>CM042824.1:12603263-12940763 GCA_009982885.2 Hyles vespertilio
TCTGATGTATTTAGTTTTAATACTGTTCATGAGCAGTCGTACCGCTTACCATCAGTGAACGGCACGTTCGTCTCCCATTCATTACAATAAAAAAACATTACTTACCTACATACATACATACATAAACTTACGCCTTTTTCCCAGAAGGGGTAGGCAGAGGTGCCAGGACACCCACATTTCCCCTTGAATGTTCCATCCCACGATGTGATAGGTGGCGAACCTATCGCCACAGAATACCTATCGCCATATCGGACACAAATACCTGCTACGCCACCGAGGCAGTCTACCTAACGTTACTTAACTAGTCTTCAATAAATATAGAACTGTACTTACTCTTTAAAGTAGATATTATTCCGAACAACGTTGGGTCGACGAGAGACTTAAAGTTGAAATAAGAGCAATCCTACTTCACAAAATAATGATACAACAATGGCATACACAGAAAATGTACTATAAAAAGCATAACCTATTTTGTCGTCCTCAATTCAAGTAAAAAATGTGTAATATCGTTCTATTTCTTTATAATTTTTAGAGGCATGTATAATACAATTGTACGGCGTCGGGTCTTAAGAACATATTTTCATTTATCTCGGGCACAATAACAACGTAATCTCGTAACAAATTGTAGATTTTGTTCAAACGAAAATGCTTACACAAGTTTAAATTACAGCAATTTGTGCAATTGAAAGCATTTATAGAAGTGGGCAAGAGCAACCGGGGCAGCTGGGTAATAGGTTGTTGGTGAGAAAAGTGATGCGAATGAGTTCCTTGCACCTGCTCCTTTCTCCCGTTGGATGTCATTTAAGTGTTCCGCGCTAGAGTTCAACTCTCAACTTGCTAGTGTTGCGATTGACTGAGAATTATTTGAAATGAATTTATTAGAAATTAATTTACTGCGGAAATGTGTCGAGTGCTTGGTACTTAATAATTTATTTTAAATGTTTTTAAGTCGTACATGGCCTAACTTTATTTGTAATCTTAATTAAATGGTTGATTAGGATAGATCTATGGTAGATCTATTTGCAGAAAATTCCTTTTATCAAATTACAAATTACGATGACTCTTGATTTTATGTGGACTCATAATCAAAATATCTCTGTATTATCTTTAGATCCCACAATTTCTCGAAATTCTTGGCTGCAGTAACCATCAACTAACCCGTTCGCTAATTTCCCAATGTGCAGGATAAAGAAATTTACATGAAGTTACACTCAATAAGGTTTACTCGTGTGGTTTTATCATATTTTTTCATTGTCATTGTGAAAAATGGATTAAACTCTTTCCCATCCAGCGTATGTTTTATCTGACACAAAAAGGAGCTTACGGATTGAAAAGCGTGAAAGAATTAATCATTTCTACTTTGGTCTCTCTAAATAATATAAATTGAAAACCAAATGGAAACATGTTTGTGTTTTAAAACAATAAAAGAAGAAAAGCATATTATGATAAAATGGTTAAGTTTTTGGCTAATATAATCTATTATTTTGATTTGAGTATTAATCTCGTTTTCCTGTGGAATCGGTGAAGGCGGTCCCTATGTACTCGGATTAAAACTAAAAATAGATTAAATAGATCGCATAATCCTTCTTGATTATAAATCCAAATCTAAACGACCTAGCTCGAGAAGTTTTTGTACGTATACATTTTTATTCCATCTCATTTAAAACTTTCCTGAAGCCTAAATGTTGATATTATTTTGGAATACTAATCTGTCATCATTCATTGTTTAAATATACGACTGAGTACTTGGGGAGTTCATTTTATATGACTAAACATAGCAAACTTACTTTCAAAATTAATAAGATGTTTACTTTATTTATTTGATTAAGTACGAAGAAAATAATTTGGCTTACTACGATATAAACGGCGGATTGGATTCTAGCATCAATTTTTTTGAATGGCTATCATATATTTTTTGTATCTAACGGCCTATCGAATATTTTGTCCCTTTCACACGACTTTTAAATTAATGACATACATTCGATAATTAAAACAGGTTTGAAAACGGTCTATGAATTAGGCCTTACGTGTTTATCCATGTAGGTATTAGTGTTTGCCAACGCACTATTGATGCGTGATAATATAAAACAGTTACAAAAATCCATCACAAAAGGTGACTGATTCAATACCTTAAATCCAATAAATACGGATCAGTCAATATTGATGAAGTCAACCCGACTGCACAAACAGAACGGTTGATTTTGTGCATTCGCGGCTCCTGAGCGGTGCTGCCTACGCGTTTTTTGCCCTCAGTATAAATGGTCCGTTATTTCGAAACTTCAACTTCACAATATGAACACACAAATCACTGCCACTACAAATCGTGTTCGGCAGCGGCTGAATCGTTGTGCGCGTGACGTTAATGGGATAGGAGCTATTCTTCACATCACGGCTTTATTGGACTATATATCAACTCGATCCAATAGTACCACACATTACCAGCTTAGTGTATGACCGAACATGTCTACTCGATGACGGCTAATTTGGTGCCAGAGATAAAGAGGCAAAAAACATAAAACCAGCCATATTTCTCGTAATTTGATACTAGAAAATACCTTTAATTGGAAACCGATAAAAAAGAATCCTCTCAGTTATAATCTATTTTTATAACCACAAGCACGATACAGGGCATCACAAAAGGTTGCCGTGGAAATCCTAGGTGAAAGCTTACTATCAGCTATAAACTTCTTTTGGCTGAAGAAAAATGAAGGCATACTAGGTAACTACAATTTAGCTGTAGTTGACTACGGATTCTTTTCATTACATACATCAACTCACTCAGAAGGGTTAGGCAGAGGTGCTACCAGGATACCCACTCTCTATCGCCATATTGGGCACAAATTTCTGACTGATAATAAATAAAAAAATCTAATATCACTTTGCCCAAGCCTGGATTCGAACCCGAAACCTCAGCTAAATATTTAATTACGTAGTACAATTACGCCACTGCGGCATTCCTATTCCAAATGAGTAATTTACCAATAAGTAATTTACTAATAAGATCAGATAGTGGTTGCCAGCCTATTCATAACACGGTTTAAGCAACAGCATGTCTGTACTCACACGTTTAGTTCACAAGCTTAGCCTGCACGCCACGCTTTTGTCAAGCCTAAACTTCACGTTTGTATAGTCTGAAACCTGATTTATATGCGTGTTGCAGATCGATTTAGCTTATGATCTTACGAACGTTTGACTGTATGATTGAATGTCTAGAAAAACGTACGCATTTTTCCACAATAGTGTAATGTTTTCAAGTCAAGTCAATTCAAGTCGTAAAATAAGTCACAGTTGCCTTATCGTATTGTATTTCACGTATAAAAAGTTTTATTACGAAATGACTATATAAAAACAAAAAAAGAACTATCAATATCGGTTCATGCGTCTTCGAGTAATCAGTGACGTACAAAAAAGAGATACCGATGAATTAACAACCTCCTCCTTTTTTGAAGCCAACAACAGCCTCAAACATAGTGACGCGAGTATCAGAAATTAGAAACTTTTCGGTTCACCATCTCCAATATATCATTTCACAGTTAATCTTCACAAAAGATATTGAATTCAATCATGTCATGCAATATGATTAAAGGCAAGAATTTTACATAGACATTTGCACGATTGAAAGAAACATCTCATGAATTGAAATAACTTCAATCTATCACGAAGTGGGAATTAAACAAGCTGTCGAGTAGACAAGATCGCCAATTTCCTTTGTCGATTCAAGCAAACAATCCAAGTGGAATCGTCTCACCAAAGTTTTAGATGGAGGAGCCAATATTTAGCATTGCTTTTAGAAACATTATGTTACGAGTTTAATTTGAATTCTATTTTGGGACAGCAAAGATATTTATAGTAATATAAATTATACTGTATCGGTGGCGTAGTTGTACTACGGTATTGTCCCAAAAGTACAAAAGGGCAAAGTGATATTGGATTTTTGACGTGACAACGTCTTAAATTAGGTTGCGGCTGGGAGTCACTTATGAAAAAGTGTAACGCCCGGTAACGTAACGGTGCGCGCGCAGCACTAGAGAATTATTTTTCAGTTTCACCCACTTTTTCCAAAATTGTCCCATAGCCCCCCCCCCTGCCTTCCCCCACCCTTATTCCGAAATAGTGCCTATTAGCCTCCCCACGAAACCTTCCTCCCCCCCCCTCCCTTACACCCACCCCGAAAATTTACCTCACCCCCCCAATCCTATCTCGGCCAATATAGATCGTAGACCCACCGAGTTTGGTATCCTCGGAACCGTCTTGGTGAGGGCTACAAATTGACCCAGCCAAAAATCCCAAATTACGCAAAAAATTACCCCCCCAAAAAAAAATATTTTACCTCCAAAAAATTTATTGACGTGACAACGTCTTAAATTAGGTTGCGGCTGGGAGTCACTTATGAAAAAGTGTAACGCCCGGTAACGTTACGATGAGTCACCGAACGAGAGAGAGGCCCGCCGAATGCCTTGCGTCTCTCTCCCACTCAACTATGATCGGTCTGCCGCGCGCGCAGCACTAGAGAATTAGGCGCATTGAATCGGCGCATGCTTGTGTCTCTGTCTTTGTCTTTCTCGAACGTTCTTGGCGTTGGAAAAACAAGAAAGCGTCACAATACAAGTTCACACGTGTGGTTAAAGTATCGTCAGCTGTGTCTGTAGTGAAAATATGGAGTGCTTAGATTCGTCATTACATGTACAATGTTTTAGTAAACAAAATATATTTCTATAGTTAAAATTTGTGCAATTCTTATTTTCATTCAATTCCTTGTTCCTATTGTGCAATTTAATTATATTCATATCAATAAATATTCTACCGAGAAAAAGACGTTGTCACGTAAAATCTTCGCCCGTAAAACCGACTTTACAGGCAACCATTTTTCTATTCATTATCAGCTCGGAGTTTGGAATTTGTGCTCGATATTGCGATAGGCTCAATATCACTACCTATCACATCGTGGGACGGAACTTGCAAGGTGAAATGTTGGTGTCCTGGTGGCACCTCTGCCTACACCGTCTGAGAAAAGCCGTGAGTTTATATACGTTAATGCTATCACCATTTCGCTAAAAGTTACAAGTGTGGAAAACAAACTCCAAGTAAATTAGACTCATAAATTCCTACCGGTTTTCTCAAAGGGCTTGTGGCGATCCTCCACATTACACACACTTCAAACCACATTTATTCCCACAAAGATATTTAAATAGATAAGTAACGGCACACCAGCTGGCCGCCGGCGCTCAGGTAGCTGTGACGTCACCGGACCCGCGCCGGCGCAGCCATTTGCCGTGTCGCAGAGTCAGTCGGCTTTTGCTCGATGCGCGCTTCACACGGTCCCTATCGCTTTTGCTTCTACCTTGCATACCGAGTGCCTTTGCATATTTCGTGTTTTACTTGCTGTGTATAGACTGCCGCTTTCCTCTCCTTTTTAGTTTTTAGTGGACTGATTTAGTGTGTAGTGTTAAGACTCCTTTTAGTATTAGTGTAGTGTATAAGACTTTAAGATAGTGACTTTGTACTTTTCATTTCGTGTGACTTTGTGTACCGCATTAAACCTTGTGTACGCATTGTGTGGGACGTTTTATTTTCGCCACGTTCCTGCATAGGCTCTGCCTACCTCACACGCCGGCATCGACACGTAGTGGTGTCGAGCACACACTACCCGCGTATCCGCCACATCGCGATACGCTCACCTACACCGCATCTACATCTCCCACAGGCTAAACAGAGATTATATTAATGCCACGTAATTTGACATTCTTACAGGACTAAGAACTTAGATACCTGTAAATCGTTCGCAAGACTGGTTTTCCACTTGACTAATAAGTTAACGCAAAATAAATGGAACGTAATGTCTATTTCTCTCGCCTAACAGCTGTTCAAATGCCCTGTAGTGTAATGTGTTTCGGGTTGAAGGATATTGTAGCCAGAGTAACTACTGGACATATTGAGACTTAACATCTTATGTCTCAGGATGGCGAGCGCATTGGAATGCCAAGCGTTGCTTTATAATTCGAGGTGTTTGTTTTTGCTATTGTTCATGAGTGATCGTATTGCTTACCATCGGACGAACGGCATGCTGGTCTTGCCATTCATTGCAAAAAAAAATGTACATTCGTTTCTCAGATTTTAAATATCACAATACATTAGAATAGATCTATATCTTCTTCTTCTTTGCTCTTTCCCACTTTATGTGGGGTCGGCTCTCCTAATATGTCTGCGCAAAGTGGGTCTATCTTGGGTTGTCGGATCAGGAACATTATTTATGTGCATAGTTTTTCTCATACTGGTCCACCAGGTAGAGGAAGGTCGACCTCTCCCTCTTTTGTGTTCAGAAATGCTCATCGCTTTTCTGACCACATGATTTTCGTTTCAGCGCATAACGTGACCAAACCACCTCAGACGTCTCTCTAAGAGTTTTTCGGGCACAGGGGCTACCTTGAAACTACCTCGGATATATTTATTTCGGATCCTGTCCAGCCTTGTCACCCCTCCCGACCATCGTAACATTTTCATTTCCGTCGTATGCAGCCTTTGTACATGAGTATCTTTTACCGTCCAGTATTCTGCTCCGTATAGCATCGCGGGTCTTACCGCCATTTTGTAAACTAGAATTGATCTATAAAATGTTTGGATATAAAAATACGAAAATAACCAAAATTCAAATGCAGTGATCGCGTTTATTGGTATATATACCCAATCCTTTCACGCTCGGTAGCGTGCGACGAGCAGACCAACTCCGGTTATTGCAAAATTTCATAAATATTAAGCTGCGTTAGATTTGACGTGGATGGTTTTGAAATTCCACAGTATTTTTAAACCTAGTCGTCTATAAAGCCTTATAATATGGCGTAAGAGCTTTAGTGTGTAATAGGAAAGCCAAGTGAGCTCAACTTTTTTTTTCTAAGTGTTTACAAAAGTGCACCCACATATTAAACTTACATAAAATTCGAAGCCATATCTCAATAACACATAACCTCACCAATTTTCCATTCTAATTCAAGTGAAATCAACCGAAGGACTAATCTTGTCGACGTATTGTACGAAACTATCGAGAATCTCTTTATAAAAAACCTACTGACTCGTTAAGGATAAAAAAAATTGGTACGGTAACCAGAGATATCATAGTAAGGGTTATATAACAGACTAATGTATTCCGAACCGTATTTGCGAAGTCAATAATAAAAGGTGTACGAGGATAAAATAAGAATACCCACTTGATTGCTCGTAGTTATGAAAGCTTTTATCATAGTAATATCAGCTCTGTTAACCGCGGCGCCTTCATCCAACGTGTGGATCTAGAATATTCTTAAGATCTAGCACCAAGGTTGGCACCAATGCTACCAAATAACGGACTTAGTGAGAAGGAATATCACGGAAAACATGATATTCCTTCTTTCGCATGGATCCGGTGAATACTTAAATCGCTGTGCGTCGTTTAAGTAATACTCATGCTCCAATCAAATTAACTTGATTATATATTTTCTTAAAAAACATTTTTCCATATTATAAAACAATAGTTATAAAAATAGACAAGAAGACTACCGAAAATCAAATAAATATGATACACATAAATTACATATATCAAATATTTTGTAAATAGAGAATAAGTAATCCCATCAAAAACATCCTGTAAAAAAATTCCAAGTCTCGTAGCTCTGTTTTTCTACCGCAAAAAGTTGTGAGATCCATGTGATACCAAGTCGATTAATTTATTTAGTCCTTGCTTAAGGGAGCTTCTGTATAAAGTTATTATCATATCAATATTAAAAATTCTTTACGTTTTAAACAAATAGATCGACTTGGCCATCGCATGAAAACATAATGTATCGTACAATTTATACATAATGCTACTGGATTTTTTTTACAGGATGTTTTTGATGGGATCTCACGTCTTTTTGTAGAGTCCTACTTTTTCCTTTTCGGTACTTTTTATTTCTAGAATATATATAACGATTTTTCTTAAAGCCTCTATCTTATGGTATTTTCTTATTTTTGTAGGTATCAATTTATCACAAATATAGCGGATTTGATTATTAGTGTTCTTTCTTTCATGGTAATTAATATTTTCGAGCCATTTAGTCTATTTATTTGCAAGTTTTTCTTCGTCATGTTTTTCTAGAGGAATGTTATACAGTTTCATGGGCTGAATACACCCTTTCCCTCTCTATACCCCCCTCCTGTTATGCCTCATATATATATATATATATATATATATATATATATATACCGGGTATCTCAAGACTGCTACCGAAAACGAAGCCGGGTGGTAGTTTTAGTGACTACAAACACAAAGCAACTAAAAATTTCGCAAAGAAACGCGACAGTTATTTTTTATGTTTTTTTAAACATCGTCATTTTTTGGTGGTAAATCCCTAGTTTTAGCTAAAATAATAATTTAAACTCTTTTATACCTTAGATTATTTATAAATAAAAGGGTATACACTGTTATTTTAGGAAAAAATGCATTTACCACCCAAATATGGTCAAAGGAAAAAAATAACAAAAAAAAAAATTTCGCTTTTTTTTGCCACTTTTTCTGTTGCATTGTGTCTGAAGTCGCTTAAACTACCATCCGGCTTCGTTTTCGGTAGCAGTCTTGATATACCCTGTATATATACCTATCTACAACTATTATTCCATTATATACGGGTACAACGAATCATTAACTGCAAATGTAACTTTGTAATCCTATACATTTATATGGGATTACAAAGTTATTCACGCAGTTGGTGTATTTAGAAAACTAGACAGAAATTATGAAATGTTAAAATCGTTCCTTACTTTAGACACTAAACACTAATTATATACTAGATTTAAAGGTTCTATGTCTGCTAGAAGTGCCTTAGACTTTTGATGATCGGTCAGTCAGTCAGTGAGTGACAAAATTGCGAATGTTTGACAAGTTATAATTCTTAAACTACTGGTTCAAATTGAATGAAACTTGAAATATACCGTGTAACTAAAATTTAGGCTTCTTGTTTTAACCACAACGAAGTTATAGGGGGTTGAAAATGGTCTGAATTGCTTCGAGAAAAGGATGGTACGACTGAGTCGCTTTTTAGCTCGACTTGGAGGGGGCACTGCCGTGCCCCCAGATAGGTAATGACTTGTCATAAGAGCTATTTAATTACTACGTGATCTATAAATTAATTTCATTCCATGGATAACTCTAGAAAAAGCCGCAACCAACCTATCAAAGATTCCACGGCCACTTCATCAAGAGTGTACGACTAAGACAAAGAAAAACATAATACTTCCAACCTGGCTCTTTGTGCTGTTGAAAAATAGAATTTACTTTAACCCAAGAACTTGAAACACTAACACAGCTGACAAATGCTCTGGTACATACGTTTTAGAGATGCATCTAGCTTCATTTGAGCTCTGCCTCCCCAAGACACTTGAGTTGCGTCGCGAGTGAGTAAATAAACTCATCTCTTGTAACGAGATCGCATACATCATGCATTTCAAAACTGTTTTCTAACTATAAATATAATTACTTCGCTATTTTGAGTATACTTCAGCTAACTGCAGTGAATGCTTCAGGGTAATGGTGAAATAGTGGCTTTGCGTTTCAATTTATATTTATAACAGTTTATTAATAATTCTTAAATTTATATTAATTTATAAAAATTACAACTGTTTAATTTGAAACTAAAAATTTAAAAAGGAGGATTGTAATAAAGTTTATTGTCTAGTTACTGAAGGTATTAAGTTAATCATCAGTCATCAGTATCAGCCCATATACGTCCTACTGCAGGGCACAGGCCTCGTCTACAATCGAGAGTCGATTCGAAGTGTTTAAGCCATATAGTTCACCACGCTGGCTTAGTGCGGGTTGACGCACTTTACATATCATAGGAATCCTTAAAAATCGCTATTGTAATCAGGTTTCCTCACGATATTTTCCTTCACCGTTATAGTGCAAGGTGATTGACTATCAAAAAACTCATAAATCAGAAAAGTGCCCTTGGATTGTAAATCGCGACCACCGTGAACTTCTGGGCAGCCGCGTCTAGTCCGTTAATCAACAGGCCACCAAGCAAAAGGCCACAATTTCTACAAAATAGTCCGAATGGATTTTTCCACCAAACAAATTAGTTATTTTACTTGAAAATCGAGATGTTACGCTCTAAATTCCAACTAGTATTCTGAGAATAGAATTTTTTAAAATGCCCTACTAGAAGACATGCTAAAACGCAATCCACCTGCGAGACACAGTGATGGGACTAAAAAACGTTCCCGAAGAAGACATTAACTCTTAGTTAAAAATGTTGCAAAACGCAGCACTATTTGTCACGACGACTTTGCGTCACAGACAATAACTTCACGTTGAGAAATCCCGCACCACCTCTTTGTCACGTTTTGCAAAGAAAAAGTACTCGCTTTTATTCATTTTGCCACTTTCCTTCACTCGGATAAAAAGCGGAGCACGCTTCTAAAATGAATCTATCAACGATCAACCAGTCAATAGATGTTGAGCTAATTATTTCTTATCCTATTCTACTCGTAAGTCTATTTTACGTTGAGTTCCATTTATTTTATAGAAGTTAATAGTTTTGAATAGGCACTAGGATTTTAATAATAAGTATATTTTAGTTTGAATGTTAGGTTTTAAGAAACATTTTGTAGTATCGTTCTTACGAATGTTTATTAATAAGGCTGAGAAATATATAAATAAATATTTTAACACATAATTATAAATGTATACTAGCTTAATTGTAAATTTCTTGACATAACACAAATATACACTCTGAAACGATAAATCTCATCCATGTCTGCACAGAGCAAGAAGCAAGACACATGAGTATATGCAATAATAAAAATAAATTTATTAATATTTTGCTTTGTGTAATGATAATAATTATGAGCTTATATTCAGTAATAATGTCATTATCGTAATCTTAACCCATAAAAGTTTAGATCATCTGTCCAACACATCGGTGTATTTCTAACGCTACGATTTTAATAAATGTACTGTATCACCCCACATACAGCAGTGAGAACTGCAGGGCACGAGCCTCCTCTACAATCAATAGTACTATTTAGAGTGATTAGGCCATATAATCCTCCACGCGGACCGAATGCGGATTGGTTGGATTATAATAACAATACATATTATCAAGTCAATGAACGCGTTACGAACGTACAGTATAACAAATTACACTCAAGATTGTGTATGAATCCCTGGTAATGCCGAAATTGTCCGAAGCCAAAAAAAGCTTCAATATATTTCTTAGGAATATTCAATGGTTGTCAGCGCGTGAACAACAGTAAATGGTAGCACAAGAGGAACCCATAAAAACGTTTATTTATTTTTATCAATCAATAAATTCACTTTCGTTATTCATTCAATACACACAGTGGTGAAAAGAAAAGTAATCTCGAGGATTGGTCCCGAACACGCGAAAAAGATATTGGAAGCCATCCGCGAAATAGAAACAACTCGCTTTTATTCTGTCAGAGATTATCCTTTTTATATTTAGAAACAAACTTTTGCGCCCTTAACACACTTATTGAATAGTTTTCGTAGAATCGTTGCAGGAAATGATTACAATCAAATTCTTATGGGAAATGTGTATGTGAACGTATTTGTTTATATTACCTATATACCTATATATATTATAATTATTTATCAATATATCCTGTTTATCCAAAGGTTGCCAGGAAGAAATTGCTCAATGCGATATGGTACGATTTAATTATTTTACTTGATATATTTATTCAGTATATAACTTGAGATGTACAATAAAGAGTAGGTATAAATTAAACTAAATTGTTTATAAAAGTTATGTAATATACAGATCGTATAATCCAAATTGGATGTTCGTAAAGATTTTACGTGTTCTGGAAATCGTTATATTTATACAGGGTATATCAAGACTGCTACCGAAAACGAAGCCGGGTGGTAGTTTAAGCGACTTCAGACACAATGCAACAGAAAAAGTTGCAAAAAAAAGCGACAAATTTTTTTTTGTTATTTTTTTCCTATGGCCATATTTGGGTGGTAAATACATTTTTTCCTAAAATAATAGTATATACCCTTTTATTTATAAATACTTTAAGGTATAAAAGAGTTTAAATTATTATTTTAGCAAAAACTATGGATTTACCACCCAAAAATGACGATATTTAAAAAATCATAAAAAAAAATTGTCGCGTTTCTAGGCGAAATTTTTAATTGCATTGTGTTTGTAGCCACTAAAACTACCACCCGGCTTCGTTTTCGGTAGCAGTCTTGAGATACCCGGTATAACTACAAATTATTATTTTATTGATATACTTATGTTTATTCTAAAACTGTGGCACCGCCCTTGTCCATACCTCATTCATGCAGTGATCATTGCAGTATTTCATTTTTTTCTTTCATAACAATATCTAACACTTAAAATTATACTAACAATAACCGGTTTTAACGAAAAATATCAATGTCTTTATTTTTAAATTATACTTTAGCAGTCTTACTTTCCCACCCCTGACGTTTAGTCAAGCATTCAGCACTTAACTGTGAATCCCTAATACATATCCAAAATATTCGGTAAAGTGAGTGCGTACAATCTTTATTACGCCATCTAATATGGACTGATCCCATATTGTCTTGTGTGGTGGCCACTCGAAAACCCTTTTGTCCCTACGGTTTTCGGTTTGGTAAGCTATGCGCCCCGCCTACACGTCCCTTCGAGTTGCTATAAAAGGATAAAATATCACGATCTCTAAAGACCTTTTACTAAATTTTTACTTAGCTTTATTATATATTTTTTTATTCAATAGGCCCGCCAAATGGGCAAACAGGCCACCTAAAGTGATCACTGCCGCCCCCAAAAATCTACAATGCTTAGATCATGGATGTGTTGCCGAATCATAAAATTAGAAGGGAAGATGGAAATTCAATGAGAAGAAAGAGGAATTAGCCATCCGGAAATCTCAATCACCATACCATGACAGCCTCTGTGGCGCATATGGGTAGGCAGAGGCTATAGACCGCCACTTTGCTCAATCCTGACATATTACTTTCGCTTCATCCACTTTCATCAACGTTTTCATGCATTCTCGTCGGTTCGAGGTACTTTTGACCTCATCCTTTGAGCGTATCACCGATTTGGATGATTAGGTTCGGTGAGGTCGACCCCTACCGACTCTTCCATTCCCTGAATTAAATTACTTGGTAATATTTTACCCAGAAAAGTTAAGCACATACATACATCTATTAGCATAGAGCATTTCTATTTTATCATTAATCGAGTGCCTTTAGACAGCACAAATATAAATTCCTTAATTTGTTATACTTATCATTCAACTGTGTGTTCCTTACTAAAAATTAGTAATCAAACAGATCAAACAGAAGTTCTCACTAAAGACTGCAGTTTCCAGTTTATATAAATCAATGGTCATTCATGTAAGCTACCAATTAGCACTGCGATAGACGTCGTGATTACAACATCTCATTTAATTCTCCTCGGCAAAGAGTCTGTCTGATGCTATTGGTTTGTTTATGTGATGTTCAATACATTATTGTACAAATAATAGATTAGACCCGTAACTTATTCCATGTGGAATTAACTTTTTTCTTCAACATATAAAAATATACTTCTCTTATGTTGTAAAATGGTTTATAAAGATGTAAGAAAAAAAATTGATGTAGCTCAAAATTCCTCAATTGGCCTTCCCTGTATCTACATAGATTCTGTATCCCTTTCAGAAACATTCGGTCCCAAGACAAGTAATTCGAGTTAAAAAGCTAACATTAAACGGATTGCACGATCTTTGGACTGGACCGAATACCTTGCTATAGGCTGTATTTATAAAGCCTTCTGCAGACTGCTTCAATCATTTCACAGATGATGAATTGAAATTTTGATTTAATTACCAACATGGTATTCCAACACAAGAAATCCACTTTTGAATATAGAACTCTTCTAAGTATTACGGATTTAATTAAATCAACAGGTGGTGTCATAAATAGCTCAAATAAAAATATAGGGTAAGGGAGAGCAAGATCAAATTACCTTTGATTTTTATCTTGTAATATAAATTCATGCAATGTATACCTGGGAGTTCCTATGTATACACATAAAATTGTAAAATAACTTCCATCCATTAGCCAAAGAAAGTTTACTGCTGAACATAGGCATCTTGCCCCATCCTTCCCCTACATTAATATAAAGATCTTGATAAGTTTTATGACATGAACTATTCGACTAATATAATATGTAAAATTATGTACGACATACACTCGTCCCCACACACACGTTTCAAAGCACGTTTTGGGCCACAATTAGCCACAAAGTTTCAATGGGCACTACTAAAATTTATGCATGAAATAAATCCTTGTTTATATCTATTTTAATGACTGTTTGCGTACTATATTATAGTTATCATTAAAATTAAGGTTAATCTAAGCTTGTAAATCAATGAAATGAAGATAATTCCAATTTTTTTTATTTTATTCCCCATGTAAGCAATTTTTACAATCCCAAAATCCCATAAATCCCACATAACAATGAAATGTGCATCTTCATATGATTGTAAGTCCTAAATGCAAATGATAAGAATCGTTCGAAGTCAATTTCAACTCAATATTACCATTCTACTCACTTATTTGTATTCATGGAGAAATTTCTTTGAATAGATAACCGGATAAAAAGGGTTCTTCCGCATTATATTGAGGTCTGACGAATGAAAGACAGGCCCAGCGTACAATAATGTATAAAAGTTATGTAAATGAACAGGTACTTTGCATAAATACGCGAGCAGCCCGCCGCGCCGGAATGGACAGCGGCAAGGTATTACATTTTTGATGTAAACAATTCGTAAACTTTTTAACAAAAATACTTTTGACTTATCGAGTGCGTTGGTAACAATCATTCACCAATTTATCCACACTCACGTAACATACGATTGTCGTATTGTTCGAGCGCTACAAAATGTGACAAATAAACTGAGTATTTCAGACATTGCAAGTGCGGTGGGACATCAATTCGTTGCATGATGTTTACCAAATTAAAATATTATTTTGTAACGTATTTACCATGCATGATGCCGAATAAGAGAAATTTAACACCGATATTTTCAGAATATTTATGTTGTAAGCGTAAAAGATAATGGCATTTTTGGTATTTAAATTGTAGTGACATAAATATTGTGTACATGAAACACTTTAGTGCACCTTTTTAAGTAAATCTTTTGAGGCGTATTGAGAGATACATTTCAGGACACATTTCTGTGGAATCACCTCGCCAACATACAACATGCTTTTTACATGTTCCGGCTAAGTTGAAAACCCTGACCACAAGGAAACCACTGTATATTAAATACTAGCGCGGCTCCTCTCGGGCGCAGATAATATTCAAAATGGTGGCCAAAATGTTCAATTCTGACTATCAATTTAGAATATCAACCAATAGGACTCGGAATTTTCCTCATTTTTATTTACTTTTCACTAGTGCTTCCCTCCCATATATCATAGCGTGATGATATATAACCTATAGCACTCCACGATAAATGACCTACCCAACACAAAAATATTTTTTCACTTCGAATCAGTAGTTCCAGAGATTAGAGGTAACAACCAAACAAAGTCTACAGCATATTTAATAGTACAGATAAGACAATACACATCACACAAACCAAGCCTCCACAACATTCTAGAGGAATGACGGGCTGGCGATCTTATACAAATATCTTTGAAATTTTTGTGCATATCTCTCAAGTATGCAGTGCATGTTTTCGCTAAACTATCTTTATGGATTGTTGTAGAAATAAGAATACCTCGAGAAAATATACTTATATGTATACATATAAATGAAGTGCTAATAAAATATGAATTATGTTTTTCCTTTACCTCGTAAATCATCGATGATAAGGGTTTACGAATCCTTAACGAAATTACGAACGTATTGTTTGGTATCAGAAATTAAGAAGGTATTGTTAAATCCACTGTATCTTCTTCTTGCCCAATAAATATTTGCTTCGTATGGAAATGAAACCCACGGCATTTCATCACACAACCAGCTATTCACACTACCCATTTCTCCTCGAAAATGTCACATACATGCATATGGCTACAATAAATCCTTTTTTTTCTCTGTCACGTAAAATCAGGACACAGCCTTATTCGCACTAAGGCATTTTAATAAACGAGAATAAAAAGTCCCAATGCCCTTAGGCGCGGCGCATAATTATACTTTTATTAACAAAACTACATTTAATGGAAACCAGGCAGCCGAGGAATGCAACTTTAATATGCAGAGAAAATACGGATATGGGATAGTAAATTTAATTACCTCATTAAAGCATGGCGGTTCCGTAGTTTTGGGCCTAATTTATAATTTTTCGTGGTCTCCCGGCTAGAGAGGCACGCAAGAATTTATATTCCGCAGTGCGACTCATAAATTTGAGTGAACGTCCTCCACTGCCGCTAGTTGTTCTACGTTCGCGCACACTACAATTTATGATTGTAAAGCTTAAGATTTCACGGTGAATAAGTTGAAATAACTATTACTACCTGGAAACCTTTTAGTCCGTTTAAATCGACTTGGAAACTTTGCAAATGTTCGCCAATTTAAACGGTTATATTTTGCGGATTAGAGCTCGCAATATTCAGGGTCTTGTAAGTTATTTACTTTGTAACAGCGGCGACGTTATTTGAAAGTCCATAATTTACTAAATTCATATTTACGTATATAAACTGTTATACTGTATTCAACTTTATACAATAATTCTCCAAGATACTATAAAAAGTCAATTTTTCCATCAACAAAACAGAAAACGTCGACAAAATCACAAATAACGGTGTAATGTTTCACTCAATTTGCCATTCGCGGAGTTACAAAGGTAGGTAAGTTCAGAATTCAATTTTTCCGTGGGGTGAATATTTCCCCACGTCGGAGCCACCTGTCCATCACTCGTATTGTTTGATAGCATTTCCCGGTACCTCTCACGACTGACGTATTTAAACCGCGACGGATCAGTTCAAGAGTGTATCTCTTGAACTGACGATGATTTACGCACACATTCTCGGCCACAGCTTTTTATGTGGTGCAATTTTCATTTAGTCTATCACATAGACGATACCATTAATTAAATAGGTGTTGGTCTTTATCCACGGTTCCCAAAGAATGTTTGCTGGAAGTATGTTTTTATTAGATTATATTTCAAAATACTATTTTACTCTGCTACATTTCTTACTTGTATTTAATTATCTATTTATAGCCAAAAGCATAATAATCACATACTTATACAGGGTATATCAAGACTGCTACCGAAAACGAAGCCGGGTGGTAGTTTAAGCGACTTCAGACACAATGCAACAGAAAAAGTTGCCAAAAAAAGCGACAATTTTTTTTTGATATTTTTTTCCTATGGCCATATTTGGGTGGTAAATACATTTTTTTCCAAAATAATAGTGTATACCCTCTTATTTATAAGTACTTTAAGGTATAAAAGAGTTTAAATTATTATTTTAGCAAAAACTATGGATTTACCACACAAAATTGTCGATTTTTAAAAAATCATAAAAAATAATTGTCGCGTTTCTTTGCGAAATTTTTAGTTGCATTATGTTTGTAGTCACTAAAACTACCACCCGGCTTCGTTTTCGGTAGCAGTCTTGAGATACCCGGTATGAAGACTTTCCGCGTAATCATGAGCGACGGCGCTCACATTCTTCAAATAAAGTCCAAAAGTAGTATAAATAGGTCTTACGCGTATTTAACTGTTAAGTACAGATATAAAAGGATAATCATCAGGCCGCTCGTCAAAGGCATTAAGATATTAACGTTTAATACCCACTTAACGCAATAAATTTATGTTTCAACAACCCTAAATAAGTATGTTCAGCACTTCTATTCACAAAATCTTTCCACTCATTATTACATTTAAGCCCGCGATAATAAGCTTCAATAAGTCGAGCCTTGGGATTCAAGTGTTTGAAAAATCGCATATGAATTGCTTGTGACTGAAATATTTACCCGGAATGAGGCGAGACGCGATATCTAATACATATACAGGGTATATCAAGACTGCTACCGAAAACGAAGCCGGGTGGTAGTTTAAGTGACTTCAGACACAATGCAACAGAAAAAGTTGCAAAAAAAAGCGACAATTTTTTTTTTGTTATTTTTTCCTATGGCCATATTTGGGTGGTAAATACATTTTTTTTTCCTAAAATAATAGTGTATACCCTTTTTTTTATTAATACTCTAAGGTATAAAAGAGTTTAAATTATTATTTAAGCAAAAACTATGGATTTACCACCCAAAAATGACGATATTTAAAAAATCATAAAAAATGATTGTCGCGTTTCTTTGCGAAATTTTTAGTTGCATTGTGTTTGTAATCACTAAAACTACCACAGGGATTCGTTTTCGGTAGCAGTCTTGAGATACCCGGTATACATATGTTTGTATATTGGGAGGAAAATATTTTTTCGAACTGTGAGTGACAAGAGTAGCACTACAGCCACATTGTAGACACATGTAAACCACATGGAAATTTTAACACAAAATATAAACTGATTAATTCCAATAAGTAATTATATTCCAAATTATATCACTAAAATCCTATAAAATAAATCCTATCTAATGCACAATATTAACAAACACCAACAAATGAACCAGGAAATAAGTTGCAAATATTATTTTAATTACAATATAATTAAATTTAAAGCTAAAACATGCCATATTAACGTTCATTAATCAATCATTAACTTTTACTAATTAATAACGAAAATATCCCTGCAGGCTCCTGTATCAGCCCATATACGTCCCACTGCAGGGCACGGGCCTACTCTACAATCGACAGTACGATTGATAGTGGTTAGGCCATATAGTCCACCACGCTGGCCTAGTGCGGGTTGGCGGACTTACATACCATAGAAATTTTATAAATCGCTATGGTATGCAGGTTTCCTCACGATGTTTTCCTTCACCGTTTTAGTGCGTGGTGATTGACTATCAATACACACATGACTCCGAAAAGTCAGAGGTGTGCCCTGGGATTCGAACCCGCGACCACCGTGAACATGTTTGCAGTCGCGTCTAGTCCGTTTACCAACAGGCCACCACGCACTTACATGAGCATAATTAAATTCAATAAAACATATTATGTTATTATATAACACATGCTAGCTCCCAACATAGGGCTGTAACAACAACCAACTGCTTATCATCGCATATCTTTGAAATATTTTTGCAAATCCTATGGGGAATTGTGAATATGCTTAATATAATTAACCTTTAACTGTCCCTTTAACCAACCATTAGCACCCTCCAATAACTTTATTAATTTATTTATAATACATAAATAACACCCAACAGTCACATACATAGTCCTGACCCCACACTAAGATCGAGTCTTGTGTCATGGGTATCAGGAACTACGAAAGACTTTTCGGTCTCACAAACACCCAGACCCGGAAGAAATATTTGTGGGTGACACAAAAATTTCTCTCGATGCGGGAATCGAACCCGCAGCCTCTCGTTTCACAGGCGGCGTCTAACTAACTGTGCCACGGAGGCTGTCATATGTCATAATAATTGCTAATTCTAAATATCTCTACGATAAATCGACGTGGCAGAGACTTCAGTCAGAGACCCATTGCAAGACGGCTTAAATTAATTCTAAAATTAAAAGGCAAGGAGAGTTTAATCCAAAGTATTATTAAATTAAATTGATTGCTGCGTTTAATTCAACATTGTCTTAAAGACTACGTCTATTCAAAAACATTTTAAATATTTAATCAAAATCTATAATCAGGCCATTGTTTAAATGTCAGCGTATAAGCTGGTGCGCTTGAGTTCCATTCATCTAATACTTAAATAATTATTTTTATTACTTTTGCATTTTTATAAAAGTAAAATATTATTTGTAATACATGCTATAGATTCTAATAAAAACCATTTCTTTTTTCTTCTTTCTTTCTATTTTTGAAACAGAGGCGAAACATAACTTACTTCTTGAAACGCATTATTCCTTTTAAATAATGAGTACTAATAGCTCTGTAGAACATTACGTAAATTAAAATACACCTCACTAGTATATAAATCAGTCAATTGAATCACCAAATTCCATTAACTAAGTCGGTATAAAAATATACTGTTTAAATAAAAGGCTAATCCTTTAAAAATACTCTTACAAGATTAGGCTTTCGAGTTTAAACCTTATGAAGCAACCAGCTTAGTCCTTACATTAAGAAGAAAAAATACCTGTGGTCTATTGTTTTACAGTAATAAATATAAAAATATAAAGGAGCGAAACGTAACAATTTAGGAAACGAGTATCCTCTAAAAACTATACAGAAAAAACAAAACCTTTGTTAAGTATTCTTGCAAAATATATTCAACATAATAAAATTAAAACATTATTCCGCACGTCGTCACATAAACACGGCAAAGATTGCTCACAATAGAAACAATAATAAAAAAATACAATGTCTCTGAAGAGGCCGCAAAAAAGTCACCGTGAATAAATTACGCGCAGAAAGAAGGTCGTCTAATTTAAAAGTCACTTTTTCCCTTTCACACTCATCCTCTATCATGTGGCGACCCTCAAAGGGTAAAATTCCGAGTTAAAATACTGTCCTGTAACTTGTGTTAAATGTAAATAAAAATTCATTTTAACATTATTCATGCCACGTTTTGCCCACCATAATTTAGCGTCATAACAAGAACACTGGAAAGTCGAAAGATTTTTATTTTTTTAATTCGTAATTTAGGAAAAGGAGGCGATTATAAGATGTCCTCGAGATGGAAAAAGCCAAGGTTCCTGCTAAGTAAAATGTATTATGATCGGCCTATATCTAAAAGTAGACTGCTAAAGATTGAAACTTAACAATAACTGATAGCCCACGTAGCTCATTTAACTAATTAATTTATCGGCCATAAAGGAGCTTTGGAGTATGGGCAAGAAACTCTTAAGGGTCTCCAGTAGGTCCGCACTTAAGATACGAGTTGAAACTCTATAAAAAAACATTATCGATAAAATTTATGCTGTGCACTAACTAAATAGATTTAAATACAATTGGTTTTAAAGACGTATTAAAGTAAAATATTGTTGTAAAATACAAGATCATCATATATTCACAAACCTAGGACAGAGAATAATTACTTATACTGGTCAAAATTTTATTCATTTATATGCCCGAGGTCAAACTAAAAAGTGGGCTGGCTAAAATCATTCGTCTATGCATGATTAAGTAGCGTCAAAATTCCTATAGAGATTTGCAATTTCTAACGTTTGACGGGACAGTAATGTCATAGAGGCCACATGTTCATCAAACAGCATTATGCTAGCGTGGTTGACTCCTAATAATACTGATGCAAACAATGCAGGTGAACTTAACTCCACATACGAATGTAGGCCAATATGAGTCGTTGAGTTTATAACAAAGTCACGCTCGTATGAATGAACCGATAAAATATAAAAAGCTCTGATTAAAACTCATCTGAAAAAACTTGTTAAAGCAATGCAAACTCGGCGCGAAATGAATGTGTCTGTATCGCAGTGAGTGACACAGTGTGATAAACATTACGAAAACAAAAGAACTTACAAAAACAAATCCTCGCAATGACAGAGGCGCAACACTAATTAGGTCAAGCGCGATACTCACAAACTGCTCTCTAGGCCGGGCGCCCTCTTAATGAACTGCTCTAACGAAACAAGTTTTTTCAGCACTATGGTATCTATCCAGTTATCCATCCTCGGGTAGGTGCAAAGAACACTTTAATTATCTTTACCTACTTCGGTTACTTCGACAACTCCGCAAAATTAGGCCGAAGGAATTCTTTCGCTCGAGTGCAATGCAAAATATTGTTACGTATCTCTCACGGATTTCCTTTGGGATTGTACGTGAAAATATCACCTGCAAAATCTAAATATGCTCGGATATCTTGCACCTGTACATATAGAATGCACAAATTCCAGCAAAATTGTGGCTTCTAAACGATGTTCGTGTATAAAATACATGGAAACACATAAATAACATCCCACGTACGTTTACACGGCCCCGCGCTATTAATTTGCATAACGTTTAGCAATAGCTCGCAAATGCGTTTTGATTATTATACATACATATGCTTTATACACCAGTTAGCACTAATTGTTACCGGGTATTAATTAAAGAACTTCAAATCGGCCCAATTAAGCCGAAACAACGAGACTACATATAAATTAATCATTATTTCAACGCCAGACTATAGCAAGCGCATTAAATTAATTTGAATATGTTTTACAGCCCTGAACAATTCTCTTGCCGAGTTGAACTAGCGTATTTCCTTCTTTCGTCGATTTCATCTCCAGCTCTCAAAGAACTTTTCCATTAGGACTTTGGGTACAACTTCACACTTAAAATTCTACTTAATCGTGAACAAAATATTCCTTTTCCTGGAATACGCCGTATATTATTCTATTATTCGGAAATTGTTAACTCGTGTTTCAATCTTCCTTCGGTATTCGCAGCGCCCCGGACTGGTAATGAAAAGTAAAAGTTTGACGACTCCGATGAGTTGGAAAACATTTTGCCCGTTGTTTATATCCCAAATTAAGAATCATCGATACAAACAATGTTTTACATTTAACGTCCCCTCTGAAAATAGAAATTTCTAATTGAAGAATGATTCGCAGAGAAAAATAATTAGTAATGTTTGAAAACATTATAAAGGAGAAAAATGTAAATTGTTTTATTTACAAATCTTAGAATTTCTTTTTATCTGTTGCGCAGTTGGTCGTGACCTAGCGCCCAAGGGTGCCGCCGACGCCAGCCATATATCAAGCGGTCCGCTTTTAATCTCGCAAGCCCTATTTATTCACATTTATTTCAAAGATATTTTCCCACCGGAATTTCCCCCTTGGAATTGGTAACGTTTCCCGCGTTTAGCTGATTTGTACGGTTTCTGTTGTTGTGGTTTACTCCGCAAGAACAAAAGGGTAAATATTTCTAATTTGTCCAAAAATGTTGATCATAAATTATGCATGACCTATATCCGCAACCATGACGAAACCCAAACAAATGCCTTTGTTTTTGTTAATAATATATACAAGTCTGACGAATATATAAATAATATTATTATACCCTTGCTATTACTATATTAGGCTTCGTAATATAAACGGCGTTTAATAAAACGAATGCGAGAGAAAAATTAGGTTGAGCAAACTTCGTCTCGGCCCTGTCATATTCCGGGTTTGTACAAACTCAAGTCATTTCTCATTCCTGTATTTTTTCTGGTCGTTTCTTATTCGTGGCGAGGCCGTACCTTTGAACTCTTGTCGCTTTCCTTACTTCATTTACTCCTAGGTATTTTTTTATCCAAAGTAATCTATTCCCTTTTACATTTATTGTTTAAGCCGCTTCTGTCCTACATACGTTTCAAATTTTCTTCATATTATTTAAATTTCTATATAGCACTTAAATTCAAATATTCAGTTATTTGAAATTTTGAGATGATATTATATACTTTCACTAGAGTGAAAAATACCATAATCTTGTTCTAACTACCTTGTCTTGGAACTAGTCTTGGAAAGAAAGTCGTTACTAGTAATAACAAATGTTTAGTCTCCTATATTTTGAAAAAAGTATTTCAATGAAATGGCCAAGATTTTCACCCCAAGGAAGGCCACACTTACCCCGCCATTAATTTATTATCACTTATCCAGCGTGTAGTTTCGTATTTTAGAATTATGTACCCGAAGTGTGCAAACGGAATTCTCCTGGCGGTAGTAGTTGCTTTAGTGCGTGGTGATTGACGATCAATACATAACTCCGAATATCAATGACTCCGAGTAGTCAGAGGTGTACCCTATAATTCGAACCCGATATCACCGAACACGTTTACCAACAGGCCACCAAGCACTTTACTTCACTAAAAAAGGTGAAAAAATCGTGAGGAAGCCTGCATACCATAGAGAATTTCTATTGTATGTAAAGTTCGCCAACCCGCATCACCAACCACCCTTAATCGTACTCTCGATTGTAAAGGAAGCCCGTAATTATATTATTATAATAAATTATAATAATACTTAATTTAACCTAAATTAACACTTCAAAATGTTGCCTTATAATTCCATTACAATTAGTCCGACTATAGAAGCTCTAACTCTCTAACAATAGGAACTATCGGTCCCTTTCATCACACAAGAGCAGCATTAGTCACTCTAGTCAAATGCGTGCATAAGCGAACATGCATTAGCTCTATATGTGTCAAGTGCATTGTATATGGTTTTTATAAAATGTAAATGGCTTTGCATGCAAGCGCGGTTTGCACAATCACACAACACAAAAGTTATAATTACTTACAAAGGCGTGACTTGTAGACTGTAGCTAGCTTCACATGTTAATCAAAATATCGGCTGCGCTCAGTGAAGCGAGGCGGAATGCTACTTGTGTTTAATATGATTGTTGCTCCTGTTAACCGAAGTTCGGCGATGTTATGTTCGGTTATGTAACAGAAGGATTTGTAGCTCAGTTTCCGGAATTTTCTTAACACTTATAATATTGTTGCGATGTAGTTGAAACCAGTGTTGAGACTTATGTGGGAGTATAAAGTTAGGACACATCCTTTTTTCTATATTGTTAACTTCAATGTTAAATAACGTGTCATGAAATATTATATTAATTTGAATCATTAACACCATCTGCTAATGTCACAGAACTCGAATAAACTACACAATACCCTGTCTTTATACTGTTTTTCTAAAAAAAATCGTGGTATAAAAATCTACAATCAAAAAATAAAAAATAATTTTAAACCATACGTAGAAAATTAAGCAATTTCAAAGTCCAAAATATAAATTACTTTTACATTTCGCCGCTCACACAAGTCAATACCAACAACGTATTAATTACCATTAATAAATACTTATGACATACGCCTGAATTTATCTGTTATTTGAAGCGCATTACCGCGACCAGAAATATATGTAAAGCGAAAAATAAGTAGATATTGAACGATGAGTGTGTTTGCAGCATAACACCACGCCCGCAATGTTTCCACGCAATTAATTTTCACGAAGCATTTGATAATCATATGTAGAAAACATGTATTTACATTCCCCGAGTATCTTTCACCGAGTTTCTCTTATACTGTTTTCTTCTGACATACTTTATGTAAACAAGTTAATGGTTTGT
The DNA here is from genome assembly GCA_009982885.2 of Hyles vespertilio. Classification (NCBI taxonomy): domain Eukaryota; kingdom Metazoa; phylum Arthropoda; class Insecta; order Lepidoptera; family Sphingidae; genus Hyles; species Hyles vespertilio. The sequence continues at coordinate 12,628,369 of CM042824.1, forward strand.
GTTTTGTTTTTATTGAAAATTATGTTTGAGTGCTGCCATTAGGACGATAATAATAACTTAATATTCGGAGAAGTGGATATATTACTTTGTAAATACACCATACTATCGTTTCGAGTTTATTAAAATACACACATTAAAACTGCTAAATTAGGCGATAAATTGAAATCTTAAATTGATTTGTTGTATACAGATTTAAATTACCAAATAATGTATCCTATAGAAGAAGTACTAATGATAAATTCAGTGTTGGTTAAGAGTAAATAAATACAGATAAACAATAGTCCGAAACAAACCATATTGTGATTTCAAATCACGCTGAAGCGTTGAATATATTCATATTTAATAAAACCTACACTTTAAAAAATCTGGTTATGAAAACTTCAGATTTAGCTGGCATAAATAGAGCCTCGATAATTATCTGAAAGAAGCGTATAGGTGGCAAGGGCGAATGCAATATACGTAAACGGCGCGGTGGAGCGAAAACGCAGCCTCGCCCGTACCCCGTATCCGGTCTTCGGAAATAGCTCCCAGGCGTGCGTTTCATTATTTCCTTTTTATATTTATCCGCAAATACAATAGAAATGCTCGAGAAATGTAAAAATTGTTGAGTTTATAGTTTGAATACTCCGCAGTCGTGAAATGCGAGCGCTTAGCATAGCTTAAGTATGGAAATACAGCTCATAATTCAAATTTCCTCATACAAGTTTAATGGGTACCATTATCTTTCTGTGACTAGTTTGTTACGCATTTTAGACTTTAAAATCTATAAATTATTATTTAATCTAGGAGAAGCTAAATTTTCCTGTACAGAATTATACATTAGACAATTCTGGTGTTGATTTTAGTATGCTTTGTCACACTTTGATATCTGTTCAGACACTCAACACAGGTAGAACTGCCTGAGGGTAAATACCGCCTAACCCATCGTGATGAAAGCTCAGGGCTAATAAATATGAATAGTAGATACAATAATGACCATGCCTATTTAGGCGCCAGAACTTCATTAATAAAAATTGCCATCGATCACAATTTTTTGTTGTTACGCACTTAAAATAAGGATGTGGACTGATAAAAGGCTTGTAGCGGATGAAAAAATGTAACTTCTTAGTATTCTAAATTATTGTATGATATATTATAAAAAATGTTAAAGTTTTATACCCAAATAAAAAACCGACTTCAAAACAAAAAACCACTAAAAACCAAAAAATAACAAAATTATAAGTACCACTGCAAAGCAAAAAATAATATTTATTTCATAGAACTTGTGCTTGTTGATTAATTTGCTTAATGATTTAACTAGCCAACAAATCAAAATATATGCATAATTGAAGGCGGGCCGCCAAGTACCAAACATGCAGGACCTATGCCTTATGTTAATTTAAATATCTATATTGGTTTTTTATTTTGAAGTCGGTTTTAATTTTTTTATTAAAAATTTTAGTTATTTTTATCTTTTTAGTGTTGATAGGAATTTAAATGAAGAAGATTTGGTCCCTACAAGGAATATGTTCTTTCCGATAATAATGAAATCGCTAAAATTGGCTAAAAGCTGCCAAAGATATTGGAGTATTCACATATTTATTATTTTTTCTCCATATTTTTATGGGACCAAATGACAAGCACCAGCTTTCAATGAAAGAAAGAATGGTGGAAATCGGTTCACACAGTACAGAGAAACGAGGTAACAAACATAAAAAAAGCAACATACAGTCGAATTGAGAACCTCCTCCTTTTTTTGAAGTCGGTTAAAAATTTGGTATTAACCCTATAAACAAAGCTAAGTTTCAGAAAATTCTACGAACTCCTTGTTGTAGGCTTATGCTCTTGTGAACCTATCGTAATTCGAGTAAAATAGTTTAGGAGTGGGCAAAATTCATTAGAAACTATTGAGACAAGGGCTCTCCTTAAATTCTTTGTTAATATTTTTTTGTTACTGTATGTTTGTTTGGTAACATAGAAGAATGCTAAAATGGAGTGTTTCGTAATCCCTCACTAGTCATCACAATTATGCCAGTTAGATAAAAAGTGCGTGGAGTCCTGCTGGTGACGGACTGGGTGCGGCTGCTGACATAATGGTCGCAGTTTTGCATCACGGGGCATTCCTCTGACTTCATGATGTGTGTTTGTAGGTACTTTTCGAAGTCATGAAATATGAATGCTGTAGACATCTTAACAGGATTTGCTTTACTATATGAAGTCCATCAAACTGTTAGTCAATGAGGGCGAAGTAGCCTTTTAAGTTTTAATCGAATTGTTAATTATAGAGGAATCCTGTACTCAGTAGTGGGTTATTATAGGGTAATTTATCACAAAATATAAAAATCGTTAAGGTTAAGATTTAACCCAGAACGCGACACACTTCCTATTAATTAAACTCATATCAAATATTTTTGTAATATAAAATATGTAGGGTATACCTGCAAGTTTACTTAAAAGTTAACATCCAACCCGAAAGCGATAGAAGCATCCCACCTTATTTCAATAATAAAGAGGTATACGCTTTCCGCTGCCGCTAATAAACAAACTGAGGCGTGACTAGTGTGCCGAACGTCGTCGCTAGTCAAGTGTGGCGAGAGCGGTGCCTTCATCAATCTTGTGTAATTAGCTAGTGACGCTTCTCGGCTAACACTAATGACGCGAAGGGCGTTTACTCGCAAACGCCTCGCCTCGCCTTGCCTGCCTTGCCTTACCTCGCCTGCCTCGCCGCCCGCGCTGCCTCGCCACGCCGCGCCTACATAAATAACGACTTTGTAGATGTTAACATAAATCGGTTTGCTTTTCGCTGATTTTATAATCATGTTGTTTGTGATTGTACCATAATTATATTAGTGCCAATGATTATACAAGTATTGGTAAGAGCAGCAGTTAACATGGTTTTATATTTGCTGATGTTTAAGTTATGTAAAACTATGGCTTTAATTGTTATTTTTGAAAGGCTCAATATGTTCTATTTATGCCTGCCTTATTTGTAATTTTGTGTAGTGCTACTTTTGGTATGTACATACTCTCGAGCTCTAGATTGGTCCAGGTCTCACACAACCAATTTATTTATGGTTTTACTATAAATATTTAACATAAAACATACCGAAAATAATATGTAGAACACTTAGTTATCTTTTAATCAATTACTGCAAGTCAATACAACAATTTGACGCCAATCTCGGTGAGAGATTGGAGTATTTGTGCCGAGTTCGAGTCTTATAAGAACAAATCCTCTCGTACTTTCTAGTTTCCCATTTCTGTACTACAAACCTATGTAGAAACAGGCATAACAACATGGTTTTATGGATTACACTTGTATATCTTACGTCAAAATATTAAAGAATATAAAACGAAATAGGAAAAGAGCAAACTTCATAAAACTTACCTACATTTATACTGCAGATAATTTGCATATATATTTTGACTCTATTTCCGTTCTATGATGAGCCAAACCTCATTACGAGGAAATAGCGTTCTTGGAATTCACCGAAAAACTTCATGCATAGACATGTAAGAAATTACGTGATAGTATTAATTTTTAGCTTTAGATTTGGATTTAGCAAGCTAAAACTACATAGTTATTAATTTATAGTTCTATTGACTGGTCTTTACAACAGACCGCTTTTCGGTTTGTTGCAAAGAACCAGTCGCATCCTACAATAAAAAAATACATCCCATAAAATTTTATAACCGACGATTTTTATACTGAAACTAGCGGTCCGGCCCAGCTTCGCCCAGTTATAAATAGATTTCTCTACTATTATATGTATGTATTATACATATAAACCTTCCTCTTGAATTATTCTATGTATTTAAAAAATCCACGTCATATTCCGTTGCGTTGTTTAAAAGATCTAAGCATACATAGAGTAAGAAAGACAGCGGGAAGCGACTTCGTTTTATACTATGTAGTGATATACAGCATCAAGACAAAATTAAACAAAATAAAAAGTAATAAAACGTGATGAAAACAATTATATTGACAAACACACCGTATATTTAAATTTATAATGAATTTGTTCAAAACTAATCAAGGACAATTCCTCGAAAAGAGAACATAGGGCTTATTTTTAAATAAATGATTGTAAATAAATACAAGTGTTCTATGAATTTGTTCAAAACTGCATCGCAGTAGGTACTAACTTACAGTTTTTCTCTCATAAACGACAATATACAACGTGAAATAGTTTCCGACGACCTGCAGCAGTGTCGTAATAAATTTCAATTCAGATATGTGCGAGTTCCAACGTTAGAGATAAACTGCTTTCTCAAAATATTCATGGTTTTCACAAAGTCAAAGTATGTACATTTGGCCTATTCGCAGTAATTTAAGTGACTAGTTTAAAACGCGATTTCATCCACAGTAACAAGGTAGTTGATGAGTTTTATTATTCACCAAATAAACACTCTCACATTTTAATATTAACTAGAGATAAAACTTAGAAATTATATAAAATACTTTACGCATACATACATCATTTATTAAAATTGCAGAGTTGAGGAGAGCATCAAGTGATTGATATTTAAACTTAGTAGGAGCATTGGGAGGTTCATGTTTTATTAGTTATTAGAGTATTCTGGATTGCAAAATGCGAGGTTTACGTATTGCGATAAATAAATGAAACCTTACCCAATTTAAATGCGCACAGATTTAGAAGCCACAACACATTATAATTTTCCAATGGTTCCATCCCTCCTAAAATCCCGCGAATTTCGCCGTAGCGTGATGAAGTAATTAAGAGAGCCGGCAATATTGCACCGAATGGTAAGATATCTAAATATCGCCATATATACTACTTATACAAAAAGTACATATCAGACCATATATATCCCACTGCAGGGTATGAGCCTCCTCTACAATTGAGAATATGTTTGAGAGGGGTTAGGCCATAAAAATAGTCCAACACACTGGTCTAGTGTGGGTTGGCAGACTTTACATATCATATAAATTCGTACACATCGCTATGGTACCAATATATGGATATGAATATGGACCAATAAGAGGACATTAATATTACTGGTAAATTATTACAATAACCTTTACAGGTACCTCATAATTAATATACATTACCACAGTACAATACAGTTGAAAACAATACGTGGCAATGCGTGGCGCATATCCTAAGCAGTACGGTCACTTTGGCTGCATAATGAATATTGAAATTTAATATTCACTACCGTACGTACAAACTAAAATGCATCGTTAACCTAATTAGCAAACATTATACCAAATTCTAACTTCACTAATGAACATTGTTAAATAGATTGCACGAGTTTTGAGAACTGCTGCTGTACTGAAATGACAACCGCCACCTATTACGATTCTTATTTTCAACCACATCCTCAATATTTAAATTGTTTACGTACACGTTTTGCTGCTGTGCATTTTCTGTGGGCTTGCAAAGGTTATATTTAAATCCACTAATTTAATATGTACTTAATCGAAACTTTAAATAAAGACACAATTTTTATTTAAATAAAGAGTCATCGTCTATTTTTTGTTTAGTTTCATTTAGGAATATAAAAAAAATTAATATAGTCACCCAACCTTCATATAAATGAGCCTGATATCACGTTAAAATTAATCAAATATTGCAGTTTAAAAAGTCAGTCTTACACCTCTACCAAACCAATACCTCCAGTTATCTATATATCTTAACCAATTGCACTACTAAATTAAATTAAATGTTCCTCATTAAATTGTAGTTGGTATAAGGTTAGTACTAAAAAGTTAAGCATAAACTCGAGACTAAAATATTTTTAAAACGCGCAGCATAAGCCCTCCTGGAATAATAAACCTGCCTCACGGCGATAAAGCCAGAGCAGCACGTATTGTTGTTAGCTACGATTGCTATTGACACTTAAATAAGTTCCATGCACAAAGGCCTGCACTTTCTAGCCGTAAGCAAAGCTTTACAAAGTCGGGCCCTCAACTGATAGCTACGTGAGCAGCCTTTGCAGATCAACTTTCGAGCGTTGACGCTTCGCAAACACGCCGTATTGGTAAACATTGTAAAACCTATGCATACTTTACGGTTTAAAAAATATTTGCATGCTTTTAAAGTGATAGAACACGGTTTAATCCGATTTCTGTATCAAACGGTGACAAAAAATCAAATGGCATGTTCTGAATATAACCGTTAATAGAATCCATAGCAATTGGGTATCCCTAGACCGCAGATAATTTGTCAATATGCAAGGAAATGTAAGGCTGAAGTAGGAAAAGGGAAGCGAACGCATTATTAGGCCTCCAGATTTATCACTGACCGATGAAAATGCGACAGCAAAGTTATTACTCCACGTCGGTTTTATACGTTATGGTGTTACACTGGACAAATCCATTGAAACCCGTTCACACGTTAATGAAGACTTGTTGGCCTACGGTTTTTAAGGTCAATACAACGGACTATCTACTATCGTATACTATGGTGACTACCCAAGCGGAGACGAATATCCTACCGAACTTATCGAATGAAACAGCAAAGTAATTTCCATGTCTAAGGATTTTAAAAATATTTTTGTCCCTGAAACCGAAACACAATAGTGCATTCACACTGCTGTTTGGCGGGAGAAATAGACATTGTGGTGGTACCTACCAGCTGGCCCCTCACATATGAGAGACCACAAGTAAAAAATATTTATTTATTTATTTAACACTTACACACACACAGTCATTAGAGGGATATGCCCAATTCGAACTGGCGGGACTTTACACAAATCTTTACAAAAAGTACAACTATATTAACTACAACTTCGTATAAATAAAATAAATGTTTATTTAATAAAATATGTTGGTAATATACAGGGTATATCAAGACTGCTACCGAAAACGAAGCCGGGTGGTAGTTTAAGCGACTTCAGACACAATGCAACAGAAAAAAATGCACTAAAAAAGCGACAATGTTTTTTTTTGTTATTTTTTTCCTGTGGCCATATTTGGGTGGTAAATACATTTTTTTTCTTAAAATAACAGTGTTTACCCTTTTATTTGTAAATACTCTAAGGTATAAAAGAGTTTAAATTATTATTTTAGCAAAAACTATGGATTTACCACCCAAAAATGACGATATTTAAAAAAATCATAAAAAATAATTGTCGCGTTTCTTTGCGAAATTTTTAGTTGCATTGTGTTTGTAGTCACTAAAACTACCACCGGGCTTCGTTTTAGGTAGCAGTCTTGAGATACCCAGTATAAGTTAATAAGCTACATTAAGTTGTTAATTAATATCTTGGTCTATTGCTACCTTAGACCAAGATATTAACAACAACTTAATGTAGCTTATTATATATTGCGATCGATACACTACATTATAAGTAACGGCCTAAAAAACGGCAAGAGAAATAAGAGCACAGATAATCGAGTGCTCTTATTTGATTTTAGTATGGTCCAAGTATCCATCTCAATTTAAAGGAATAAGGTTTATTATTACCTGAAGTAGATTATAATTTAAAAGACTGTTTGCTAAAACTCGTAGTTCGAAATTCAAATGAAGAAGTATGAGCAACCTCGGCCACTTTTGGCCTGTGATTTAGTTCCATACATTAAATCTAGTATATATTTTATCGAAGATTGCTATAATAAACCACAAACACACAACACCCTTTCACTTCTACAATAACAGTGATTGAAAACCGATGGCGTGTCAAAGTTAACTACTTTCGTAACTTCAATACATGATTACATGTCACTGTAATGACAAGCATGTAATGATAAAGCAAATGGCGTGAGGCGGCCACATAATAGTTATTTTACAGGAAACAAATAGGCAAGCTCAGTGAATAGAGCTATCTACTTTAGCTTCAATGAGCTATCTACTTTAGCTTCAATGTCTATTAACTTACAGTTTTAAGATAAATTTTGATTTAACAGTGGCTGAAATATTATTGTTTCAGACCATTTAAGCCCCACTGCAGGGTACGGGCCTACTCTACAGACGAGAGTACGATTGATTGTGGTTAGGCCACATAGTCCACCACTGGCCTAGTGGACGCTTGTGGACTTTACATACCATAGAAATCGCTATGGTATGCAGGTTCCCTCATGAATATCGGACGGTAGAGCATATTTCGTCTCTTCAATAGTAAGTTATTGTGATACGCCGACAAATAATTATACATTATTCCTCAAACTTTTTTACGCAACAGGTAAAACACTTGCTTTTCTTTTTTTTTATTCTGGCCCGGCATAGTGGCCGCATTGCGCCTGATGGTGGGCGCAAATGCCGCCCAGGCAGAGTATCCATTGGCATCAGACAGCAGTCCCATGCCAATAGATATAATAATGCCGGCCTGCTCAATTGTGTCATTAAAAACCTTTATTATATTAAGTACAAGATTATGCTTTTAAAATCTAGTTTTTATGTCCAAGTGATTGTCCATAAAATATCGTACAGTATCATAAATGTTTGTACGACTGAGATTATGACAAGTGTGTAGTACATAAGTTGGTACGTTAATAGTCCGACGCACTGGCAAATACTTTGCAGAAAACAAATCAAAATCATACCAATAACCTATTCCAGAAAAACGCGTTGCGAGTTGTATACTTAATAATAATTTTAATTTTTTTTTATATAATAATAATTAACATTTTCTAACAAGTTCACAATGCATAGTAAACATTTTCATAACTTGCCACGCCATCTATTGTCAACTTCATAAATGAAAAAATATATGAGTTTAATAAAAATAAATTCGGGAGAGTCAGTTCATATTCGTTCGAGCCTTTGTTGTTTTAGATTAAATAGTAAAAAACCTTGTTAAAAATATTTTTTAACAAAGCAGTGCAATATAGCACTGTCAATTTATTTAAAATAACGCTTTTTTGTGGACCTTTGTTTCTACCACCTCGTCAATATAAATTCTTTTTGCTTTTTCAATTCCAATATATATTTACCTACCTACACGTTTCTCATTATGTATCACTTGACCCCACATACATTTTCCGAAAAATCTGCTCAGCGATTACACGTTCCGAAGAAGCGTGTAACCTTATTATTAATTTATCATTAGCCGCAAGCCCGATCCCTTGCCGAGCTCGTCCTTGGAGATCGAGTGACCCTATCGCGACCGCAATCGCGCCCGCTATCGGCATCCGAACGCGTCAATTTACCCGCACACGCTTACGTCACAAATCCTTTGACACGCCGCCCGCGACCGAAAAAATCTTATTTCCGTACATTTAATTATGTATTTGTGTGCCCACCTGATTTTATGCGTGTGGGAATTACGTAGGCTTCTTTGAATGCGAAAATATGTTTCTGAATAAGCAACATATTAAAGAAATAAATAAATACACCCAACAGTCACATACATAGTCTAGATCTCACATTTATATCAATTAAGTCTTATGTCGTGGGTATCATAAAGAGCAGTCCGTACTATTTATAATCTAGGGAGCCGCGATTCTTTGCGATCTGTTTTTAAGGAAAGTAATATACTAACCGTGTCATCTGAATACATCTTTCAAAATATAATGCACGTTCGTAAAAATATTAACAAGTTTTATAAGGTCAGTGACACCCACACTATTAATACGCGGAATAAAAATAAACTAGCAATACCCTCGTTTAGACTAGAAAAGTCAAAAAAATCTTTCTTGGGTAGTTGTATTAAATTTTATAATAAGCTTCCCAATTGGGTAACACAGCTACCGGACAAACTATTTAGGACTCATATCAAAAACAAACTTATGACTAGGGGTTATTATAATATTAATGAATATATTGAGGATAAAAAAGCCTGGGATTAGGTGTTCTCTTGCACATTGCGACCTCCTGGGGCCCTAAACTATTCGCTTAATTCACCACCTAACCTAATTTAAATAATTAAAAATATCTAAAATTGTGAACTCAAAAATTAACCAATATACAATTAAATTAATCAATTAAATTATATGACGACCGTTCGAGAAAACAAATAAAAATAATAATAAATATGGTAAATCTTTGTAAGACAAGTCTCAAATACTTATTTTAGTAAATTGACCAAAACCAAGCCCACTGAGTTTGACTCGCTGGATCTACTCAGAAATGGGTCGCGCCGCGTAGTATCCAGTGGTAAAGTAAAGCCCGCTGAGTTTGTTCGCCGGGTCTTCTCAGTCAGGGCCGCGTTGGATCAGGCAGTAAGCCTAAAGATACGGGACGTTTCGGAAATACTTATGGTCGTTGTCTTAAGTTGGACCCAAAACAAGCCCACTGAGTCTTATTCGCTGGATATACTCAGGACTGGGTCGCGTCGCGTAGTTCCAGTGGTAGTGTAAGCCCACTGAGTTTGTTTCGGCGGGTCTTCTCAGGAAGGGCCGCGTTGGATCCGGTGGTAACTATAAACCGCTACGCACCGTTGTAATAATATTCATGGTCCACAAATAATTTAATTTAATTTGACTAGCGTAAATAATGTATTTCTTTGACAAATAAATTACCATAAAGTAATAACTAATACTTTAAATAAAACATATGAATATATGAATAAAAACTAACTAAATAAATAAAACTAATTATAAATAAAAATAAAATAAATTTAAAAATAAATAAACTTAATAAATAAATCGATAAAAGCAAGAAATTAAAATAAGTATAGAAAATATATTGTATATAGAGATTAAGTTCTATGTGTATTGACTTGTCATAAGAGCTCTTTAATTGCCTACGTGACCAATAAATACATTTCATTTCAAATACATTTCATTTCATTTCACATTTCATCAGAATCTACGAGAGACTTTTCGCTCTTACAAACACCCACACCCCAGACAAATACTTATGGGTCTCACAAGTATTTGTCTCGGACAGGATTAAGTGTAGGTGGTACGAATATAGTTTTTTATTAAATATAAAACAATATAAAATGAGACAACTAATCTGTGACGTCACATCTATTTTGTACATTACAGATAGTTTACTTCTCTAATATAAGAGGAAATATCCTCTTAAACAATTAAAGTGATATTACTTGACCCAATTTCTCACTACTGAAATACAATGCCGGATTTCACAGATATTATTGTGTCCGTTCGGAAAAAGCAATAGCCATGACGTAAAATTTTATTTTACGATTTTCAATAACACGGTAGAGACCTGTTATTATACTTTATCATTATAAAAATTACTATGAAAATAGATCATTCTTAATATTGATTTGAGGTTCTTAGACTAGATTCGTAAATCGAATAATGAAAATATATATTTTTAAGAAAAAAAAATAACACAGATTAATTACATTTTTGAGTATTTCTTTCTTTGTGCTGCAAATTTTGCTAAGATTCGGTACCTACTGCTTGAAAGAGTGAGAATTTGAAATTTGTAAGATAATCTTACCAACAAGTTAAAAGTTTTGAATTTAACGATAGACAACGTACTTATCATCAACAACCAATCATTCCAAAATCGGGCCCAGTCGACCGATATAGAAATTGGACCCAGGACTTTACAATAAAGCTGATTCATACAACAAAAAATGGTATTAGCTAACACAAGGTGATGAGTCACTTCAACGGCTTTTACAGCATGCATAACGATATTCCGGCGCATTCGTGTATCATGCCGATTTAGTTGCTCCTAATACCTTGATTGGCCATTACGATTGCCCTAGATTATGTACGGTAGTAATTGATTTGTTTGCCGTTCCAGTGCATTCGACTAGCAACAGCTTTGATCTCCAACGCACTCATGATGAGGAATTACGAGTTCCCGAGCGGGTATGCTGCTGAGCTGAAGTTTCGAACAAATCATTTGCGACCTCTGACATAACAAATACAAAACCTACGATCATGACTTCAATCTTTAAGTCGGACGGAATTTTATCTATTTTACATTTTGAGAAATTATTTTCCACCAATGATTACTAGCAGATACGCCTACTGTCCTATATATAGGACAGTCAAAATAAAAAAATATATTGAACTAACCATTTAAATGGTTGATTTTATTTGTTGTTATTTGAAGTAAGGAGACTATTTTTTATTATAAAAAAATAGAATATCAATGATATAAATACATTTCATAGAAATATTTCACTTTAAAGTACGCAATAAAAGTGTGCCTCAGACACGGTGCACGAAAGGTAGGTACTGTATATTACAGTAAAGTTTTATATTTCACTATTTTCTTATTAGATATCTAGATAGCCTGTTCCTTATTTTCGAAAACTCGTTCCTCAATATAATACTTCGGAAAGTGGAAATAATTAGGGATAAAAAGTAGTGTCCTATATACCGGGTATCTCAAGACTGCTACCGAAAACGAAGCCGGGTGGTAGTTTTAGTGACTACAAACACAAAGCAACTAAAAATTTCGCAAAGAAATGCGACAGTTATTTTTTATGATTTTTTAAACATCGTCATTTTTTGGTGGTAAATCCCTAGTTTTAGCTAAAATAATAATTTAAACTCTTTTATACCTTAGATTATTTATAAATAAAAGGGTATACACTGTTATTTTAGGAAAAAATGCATCTACCACCCAAATATGGTCAAAGGAAAAAAATAACAAAAAAAAAATTGTCGCTTTTCTTGCCACTTTTTCTGTTGCATTGTGTCTGAAGTCGCTTAAACTACCACCCGGCTTCGTTTTCGGTAGCAGTCTTGATATACCCTGTATAGGACGGTAGGATAATACGGGGTTACTTTATATTCCCACTATTACAGGCGCATGTCATAATTATCGCGTGGATTATAATGTTGAAATCTTTTCTGATGATGGAAAAAATACTGAGAGGTAACTCAATATATATATGATCACATTTGACTAACATTTATTGACACACTAATGTAGATTTTTGTATAAGGACTTTTGTAAGTGGTAGAGTTTTGCTGTAAGTCGTTAAAGCTACGAAACACATGTCTCCTCAGCCAAGGAGGCTCTACTAGCTCACAGATGAACTGTATAGCAGTATCTTTGCTGTTGCGTTTCATTCGTCGAGTGAGATTGTCCAAGAACCAACAGCTGGCAATGTGCTTGATTACCATATTGCCGGGTGTTGGTTATCGAACCGTGTAGGGCTGTCATCATATACACTGGTGGAAAACTCGTTGATGACCCATGCAAGTGTATCGCATTCAGGGTTCAGCTTGTGTATATCCGTTAGATACCCTGTTTGGATCGCGCTAACCTTACATCAAGTGTACTGGAACAGTTTGATAGGCCAGAGTAAAAAACGACTCAGTGGTTGAGAATGTGACGCTGAATAACTAGCCAACAAACACAATAATTCCAGTAGCAGTTATCTTTGTTCAAAGACAACACGGTAGAGATCACATTAGTAATCGCAAAAACAAACCTACAAGTCAGACAGCTTCTTGCGAGAAATAATATGGTCCGAAATAATAGGTTCTGAAGTCATTTTCAGTAGATTAGCTTGAAATTTAAAAATTTTATGTGGGTAGATTTGACTTTTTCTTTCACGACATTCATGTCCATGACTCATGTAGATATTTAAGACACTTTTGATCAGTAAATATACAATATCATATCAATATCAATACTAAACTATACTTGCTACCTATTATCCTACTGTCCTATATATAGGACGGTCATTTCCCGGAAAGCCTTATGGCAGATAATTTTTTCAACATTTTTTTTATTCGTCTTGAGGGTAATGAAATTAAAGAAAATCATTAGTGCCTGAAACAAGTTTTTTTGTAAATCATCAGATTTACAAAAAAACTTGTTTCAGGCTTATCTGGGATATACAAAGATTTTTTTTCATTTAATTATTATCCTTATTCATGCGCCTATATTATTTTTACATTTACCGACTAAGTGTTCAGTAGTAAATTCATTGATATTCACTTTTGAATTTCTGGCAGAATAAGCCGTGATAATTCCCGTTTAATTTATATTGGTTTTATGGCAATAATTTGTTGCAGTGGAGTGAGTCACGATCAGTTCAACAAATAAGCAGTCGCGTGCCCGCTGACAGATAGCAATCAGTACCTCAGTGGTCCCTCCAGCACGCGTTTCTAATTAATGTGGGTGTATCGCGTGAAAACGACCCATTTGTCTCCCCCGCCGTCGGATGTTCACAGAAGAATTGTACGCGATACAAATACCTTAAATGTCTTCAAACACTTACCTTGCCGTTCCCGCTGAAATTTCCACCCGCGATCTGCAATTATAATAAACGATATCAAGATTGTAAATACAACGTTTAATACCATTTACAGTGGAATCGTTGCGCTGAGCAATAATAAAAGTTGTATTTTTTTATAGTGCAATAAAAACGTAGTAATCCCGATGTCACCTACGTTTGTGTTTGGCCGGCCAATAAATCACTCTGTATGTAATGTTTTTGTGGCTGTAACACTTTTATTATTACAGTACTTATGTCACAAATAACTTTATTTTTCTTTAACCTATTGGTAAATAAGCAACCGTGATACCTTCATTGTTGCACCGTGGTTGCACCAGATTTTTGATTGCTATTAAAACACACACTGACTCGCAAACACATAGCAAAAAAAATCTTTAGAAAACACACACCCACACACACACTAAACAATAATAGGAGGAGTAACCTGTACTCCACAAAGATTGAATCAGAACTGTCGACTACACCATTCACCAATGACATGAGTATTACCTTACTACCGTCATCAATAAATTAACATTTAGTGCAACCAATAATTAGTAATTCATAGTTATAAATATTGGCCTATGTTCAGCAGTGGAGTTCCTGTGGCTGATATGATGATGATGATGATGAATTATAAACAAAATAATTATTGTTGCCATGATATTCTTTGAAATGCTTAAATTTTACGAACACAATACACATATGGTAGAAATGCATACGTTTTACTCATAAAGTTATAATGTACTTCTTAATAGCCTAGATATTGTATAAGTCAGTTGTTGTCAGTCATGACTCATTATTAATGGGCAGGCTCCTTCGGGTCGACACCACTTTCTTACAGAAGATCGTTGTAAAGCGACAGTTTTACTGTGGCATTTCGTTCGATGAGTGTCGGTCTCGTCCTATCCATTTTCCTTTCCGCTCCCCTCCCGATTATTTGGCCGGCTACACATCCATGAGCCTATGATCATCCTTCGTGATGGATATTAATGGCCGGCAGTGATCACTTACTTACCATCACCTGTTTGCTCGTTTGCCAGACCTCTACGCACTAAAAAAATTATTTAACCATCAATTTGTCAAGCCCTTGTTAATTTAACATACATCATCATCATCTCAGCCACAGGAAGTCCACTGCTGAACATAGGCCTAACATACAGGGTATATCAAGACTGCTACCGAAAACGAAGCCGGGTGGTAGTTTAAGCGACTTCAGACACAATGCAACAGAAAAAGTTGCAAAAAAAAGTGACAAATTTTTTTTTGTTATTTTTTTCCTATGGCCATATTTGGGTGGTAAATACATTTTTTCCTAAAATAATAGTATATACCCTTTTATTTATAAATACTCTAAGGTATAAAAGAGTTTAAATTATTATTTAAGCAAAAACTATGGATTTACTACCCAAAAATAAAGATATTTAAAAAATCATAAAAAAAAATTGTCGCGTTTCTAGGCGAAATTTTTAATTGCATTGTGTTTGTAGCCACTAAGACTACCACCCGGCTTCGTTTTCGGTAGCAGTCTTGAGATACCCGGTATATAAATGAATCAAAACTAACGTCATACTACATACATATACCACTTATAGAATAACAACACAATCCGCTAAAACGTTGCATAATTGATATATTCATAAAATTATTTCGCCAGCAATAACGTTACTGTGAAATTAATTTGGAGAGTTTGAAAGAAGCAATGTAATGTGACGGTTTGCTCATTGCCCCCGTTCAAGACAATGTAACTTGACGTAGGGCTCTCTGCTCCAAGGCGGACGTTTTGATGAGCTCGTAAAGAAATTAAAGCGAAAATGAGTAAATGCTTTTTAATGTTTCTACTATGTGCCTATAAAAGTCTTATTTTATTTCATTTACGTGAATGTCGTATACATAATACCTATATTACTTCGAATCTTCCCTTTTGATTTTGAGCCAATTCAATACAACTTGATCTCCTGAAGATTTCAATATAATTGTTGTAATGTTATAAATGTAATAATAAGAAGAAAGATGTTCAATAACTTTCTCTCTGACAAAGGCTGTTAATAGTATTCGAAGAAAGAAAAATACTTGAGACATTTGCAAACATGAAAACATACCGTTCATGAATCAAATTCTTTCAGGTTCCCACAGCTGCTCCATTATTTCACACAATTGAGCCAAGAATGTAATATTTATTGTACAATATTTAATTTCTGATTGTCATAACAGGAACACCTCTATTTAACCTAAATAGATATTAGCATATAGGAACCTTAGGAAATAGAGCATTTAGTAAATAATAATCCTGCAAGAATTGTATTAATATTATCATATTACCATTTCTCGTACAAATAGTTATATTTTCGTCACGTTAAATTTTCTTAAGGTTGTCTCGTCACGTATGTCGTATAATTCGTCTAAAGAAAGTTCTTAAAAATATTTCATCTAATTCGCATAAAACGAAAGTTTGCAAATTGTCATCACTCAAACACACGCATAAACATTTAAATTCCCCGACGACTTAGCTCGAGTTTTATTCGCATTTTTATTTCTTATTTTAGATATTTGTAAACGAAGTGTAACGGTGATTATGCAGATGCGATCGCTCAGTGCGAATCATATAAATCATTTCATATTTTATCACTTTTTAGCATAATATATTTTGTGTGAGGCCGCGATCCGTCAGCGCCCGTCAGCGATGAACTCATTCAGCAAATGATTTATTCATTTTTTTATTCCGCACACCGCAATTAAATGTAATACCGACCGGAAGTTTGTTTTGTTAATAATTCCCTTTAACCACAATTTCCGTAATCAATCATTATTATTGTTTCATAAAAGTTAGGAAGCCTTTTAAAATTAATTGCATGTTTTTGATTGTATTTCAATATTTACGTCTTATTCCATTATTGGTCTATAATTTGAAATAGGTATTGATTCAGCTTTGATTAAATTTGGCTTTTGGTGTATACATAACCCAGTTGAGTGTACGGCGCTGTTTTGGTAATAAAGTAATAACAAACTTAGTTTCAATTAAATTCTGAAATGTACAAACATATTAAGTTATATGCATATATTCTCGAAGGGGTAGGCAAACATCAAACGTTTACACGCACATTGTACCTACTCTGTAGACAGAGAAACCTAGAATTCCTTTGCATGATGTCGATATCAGACTAGCCAACCTGCAATAAAAACACAAAATCATCGGCATCATTAACCGCAAATAAAAGAAGAAATCTTTTAGTGATTTCAGATATAAACGAATGTAACACGGGGAAAATTATGTTTTACACATGAGTGGTTGTGATATTGTGTTGAGGGTTAAATATTTTAAACGTCTAGTAATAGCTTTAACCTGCCCACACGACTAAAGATCAAGTGCGCTTAATGTGGTTCGAGATTTAGCTAGGTACTGAACGGGTCCACTGCCATTCACATCTCCTTGAAATCCCATTCGGGCAAACTGTTTTTAAGAGTATTTTGAAATAATTTATATATTTTCATATTCGCCAATTCAAAAACCAATTTTATCGAAACTACGAGGAAACTACGTAGAATTCAGTGGCGGTACTTCCATACAAGCCCAAAAGCCCGGCTTGTCTTACTTAATACGCATATACTCAATCCTAAAGACAAATCAGTACTTTAAATAAAATATATTCGTTTAATGCAAAACGTCTATCATTTTTAAATTTACCGCGCTATAATGGACCCCGCGCCTGCGACGAAGCACCCGCGCCGCGCCCGGCAACTCGCCTAAGCGAGCGCCGCGCCGCGGTCTAAAACTAATATAAAATTATTTCATTCAAAATCAACGCGTGACGCAATATCTTAAAAAGATGGAACACACCAAAGTATTATCTATCTTTTTCTCTCTCGTGTGCTTTTACCTAGCTTCCGGCGTATATTGCCCTCTCAGTCGCACCTCTGGGTGAAATGCACAGTGAAATGCTATTACCTTAGATTATATACTCGTCTAGATTGAGCAATGTCAACAAACGATGCGCTAAAAGTGTCCTCACTTTCGTTGATATGTGTGAGTGCCGGTCGTGTAATTATTGTAATCCAACTGTCAAGGTGTGTGTGTTTAGGGATGCCTACTCCAGATTATTAACTTAACTTTTCCCCATTATTTGATATACAAAATAGGTTAAATAAAATATTTTTTCTTTATTTAAAGTAATCATACTATTAATTATATTTATAACGCATTTTAGTAAAAACAATAAAGATCTAAACCCATCTCCTAGTGTTTGTTTCCGAATAGAATTAACTCTTTGGATTTATTGCCTGGGCTGTTATCTGATTTCTGTATTTATGTAAAATATAAATCATCATAAGTAAAATGTTCGGAACACACAACTGAAGTCATGTGAGGCTATGAATGGTCTTCTTTTCGTTTCCGCTGTCTCTCCAGCAATTTGCTAGTACGGAATCCGTAGTCTAAAAATATTATTAGGACCTTGAATAAGTTCTCGCTGTTTCTTCAAAGATGACAATAGCAGTACCCCGTTTGTGAAATTTTGAATGGTAATACACATGCAAGGCAAAGAATTAATAAAATTACTATGAAGTGCATGTCGTCGTGGGTTTCATTAATATCGTGTAGGTAAGTATTATTTACTCATTAAATAAATAAGGCCATTCTTCTTGTTGTTATTCTGATCGAAATATTATGTAATGATATTTGTGTTTTATAGTTTCTCCCATAGTTTCAACAAATCTTCCTAATAATAAATTGACAACACTGGCCAATGAAACTCATCTTCAAAATAATGAATTAAAAGTTTATGTTTTCTTCAAATAATAGTGGTTTAACAATAATGTTACCGATAGAAAGTGATATTGGTATTATTATACAGTTTTCCCACACAATTGCGATACAATTCGACAGCACAAACCGGCATAATTAATTATTTTTCGGGAGCACGTTATCCATATGTAGTTCAAATGACACTGACGTATGTGAGAAGCGAGTCTACCAAATTTGGTAGACTTTTTTTGAGCCGTGCGGTGAGGTGTGATGTGTCATCTAGACGAGTATATAATCTTAGGCTATTACCATGACACT
Organism: Hyles vespertilio; assembly: GCA_009982885.2. Lineage (NCBI taxonomy): Eukaryota > Metazoa > Arthropoda > Insecta > Lepidoptera > Sphingidae > Hyles > Hyles vespertilio. The sequence continues at coordinate 12,647,480 of CM042824.1, forward strand.
ACGTACCTATACACATAGCTATTTTTTTATGCAATTTGTACCAAGCAAAATGCCCGGCTTCGCGGAGTGAAGTTGTGCACTTGACATGTCATATTAAGATCCAAATTTATCGAAAAATATTTATGTTTTGCTACAAGTTATATTGGATAATATATAAAATAAATAGCTATTTTTTGAGACCGTATTATGATGTTTTAAATATTTTTATGAATATATTAGAATTAGAATACTTAATTTGGAATTGTCCATAATTTAGGACCTGTGGCTAGCTTCACGCTTATTATTATGTCTTTCGAGCGGACGATTAACCAGTAACAACTGAACATATACGTTTAGTTTTTGTTTCATTATAGTATTTTACGTTTATTATGTATAATAATGGGATGGTTTGAAGTGTGTGCAAGTGTTGATCGGCGAGGAAAAGGTAAATTCATTACATTTCGTAGACAAACAACTACTCGTATCTGGTAGAAAACCTACGCCTGACTTGTTGTGTATTTCTCGAAAGTAGTGAAAACTATAGAATACAATTTTATAGATCAGTGCACATAACTACATAGATTGCTGGATGTTCTCATACTAATAAGTAATACTGTCAGTGTTGTATATTTTTTTCCAACGATGTACTTAAATTTTTGGAATTGTTCCGGCTATAGTGATTTAAATAATTTAACTGGTACTTTTATAGTAATTGACAAAAACATGTGAATGCATTAATATATTTTCATAATTCCGGTAAACAGCGTATAGAAACCTCTTTATGCGTCATATACATAATATGTGATGAGATTTCAAAACATGCTCGCGTAGACAGTAATCGTAGTTTTTTTCAGATATTCCTTAGCTTTCTTTCAGAGCTCATGATGAATCAAAAAATCACATGCATACACAAAAACAACATGAATATATTAACAATAATTTGTGGCCGCGAAGTTAAACACGACGCCGTACTTGTGCTATTGTAGCGCCGTTTATTAATTTACAAAATAATTACAATATAAAGTTACGTATGCATGCCCAAAAGTAATTTAACTTACACATTTGTTTTATTCATCTATTTAAAACTAATGATGGGCCCTTCAGTATTTTGGCAATATTAAATAGATGGCCGTGGAAATCGCGCCATCTATTCGATTTTTTCGAAACAACTTGTTGTAATAGATTTTTTCATAACGGTGATAAAGATAGTTATTATTTTATTGGTTTTTATCCTAATCTTATATAGATCGTGTGGTAGGTCTGGGACTGTCTCGATGGCGCAAAGTTGATGTCTCGGATTCGAATCTGGGGTCTATTTTTATTTAATTACATCGCATAGGCTCGCCCTCTATCGCATGATGAACACGTTCTTCTTTCTTAATACCATTTTGCTCTTGAACCAATACATATTGTTACTAAAAAAATATTGGGCTTGCCCTAGTCCACAACCCTAGGCACGCCACTGGTAGAATTATTTATTTTATACTAACAAGTCAGTTCGAATTCTTCCGGGTGCAATTATTCGTTTCACCCACAATTCAATTTAATTCATTACCTTAGTTTGAAACAATTGTCTTCGTTTCTTGGCAGAACTATGCCTACTGCTTCAGAAATAAGTTTTGTTATACTTGTACCAGCACTTGGATTTAAATAATTGCAATTAATTTAAGAGCGTATACACCTTGCGCGCAAAGTCACCTATAGGTATTTCTTCGTTAATTTCACGCACACATAAGCGACCAAAGCTGTGTGCGTAGAGCTGCCGCGTCGGCTCGCTATACAATCGGCTCAAACGACTTTGATCCGTGCGCTTCAAATATTCAATTGAAACGTAACTGTAATATAATATCATAAAAATATTTTATTTGCATTATAAGTAGACAAATATTACTGTGCAAGCAAAGAATAATACAAATTTTGGATACTAATCATATTTTCGTTATTATTACATTGTTAAGTTGCATACAAATCAGTGTTCAATCAGTAGACACTACGGACGTTTTATTAATCATTTCGTGTTCGAACACATAAATAGTGTTAGGGGCCTTACAACCCCTTACAATTACGAAATATATTTAATTTTATATTACAATACATAACGTAATTTAGCCTCGGAATTACATCCCATTATATTACCTGAAACATAATTTATACTCACTACAAAATCATTGTAGGTAATAAAAATAATTAAATATTTTATTACCAAAGTACTAAGATGTGGTAATCGCATTTCGCGCGTGGCTATTTTTATTACGCGCGGCATAATCGACTGCAGCCAGGCCGGAGCGACGAGCGATACGTCCTCCCTCTAGAAGGCCTTGCGGCGGTCTGATTTGATCCACGTCGGACAGCGTGTTTTATAGTGGTTTTTAAAATATTTGTAGAAAACATGAAAACTAATTTTTTTGAAATATAAAAATGGTAATTTATTGATAGATGTTCTTCTATTGTAATATGCAATTGCTGTAAAAATTATGTACGATAAGTTGGTGAAAAAAAAATATGTTCTTGACGAGAGTTATTTTCATCTTATATTTAGTGGTTTCGGATATCTTAAGCTTCTAAATTGCCATTTAAAGCCTAAATAACGAAACTTGTGTTCAGTAATCCGTATAGTACTCACAAATTATCAATCAATCTATAATGTTTTCCACCAAAATCCCTAGATGACAACCTTTTCTAAAATGAGTAATAATTATTTTTCCTTTAAATTGTTTATTGGTGGCTATTAACTCATTTGAAAAGTCCTGTTTTTAAGCCAAAAAGCGCGTGCAGGGTATAAACGCTCTTAATTTTAGTTTATCTCACCATTCTCATTCCTTTCTTTTAATAATTCTGAATTCTTTTAAAGAAACGTCATAAGTTTTTTCATTGTTTTCGTGTTTAATCATTTATATTTAAAAAATCTTTTGATAAAATAATCACCAACATTTATTTTAAAAACAACTTTTTCGAAATTGTTAAATAACTGAATATAATATATTCCCAAACTACCGCCTGGTTCGTTACGTCGTGGATGAAAATACAATACCTTGCGAAAGTCATTCGACCCATAAATTGGTGGATAATAGGAGTGATTAAAAGTCATTAATAATATTTTGTTCCAATATTCAGCAACCCCTTTATTTCTTCTTTGTATTTCGCTTGAAAATTATGAATATCTGAAAGCCTCTTTGAAAACACAATTATCCGTAGTTAAGAGAGCGTTCCTTTTCTTATAGCGGTAATTACATTGCTGTTGTAATTATTATAATTGCCTTTGTCGACATATTAAATTAACTCGTTTAAGGGGATTGCATCTACTCGATAGGTGAAAATGTCGAAATAATAAAATATTGTAAGATTTTATGGTGAAAAAAGTAAATGTTGCTTTTTATGGTGTTCAAATTTATGCTTTATACATATTATTTTTCCATGTTCACTCTTAATTAGATTACTTCAGTGATTTTCCTTTGTTACTTTGTTCAGTTAAGGAATTATATATGCCGTGAATAAAATATGTATTTAACAACATTCAATGTTTAATATCGTATAAAGTTAAGCTGCAATGGTCAGTGAGAATGTGTATCGAAAGATAAAACCAATAAAATATAAAAGTAGAGCAGAATCAGCTCGGGGTTCCTGAACTATAGGTTTAACAAATATTTGTAACAGAAAATTTAAGAGCGCAATATTATTATCAAAAACACGTTAATGAAAATGGAAGAGCTTCTTCTTAACAATAAGTCTAACGAAATAATGTATAATACTTAATGTCGCTATCTCCCTCTGCTTTCATACAAAGCAGCATAATATTATGAGTTTGAAGAGGCATTTTTAAATTACACGTCAAAGGCATCACATCGATTCAGTTAGATGGCAAAAATGAAAATTTACACTGAAAATACGAAGAAGAAATTTTCTTATCTGTCGGTAATTCTGCCCTACGGCGTAATAGAGCCGTGGAATGATCTCAACCCGAAGCTTTACCACGCGGTTCACATTTATTGGCTCAGGTTCTACGGCATGTGGTATAACAACTTCTCATGGAAAACCCCAAAATGTTGGCTTCAAATGCTGTATACGCTCCTAGTGTTATGGCTGGTGTGTCTTTTCCCCGGCATTGGAGAAGTCGTTTATTTACTGAAGCGAAGAGAAAATATTGGAAACGTCGCTGAAGGGTATATCACGTTCGTATTTCTTCACATTTGTTTTATATGATTTGAAAACTAACCAAAATATTTTTCAGATTATACTTATTCCTCAGTGAGATGTATACTTATGTCAAAGTGGTCGTATTTTGGTATAACAAGAATAAAGTAGTAAATCTGCTTGAGTTTTTGCATTGTAAAGAATTTAAGGCAAAGGAGATTGAGCACAGAGAGATTATACGCAAAAGTATTAGGAGGGCGCGTTTCGTCATGACATTCTATTCCACAATGTGCGTCGGAGCGGTCTCGGGTAAACGTTTTTTTATGGATTATAACGAATTTCATAAAGTGCTTGTCAGAAAAATGTAATATCATGAAAAAATCCTGTGACACAGGCGTCCTTGCGTGGGCTACTGAATTTACAAACGCAAACATTTTCATTTAATAAACAGGAACCTTTTTACTGAATGTCCGTTTACCGATCCATCCATTGTGTTAATTTCAAATTTCCAGTTGGAATTGCTATGCCTTTAACCGAGAATTTCGACATTCTGCCAACGAATGTGGAATATCCGAATTTTGATGTTTACAAAAGCCCATCATATGCTTTCGTTTACATACATCACGTAAGTATAAAGATTTTTAAATTGAAACTATTTATAATTTTATCAAAAATTTATAGTCTGGATATTTTCTCTAATAAAGTCCACCTATCCAAACTCCCATGAGTAAGAAAAGCATTAAATTACCAGTAAACATACTACCTAAGCTGACATATATTACTAAAAACAAAAACAAAAAGATTTCAATATTTCAAAATACATGTATAACATACATATATACTTTTTATCATAAGTTTAACACTAGTTTCAGTATTTACTATTAATTTTCTACTACCAAAAGTCTACGGTTGATCATGTACACCACCCGAAGTTACCGTAGCCATAAATTTCACATATCAAAGTCCATACAAAAATCCTATTGAGGCGCTATTCACGATAAACAATAGTGCCGAGTGTATACACCGAAACAGTTGGCAAATCACTTATTATGTAATAATTGATCCAAACTAAGCAAACCCAATTCATTGAAGATTAATCGGCGCTCATTCTAATGAGAATAATGCCCAGAATAATTAACTGCCGATTGCGTTCACAGATTTATTACAAGCCAGCAACGTGCATAATCGACGCTGTAATGGACACTATGCTCGCCGCGTTTGTCGCTTCTGCTAGTAAGATAATAACCCATTTGTTGTACTGCAATATTTTTTTTATTTTCTATTTAGCGACACTTGAGAGTTAGATTAGTTTAGATTAGTTCTCGAGTGGAGGCCACGTACAGGCAAGCGAAGTGTCGGACGCCCGCCTACAAGGTGGACGGACGATCTGACTAAGGTCGCAGGAAGTCGCTGGATGCAGGCCGGTTCCAACAGGTCATTGTGGAGATCATTGGGGGAGGCCTATGTTCAGCAGTGGACTTCCTGTGACTGATATAATGATGATGATGATGATAGCGACACTTTTCTTTGTTTTAATTAGTTCTCTAGGCATCATTTTGATGAACAACATTTAGTAGGGTTACCTGATTTGTATTAGAAAATTAGACAATGGAAATGACTGAACCACAGACTGAACACAAAAGTCGAAAGTTTACAAGGATTAAAATTAAAAACTTTCTTCGATACTCATAATACTCGTAGTTCTGAATTGAGGAAAAAGCATATTTAATATGCATATGTGGCTAATTATATGTTGCTAAAGGACTGAAATAGTCTCTTCGATATAGTGAGCAAATTCGAATCTTCTAGATATTGTTTGTAAGTAAAAGCAATAAAATAGGGTGAGAAATCGTATACCTTACAGCTTCAGTATTATGGCAAAGAAATTAAAACACATCTACCTCTAATAGTCCACGGATCGCTTTACACTTTTATTCGTTATTAATACGATGTAGATGCCCTAAATCCTTCATTCTTGCAACCCTTGTGACATTACAATTTATCTATGAATGATTGAGCACACAGTGAATAACAATAAACAAATAGTCATAAATAAATAAAATCTTATGCGGAAATAAATACGACAAAAATAATACCTCAACGAAAATGTGTCTCGTTTCGAATAACTATTCCCTAGGTAGGATATAGTAGATCTTATCACAAACCCGCAATATTAAATTTGTTCCTCAAAATGGAGCCAGAAGGTATGTATGAAATAATGTTCATGTAATACAAGCATTTTTTTCTGCTTCCTGTTCCAGTCGGCCAAATAGAAATATTAGCATTTAATCTCCGTAATTTCGACATGATTGCGGAAAGGCGACGTGAAAATGCCATTAAACATAATAAATATGTTGGACAGTACACCAAAAATTATTTTATGAAATGTATTTTGAAGGAATGCATCGTTCACCACAACCACATCATACGGTTAGTATTTTAATTGTAATTTAATTAACATACCTATGTGGTGTACGCTTTTATTCCCTTTATGCTACAAAATTATCGTTGGCAATACCTAGTATGGGTTTGTTAAACAAATTATGGGTTACGGAACTACGGAAATCGGGTGCATGCTGGGAATTAGAGAGGTGTAACTTTATCTATAAAAAAAAACATTTATATCATTTATTTTAATTGCAATGAATGGCGAGACTAGCATGCCATTAACCTGATGGTAAGTACATGAACAGTAGCAAAACCGAACAACACCTTGAATTACAAAACAATGCTTGGCATTCCACTGCGCTCGCCATCCTGACACATACATAAGTCTCAACATGTTCAGTAATTGCCCTGGCTATAATATCCTTCAACCAAAACACAAATGTGCATTTATACTACTGTTTGTCGAGAGAAATAGAAATTACAGTGGTACCTACCCAGGGGGCCTTTCACATATGAGAGACCTATGTACCTACCACCGATAATATAGTCTTATTTAAATATTTTCTAAATCTGCTTCATATAATGAAACATGTCGCATTGACAATACACGTTGTGAAGATGAAGACCGTAATCTCTCATTATTTTGCTCATTCAATTGCTTTAGATTTATATATATTAAGCATTTATTATTTATAATCCTCATTTCTTGATGTTTAACAAAGCTTACAATTTCTCAGTCGATAATTTTGCATATTTTATTCCATAATGCACGAGAGAAACGTCTTGTAAAGTGGATCTTTACAATTTGAATAAAAATTAGTTAATCTTGACACTACAATGATTTATTTTCACAGAATATCAGCTAGAAGTTACGGTTGAGTACGGATTTATTTTCTTGATAAAACTTAAGCCACGTTTCAACTGCTTTTTATTCATTTCAGATACGTATCAATGATTGAGAACGCTTTCAGCTTGGCATCTGCATTACAATTCATGTTGAGCGTTATGGTACTCTGTTTGATCGGAATACAATTTTTATCGGTGAGACTTACTTAGCTTTAAATCCCGTCTTTATAACACAGTGCACTTTTGGACTCCTTTTTTTCGCATAATATTTTCTGGATCAGCCCATATACGTCCCACTGCAGGGCACGGGCCTACTCTACAATCGAGAGTACGATTGAGAGTAGTTAGGCCATATAGTCCACCACGCTGGCCTAGTGCGGGTTGGCGGACTTACATACCATATAAATTCTTATGAATCGCTATGGTATGCAGGTTTCTTCACGATGTTTTCCTTCACCGTTTTAGTGCGTGGTGATTGACTATCAATACACTCATGACTCCGAAAAGTCAGAGGTGTGCCCTGGGATTTGAACCCGCGACCACCGTGAACATGTTGGCAGCCGCGTCTGGTCCGTTTACCAACAGGCCACCACGCACTTACAATATTTTACCGCTCTAATATTACCTAACCATATTTTTTGCTTTGGTGTAATGTTTTGGAAAATTTAAGAAGCGAAACTAAATTGATGGCTTATTGGTCTAGTCATGCCCTAAATGCTGCCATTTTTAACATTCCATTCAATTTCTTAGGGTCCAATACGGACACTCAATTTTTTGTACGTTTTTGTTTAGTGAAACCCTGATATTTCTGAATATTTCATTCTACAATAAGCGCGACCGAAAAAGAGTAGGTATCAAGTCTTTGCTCATGTGATGATATTATTATTTATTTTCTGATGATATCAGAAAATAAATAATAATAGACACTGAAATTTTTTACCAAGCTTAGTCATGATGACTGATTCAAGAGTACGTTTTCATAACGTTCGCCTATGAAAGTTAAACAAAGGCAGTAAAACTTCAGACAACCTAGATTATAACTTGTAAGATACAGGAACTATGAAAGTCAAAAGCAGTACTGTTTTATCTTGTATCTTTACAAGTAATGTAAACTTTAACCGTAATATATGTATAATTTCTTATTTTAATCTCCCATGGCGTTATAATAAAATAAATTATGCACACATGTAAACAGTCCTAGGTAATATTTTGCCTTTAAAGAAGTTTCCAAAAACTATTAAAACTTGAATGCACTGAAGCCATATCGCCTAACTAAATTGGAACCATGAACTACTATGAGTATATATACGACTACTATCAATACCAAAAACGAACCCTAAATTCCAAAGGTTAATTTTAATACATATTTTCATGCCATTAATATCCCTCATAATACAGAGTGTACTTGGTTATGTTACTAAATATCGTTACCAAGTTAAATAGCACTAAATAAATCAGAAATAACATTTGTTTATGAAATATATCACGCCGGTGTTCATTAGATTTATTTAAGAAAGAAGCCTCTAGTTATAATTAATAACCATCTTTTGTAATAAAAATGGTCTTTTTTGTTTTCAGATTGAGGATCCTAGTGGGCATCCTATACAGATGGTGTGGATGGCTATATATTTAACCTGTATGTTAGTTGAAGTCTTCATACTGTGTTGGTTTGGTAATGAGCTGATTTGGAAGGTAATTATTATAATAATTAAATAAAATAAATAAATACATAAATAACACCCAACAGACATTCTCAATTTTACATTGCAATCTGTATGCAAAAAAGGAATATTAAATTGTGAATGATATTATTATATGCATCAATAAGCTTAAATATGGAGTATTCCTGTCGCGTCTTGTCAATGTGCCAATTAAAGAAATAATGGGTCTGTTTTTCAAGCAGTATGAAAGTTAAAAGTGCATTATCTGTATTTTACCATGATTATAAAATGATCCTGTACTTATTGAGATTTTGTCGTTAGACGAATAGCTTCGTTGCTTAGCCAACCCTTAGGGTAGCGATGCGCCCTAGTTCATATTACGTTTTATTACAGAGCACCGATCTACGTCAAGCTGCTTTTGACGGACCTTGGTTGGCAACTAATCCCAAAAACGGAAAATACATTGTACTCTTCATGGAAAGATGCAAGCGACCGATGAAAGTCACCGCTGGCAAAATATTCACACTTTCTTTGGATACATATACCGTTGTAAGTAAAAGATAGATTATAATTGTTATAGCATTATCTTTAACAAATTCAGACCTTTTAAAAGTCAAGGTAGCAAACTAAAAGTAAGTTAAGTGCAAAATAATAATATAAAATAATATCGTAATAAGAAATAAAACTTATGTTCACACCAGCGGATGAGCAGTCGGCATTCTGAGCTCTAAGATACAAGTCTACCGCATACCAACGAATATTTACATGGCCCAAAGATATTTACATCGAAACAAACCTGTATGTGCATTTGTACTTATTTGTTTATAAATGCACCGACGATACTACGTTTCTATGGAATAACATAACGAGAAAACAATAAAATCATTAATAACTGACATTTCCAATTGTAAGGGCATACGTCGCTTCTAAGAAATATTGTTTCAGATCTAAAAGTAAGCATACGTCAGAGAGATAATTAAAATGCATTCTCAATTCAATAGCTTCTAAAGCAAAGTGTATCTGCGAACAAAATGTTCATTTTTGTTCCAGCTTATCAACTGGTCGTACAAAGCTTTCGCCGTTATGAGAAATATGAAGAAATAAACATGCACAAATGCCCAAATAAATGTACCGAATGTAATTACGTTGCACTGTTGCACACAGCAAGAACGGGTTCACCCTAATTCATTTCAGAACATTAAAATTATATATGCACATAATACAAAAGGCTTTTCTTTATATTGCCTGGTTACATATTTTAAATTAAATTTAATAGCAAAAACAAGAAATACGAATCATAGTAACGAGTAGCAATGTGAAAAAGTAGACTCAAATATAAATTAATATACTATCTTATTTTATTGATCCAAGAAATACTTGTGAGTCCACGAAACATTTTTATATACATATTTTAAATTAATTTTAGAAAAAAGAAATAGAAAACAAATTGTTCAGCTGGAAGAATGGCTGGAAGTTTCAAATTCGAATGATCATTTTAAACAGGGAAAACTAGAAAATATCTCATTAGCGTTAAGCTACAAGGAACTTTACGTAGTGGAAAAATATATTGGTACTTAATTGTTATAATCAATTTAAAGTAAGCGGGTTAACATAATGAACAGTAAATACCCAATGAACCACAAAATAAAGTAATGAATGCGGCTTCATTTTTACAAAAGGAAAACGTTGTTTTACTAGCTATCTAGCAGGTATATTTTTTAATGCACAATTCTGTATTTTGCGTAAAAAATTACGAAAATAAAAAAACAAAACGTATGCGTTGTCACGATGCGACACCTTTTGAAACTGTTACCACCCCTTAACAAAAGTACTTGAAAAAAACAAGTGATATTTCCACCGTCGTGTACAGAACTACCCAGTGTATTACTATACTCTATGTACAGAACTGCCAAAAAATATCATCTGAGGTGGACTCAGATCACATAAAATTACAGGTTTCCTATTCACCAACATTTTTGTGCAGGGAATATATGTATATACCGGGTATCTCAAGACTGCTACCGAAAACGAAGCCGGGTGGTAGTTTTAGTGACTACAAACACAATGCAAACAAAAATTTCGAAAAGAAACGCGACAATTATTTTTTATGATTGTTTAAATATCTTCATTTTTGGGTGGTAAATCCATAGTTTTTACTAAAATAATAATTAAAACTCTTTTATAACTTAGATTATTTATAAATAAAAGGGTATACACTATTATTTTAGGAAAAAATGTATTTACCACCCAAATATAGTCATAAGAAAAAAATTACAAAAAAAAATTTGTCGCTTTGTTTTGCTACTTTTTCTGTTACCCGGTATACAGGGTATATCAAGACTGCTACCGAAAACGAAGCTGGGTGGTAGTTTAAGCGACTTCAGACACAATGCAACAGAAAAAGTTGCAAAAAAAAAGCGAATTTTTTTTTTGTAATTTTTTTCCTTTGACCATGTTTGAGTGGTAGATACATTTTTTCCTAAAATAATAGTGTATACCCTTTTATTTATAAATAATCTAAGTTATAAAAGAGTTTTAATTATTATTTTAGTAAAAACTATGGATTTACCTCCCAAAAATGACGATATTTAAAAAATCATAAAAAATAATTGTCGCGTTTCTTTGCGAAATTTTTAGTTGTATTGTGTTTGTAGTCACTAAAACTACTACCCGGCTTCGTTTTCGGTAGCAGTCTTGAGATACCCGGTATATATTATTTTTATAAAGCAGATTATGGCGACAAAAAATATTTTATCGTTCACAAGCTGTAATGCCTAAATTTTATAAAATTATATGTAGATTTTTACAAATGCGACACATAGGCTATTTGAAAAGTATGTTCGATGGCGTCCATATTTGTATTTTTAAATACAAAGAATTTGGTTAAATACAAATATAAACTAGAATACGATAAACACACAAATTTTCAACTGAATATTTTATTTTATTTTATTTATTTTAAGGAAACATACAGTGATACTATAACAAAACATTGAGAACAACTATACACTAATTACATGTTCCCGCAGATAGAAAATAGAAAGTATATCAAAAAGCATCCACAATATTAACAAATAGCAATAGGAAAATTATTTATAAAAAACATAATATACAGCACACACACAGAAATAATACGATAGATTAACAAACAACATTACTAACAGCCAGAGAACCAAAACCCTGTTAATATTTTCTTAAATTTAAGCGGCTTGGAATTAAAAAGATCGAGGTCCGAGAATATGATATAAATGTTATTTAACCTACCGGTACCCTCACACCAAAGCTTTATTCAAAGCTATAGGTCTACCAGAATCTCATGGCATAAAATTAAAAAAAAAACAATGATTCTTATGTGGCAATACCATCGGTCAACAGCTGATTCAAAACTTGAGTTATGTCATTCGATGTGAATATTTTAAGATTTCTATCCGTTCTTAGCGAAAATGTACAAATTAGTTCTACAATCACAAGTGCGACACATTGTTTACAAAGTTTATCGCCAGATCCGTGAATAATTTGGTCAAATTTAAACAAAATCGTCGATTTTAAAATCGACGTCGCTTTAACATGTAAGTCGGAGTGAATAGTTTTGATACTTCATTTTTTTTGGTTAGTGTTAGATATGTGCATGTGTTTTATCGTATATACTTTGATATCATTTTTTGAAACTAAACAGTAATGCATTAAATACTTATTTACAGGAATTTCCGGAGATTTTAGATAAGGAACGGTTTATTATTATTTCTTTATCTTCATCGTCTTCATCAGAAGATGTACAGGAAGAGTATTTAGAAGTAAGCTTTGACTAAAGTGTTAATGAAATAAAGAAGACTGAAAATAAATTATACGTTTTTATTTTACATCTTGCATCTTTCGTATAACATTTATCGAATCTAATAATTATTTAAATAAAACCGACTCATAATCAAACTACTTACAATTTGGAAATTGAAAGTTGTTTGATTAAGTGAAAACTAATAAGAAGAGAGAATTAAAACGAAACTGGTGGCTCCGTACCACCATTTTTATCTACATCTACGTTTTGAAAGTACCAGCGCTCCCTCTATATTATAAATACTCGTAAGACACGTATGTATATTATAATTTAAAACTGAAAAAAATCTTATTTGCCTATTTTAATTGGCTATTAATCTAAAAGTACAATTGTGAAGTAATTTTAATGTTTAAATTACCTATACATTTTACTTAAAACATTATGTACTTTATTTACATAGTTGTACTAAAAAAATAATGTCAAATTGAAATTATAATTAATTACAATTATTGAAAGTATCAAAATATGTTAATCCGATTACCCCAGTGTTGCAATGCGTAAATTCAAATTTCCCAAAATGCCATGAGATTCTGGTAGACCTATAGTAATCATTCCAAATTGTAATGCCGAAATTAGACGAGACAGCAACGCCTACTCTTGAGATGTAGGCAACACTGAAAGTTTGTACATGTCGCATTGTACCACTACAGACAGCAATAATCCTCGCGAGCCGCCACTGTCGCGTGCCTCAACTTTTCCAATTCTATCCTTCCATTTCTCAGGGTTGCCACAATAATCCCGGATTGTACCAACTTTCATAGTGGAAATATTCAAAAATACTACTCGTGCTCAAGACGCTACAATATTGAAAATTCAAATATAGACTGCGGCCAAGATGAAACTTATTTTGTTTAACATTCTATTTCCAAGGAATGGCAAAAACAATAATGCATAAAATAAGCAATCATATGAGCGCAAAGAGTTCCGTAATGTTGCGTTTTGTGATAAATATTTTATTTTACCTATATTTGAGCAAGCGACAAAATGAAAGATAATTAGTTACCACCCCCGCTAATGACTACTCCAAGTGGTCTATTCTTTGGAATACGCAAAACAGTAAATCTACAAACATCGATGTTCCACTTGAAACTATATTAATCTGTTCACTCCACACATCTTAGTCAATTTCATAACTTCTACCAAGTACTATCAAGACGTATTTGAGTCAATCATATACACGTGGGTAATTTTCTTGAATTTGGAAATATATAACGCTTAATGAAAATCATTTTATGATTTTGCTTCCTGCTGGCGTTCATATGAATTAAACCGGAAAACGCGAACGTAAGCAATATCACATTACTACATGCATTTAGTTTAACTGAACTGGATAATGAGTGTGTTTGTCCCATACGACACTGTAATTATTAGCGCAATATGGTATAAATGTAGCTAAACTAGGTATATACAGGTCCGTCAATAATTAACATGACCGCAACGCGCCTGTATTTGTACGTCCAAATAATCACGTACGGTAATTAGACACCATTTTGGTGCTAAATACGGCGCTAATAATAACGCCGCACATTTATCTGGCTTTATATAATTTTTTGACTAATTTATAAGTTGTAATTAAAATATAATATTATAATGATTGATTGCAATAAGTGGTAGAATAGTTGTTTTAAAAGCAGTAGAGCCACGCTATTGTCACTCCTGCCTAAGCAAGAATGGGGAGGCCCGTCCGCGGTGGTACCACTGTCTTGTAGGAGATCGATGTGAACTGACAGCTTAGCTGTCGCGTTTTTTTTTTTCGGGGACTGAGATTGTCGAATGCTCAATAGACATTCCCTCTTCCCATCCGTTTTCTTCCCGCTCATCTCCCAACTTGGGTTGGCAACACATCCAGCGTCAAGGATGTGATCACGGCAGTGATCACTTATTATTATTAGGTGACACACTGTCACCAATGTTTTGTCTTTCATTTTAAATATTATTCAGTATTCATATTTCAAACACCTTTCACTTAGGTGTACATCTCAGGGTTAAACATAAGATTAGATTGGAATGTTTGTTATATTTGTTACTCTGATGATTGCTTAGTTTCTCGTATAATAGGTATTCGTTTTGTGATTTATATGTGTTGTCAAGTATTTTGGACTCACTGGGAGTAACTGTGAAGGATGGTATTTTCCTTATTGCCTTAGTGAAGTTTAGTAATTATGTGTATTTTGAATTAATAATAGCTTGTTTTATGGGTGAAAGCCCAGAGTACAGTTTACATACTGAGATAGAGACTAAAAAGAAATAGAAATACAGTCTATCATTCTTACATTCAATCAATTCAAGACGCTCTATGGCGTTAATTTAAAATAATAATCCAGTAATATTCCAATACTTACGTATATTTAAGAAAATATTGAGAGAGCCTTTAATCTGAAATACATCTAACAGCATAGATTTGGATTTGTCTGTAATACTTATATCTAGTTACAAATTATTCTGTTTGGAAATGCGAACATAACAATTCTCATTTCTGCATGTACGAGCATTTTCATAACCAATAAAATTTTAAAATCGGTATTCAATGCTGTTAGAAGTAATTCAGGGCTAATATTATGATCTGCGTAAAATATATTCTGAGGAAAGTGTAGAAACTCGTAAACCAATGGTTATAATAAGCCGTCGTTTGTTCTAAGTTAAACCAACGTGGGTGAAAGAAAATATCGTGAAATGAAATGAAATGAAATGTATTTATTGGTCACGTAGGCAATTAAGGAGCTCTTATGACAAGTCAATACACATAGAACTTAATCTCTATATACAATATATTTTCTATACTTAGTATTACTTATTTTAATTTCTTGCTTTTATCAATCTATTTATTTAATTTATTTATTTTTAATTAATTTTATTTTTATTTATAATTAGAAGAAACTTGTTAATCAAAGTAGCTACGTAAGAGTATTGAAAAAATATAGAATTCGACAACCATATTAAGCCATCAGGATAGAACAAAATTCAGACTTGCGAAGTAGTTTTGAAAATAAAATTATAAACCTTATTATTTTGCATAACGTCTGAAAAGCGCCGACCCTATCAAAATAGAGGCAGGGAGAAGAAGAAGGAACTTATATTTCACATATTCTTTCGATTGACTCCTTACAACAACCAATGGCAAAACGCATAATAAGAAGGTAACCATTACTGACCTAAAGCTTTTAATACATACATACATTCTGTATCAGCCCATATACGTCCCACTGCAGGACACGGGCCTCCCCTACAATCGACAGTACGATTGAGAGTGGTTAGGCCATATAGTCCACCACGCTGGCCTAGTGCGGGTTGGCGGACTTACATACCATAGAAATTCTTATAAACCGCTATGGTATGCAGGTTTCCTCACGATGTTTTCCTTCACCGTTTTTAGTGCGTGGTGATTGACTATCAATACACACATACATACATACATACATAAACTCACATTTTCCCAGAGGGTAACGACGACGGGGTATGCAGAGGTGCCTGGACACCCACATTTCGCCGTGTAGGTATGTTCCGTCCACGATGTGAGAGGGGGCGAGCCTATCGCCATATCGGGCACAAATCTTGACTCCGGGCTGATAATGAATAGAAAAATCCAATATCACATTGCTCGATTCGGGATCCGATCTCGAGACCTCAACTTTGCTAGCATACCGTAGTATAACTACGCCACCGAGGCAGTCTGCTTTATAATACTAATGTTAAAATAAATATTTTTGGGTTGCCATTCACATAGGGAACAAAGTTAAGTTATGAAATGAAACACACTACCTGAGAGTTCAATGACATCAAAGAAAATCCAGAGGGAGCATATAAGAGTTTATTCTGTTTGATTACATATTCTTTCACGCTGAGCTGCGGGAACAGCTGACTAGAAATGAGGCTGAGCGAAGGTAATATTGAAAGCTCAAGAACTCATTGTCTAGTACGGACCGTTTCAGTGTATTTGGTGAAGTTACGGACTACTGTATTAGGTAGACAGACAAAATTAATCACTGATTATTGAAGAACATATCGAAACTGACTTGGATTGACCAAATAATCGTAAACAAATTATTGTATCATTATTTATGCGTAAGTTTATATAACGCTTAACATGCACTATAATTACCACTAAGTCTGAAATAACCAATGAGAGATGTTATTGAAATGCTAACTACACTGTAGGGTATAAAGGCTATGTCACTTTAAGTGAACAACTTCCTTCACGCTCTAACTGTATAATTACATGTTGCGTTTAGCATACACGTCTTCGGAATTATTAATGAAGAACGCTATAGATTATAATTGATTTCCATTAGTTTATAAACTGTTTTGTTTACCGAAGCAATGTTAATAATACTGTATTTGAAGCAATTTCTTTTATACCTTATATATGAAAAACACTTGTTGTGTCAGGATATATTATTTTACGTTCGCGTATTTTTTATAACCATCATAAAGAAAATATACACTTCCATCCCACGAGAAAAAACGCAATATATCAACAAACTTCTACACTATTGACATTATGCAACACAATCTCGTAGTGGCTAATATATTGCTTAGGTATATTATGTATATATATACTGTTTTATATACGTATCCTAATTATGGATCAATTCAATACCAACTCAGAGCTTAACCCCTGTTCACGGATCCCACTTCCAATCAAACAAGAAGTAACAGCGACCCGTTGAGATTAAAACATTACGCACGCCTTAGGAGGAATCTCCTCGCTCGTATCGCCCTGTGTTATTGCTTCTTTTGTATGTCTGTAATTTTCTGAAGAGCTTTTCTGTACCCTGCGAGGGTGTTTATATTGCGTGTAAACACTTCCCAACACAGCAACGTAAATCCGGCCGTCATTGTGCATTAACTATAATTAAGCAGAGTGCACATTTGTGTTATAGAAGCCGCACTTGGCGCGTTCAGGTCTCTGTTGCGACCTCATCACCGTGATTAGGGGATCCTATGTACTTCGGTTTACCGCTGACGCTACAACTTAACGGCCTTGTTATTTAGATCATTTGTTTCGAGTTACTGCATTATGCGGGTGGGAGGCCTACCCAGGGGCTTAGCACTGATTATAATAAATTAAAGGAAATGAAAACAACATTGACTTACATTGCAAGAGCGAATGTTCGTATGTAAATAAAATATTTAAGGGATTTACATTTGTCAATGTGCTCGACTGCTAAGCTTTTATTTCGAATACATTGCGGTCTTGGTAGAGTCACGTTAACACTTGCGGCTTTATTTATAGATAGTTTCAAAACCTATCTTCGTTAGCATATGTTTCGTCCTTTTCGAACAACAGTTTAAGCGAGGAAGACAAAACATTCAATAGCTAAAATAGGTTTTAAAACAGTCTATGAATGAGGCCGTTAGACTTTATTGGGATCTGTATCTGTCTGTATCAGCCCATATACGTCCCACTGCAGGGCACGGGCCTCCTCTACAATCGACAGTACGATTGAGAGTGGTTCGGCCATATAGTCCACCACGCTGGCCTTTTATTATTATTGGGATACGGACAAACATCCTGAAAAATATTGCTTACAAAAAAAAACAAAATGGGAAAATATTTGCGATTTTTATTTAAAAATGCCCCGTTGTAACTGCGGCTCATTACCTAACAAACGCTTCTAAGTTTACAACTAAGCCGTCAAACCTAATGCCGACGCCTTAAGAAGTTTAATAAAATTTATTACCTTTCGGTGCTCGGCAAAGAGCCGGAACGAGGTTTTGTAAAAGGACTTGAGAGTCAACAATCTTATAACAGTGGATATGCAAAATCGAGCAGCGAATACGAGCAAGAAAGGCGGGCTGTATCGCCTAGATACGTACAAAATAAAATATATTATGCATATGAAGACTCAAACAAAGTCCGTTTCACATACAACTTGCCTATAGAGTTGTAGACTCTGAGAGTTGGAAAATTATACTGTAGGTGTTGTGTAACAATGGACGCTGGGCATGTTAGAACAATAGTACCTTCTTGGGAACACTGACTTATATTTGTGTAATATTAGACTTCTTACTTTTATTATCTGTCGGGGTTCAGTATAAATACTTAAACCCACATCACTCCGACTTAATTTACGTGTTCCCAAATATACATTAGATATGTATGTATGTCTGTCACGTTACTCACAATTACTATAACTAATATGCAAACTAGACTAAAGCCAAATAAATCCATTAGCATAATAATTTATTTATAAACTCCTAGGCCAGTCAATAAAGCCTCAAACCCCTAAGTAATTCGTAACTCGTTCAAATTTTGAGGGTTTGTTAAGGAAGGTAAAATAACTTACCGTGTGATTTTGCAGCGTTCTGGGGTGTACGGAAAGGGTTGAAAAGGGGTGAAAAGTGTTTTTTTGTTAATAACAATGTTGTTGGGTGTTATTATTATCAAAAAACAATAAAATTTGTTAATAACATATCCAAAAAAATTACTAACACGCTGCAAATTTGAAACTATGTTGTTCTTACCATTTTGTTACATGTATAAAATTTGCAGCGTTTTGCAACATACGGAACATTGTTTATTATTAAAAAACAATAAAATTAGTTAATAAGAGGGGGTAAAAAAAATTAGTAACTCGTTGTAAATTTGGAACTATGCTGTTCTTACCACTTTGTAACATGTATCAAATTTGCAGCGTTTTGCAAGATACGTAACATTGTTTATTATTAAATAACAATAAAATTTGTTAATAACTCGTTGTAAATCTGTTATTACCTTGTTTACACCTTTTCAAAACATTTTTTAACTTTGCAAAATTACTGTTTTATATTAACAATAGTATCGAACAATAAATAAAATATTTCAATAATACTTTTCTGAAAGAAAATTGATAACGTCAATAGAATGTTATCATTATTATTTAATCAAAGTTTATAATAAGAAATTTTCATTGTTGTTATAGTACATTAATAATTTTTCATAATTTTGAAATAAGAATAATCATTTTAATAAGTAATAAATCTTAAAATAATAGTAATGTAAATATAGCAGTGAAATTATAGTTATACAACAGAACTTATCAAAAATTTTTTGTATTTAAAAATCATAAAATATAAATTTGGTTGAAATTTAAGAATAATTTATTTGGTGTTTCGCTTGTCTTCGTGTCCATCAGGTCCACCAGAAACAACTGTAATTAAAGGAAATAATGTATTAGAAATTTTGCAACACATTGATGAGATTCAATGTTAATGTAATGATTTCAAGAATACTTTATATCCGCCTGACGTAGAGATTAGGAACGAGGACATTCGCAGATCTGTTGTCTGAAAATACATATTACATTACTGCAAAATTGTTGCATGCGATGCAGAAACACCGCTAAAACACATAATTACTCATTAGAGATTCATATTCAAGATAATCTCACGCCTCTATTCACAAAGCGGTAGGCAAAGGTGTCACTAATCACTAGTGTCACTCATATTTCGCCCAGCTTATTATTAATCTAAGATGCGATTGGAATGCATATTATCGCCACCCCGGTTAAAAAATAACATTTTCCATTACCATGAAATTATACATATTGTTGCATTACAATTACGGCGATATGTGCACGAAAACACGGAACGATAAATCACAACATGAACTGACGACCTAATTATAGTTGTGGGAAGTGGCTAGATAAATATCTGTCGAGGTGGCAGGCCTGTGTTCTGCTCTGTACCTACTTTCTGTACCTGACGAAGATGATGCTGCAGGAAGACTTTTATTTTAATCTAAAAACAACGGATACACTTTTAAACAAAGTCGACGTGCTGAACAACTCCATGAGAGAAAGTTTCATTGGAATTGTATTAAAGTAGCTATTCGTCCATAATTCTAGTGAAACAAGAAAACGACGATTCGACCTCAATATGTGTTCAAGGTGTCGGTATTCAGTGAAGCGAAGTTAAAGGAGCAAAGTTTGCGAATTCGCCCCCGGGGCCGATCCAACTTCTCTGTTGCAATAAATAAGGATTTTAGCGACAAATTACCACACGAAAACGTTTCACCCTTTCTTGGCAAGTTGGGAACTTAGTGAAAATAGGATACCTCTACGAACGTTTGGCACAATGCAAACAAAAGCTTCTAAATCTATTTGTCACACTGAACTACATAATTTGTAGTAAATAGAAACTAGTAGTAGTAAAGTAGTAAAGCTCAAACTCAATTCTTAAGTACTTAGGTACATAAACGCTTTTTTTAACATGCATCCCAGTTCCGTAAAATATTTTTAGTTTTTATACTGGGTGTCTCAAGACTGTTACCGAAAACGAAGCCGGATAGTAGTTTTAGTGACTACAAATACAATGCAACAAAAAATTTCGCAAAGAAACGCGACAATTATTTTTTATGATTTTTTAAATATCGTCATTTTTGGGTGGTAAATTCATAGTTTTTGCTAAAATAACAATTTAAACTCTTTTATACCTTAGATTATTTGTAAATAAAAGGGTATACACTTTTATTTAAGGAAAAAATGTATTTACCACCCAAATATAGGAAAAAAATAACAAAAAGAAATGTCGCTTTTTTTTTGCAACTTTTTCTGTTGCATTATGTCTGAAGTCGCTTAAACTACCACCCGGCTTCATTTTCGGTAGCAGTCTTGATATACCCTGTATGAACAAATGATTAATTTTTAAGTTATCATGAGAATTTAATAAATTTAATTCATCGTATTGGTATTTAAAGACAAAAATCCTTTAATATTATTATTTTAGAAAACTCTTCGGCGTCTTAGTGTTTCAGGGAGCATAATAAAGACATTTTCCAGGGTGATAGAGCGTCCGATATCTTATTACAGCGAGCTTGTAAACTGACGAAACGCTCCTCGAATCACTGCCTTTATGGCTTGCGCTGCCGATATTCACCTTCTTGTACTTTTCTAACAAAATATTACTCACTCCAATGTAGCCTGTATGCAACATAACCTAAAGCCGAAAATTCCATAACGGTTTTGATAAAGCACTGTGGGCTGATATAGGCAGATTTTTGTCGACTGTGATGGATAAAGCGAAGGAGTCGAGGGCGACTTGATTGAAAACGCCGTTAAAGGAAAGAGGTGCTTTGAGGAGTTTTTAAACGAGTAAGGAAACGTGACGACCCTACCAACTCTTTGTTTTGTTAGCGAATAAATGAAATGCCCAATTACTAAATTGAAAAGAATTTCCTTTGTTTTTTTAGTAAGCATGCATCTCCAAAAATAATTGATGGCACCATTATATTTTTAGGAATAAGTTAAGTAGGTAGAGCCATGCTGTGTGAAAAGCAGTGAAAAGTGATAATAACATTCTTTTTTTGAACAATCTTTAAAATTGCCAGCTATTTTTAGCGACCAATGTGTAGTGCCTCTGGAAGTTTTTGGAGACTAGCAGCAGTGGCGGCGTAAGGTAGGTTAGCACCCGGGGCGGTTTTGTATTGAGCACCCCTACATAAACATAACACCCAATACTAAACAAGCCTACACCGGACATATCGTGCACTTATCAAATCTGACTTTTATCGGAGGAAAGCTATTGTGATCTTCTTTCGGTGGCCCGGAGGCGACTGGAACTGTTAGTTAGTGTTACTGGCCTTCCAGCCTGGCACGTTAGGGATGTTTGGGCCAAACCGGGTCCCTCACAAAACCTCCGCTAGCATACCGACTAAATTCCTTGGATGACCGTCACACGCATTATGGGCGGCCCCAGACATCACAAGGCGAGAAGCGCATGATCGATGCCTAGGCAGGCATCGATCATGTCATGGCCTCAGCGTCCTATAGAAAATTATTGCTGATTCTTCTTTTGAAGGGTGCGACAGTTTCAAAACGCTGCGCCGGTTAAAGATGTTTAGGTCGTCTACGTCAGAGATGAGGCCATGCGCTCTGTCGCTCATATCCAAGTTGCTGTAGGTAAGGGCGCACCGCCCCCTGCACAGTATGCCCAGCCCAGCGTTATGTCGCCTCTTATGATGGTTAGGAAATACCGTGGCGAAATTCTCATACCCTACGACAGGGTAGAGGTGCCGCAGCGGTTCAGCCATTTATTGCCCGGCAACCCTTTTGTGCAGGTGGCGGTGAGCGGGGTCGTTCACCTCGCGATCCCGTCTCGTGCTCTTCTTCTGCGAGGTCACGATCTCAGAGAACGAGAGCATTGCTTGCCAAGCCTTCCCAACCTCGACCATAGGGGGCATCACGGCCGAGAGCTAGAGGTCTACTCTGGCGGCTGCATGAAGTATTTTGAGTGTGTTTTTTCACAATGATGGCACACAGCGGTTTCATTCATTCTCGCCACCCGCCACATACATTACTGGTGGTAGGTCTCTCATATGTGAGAGGCCATCTGGGTAGGTACCACCGCAATGTCTATTTCTCCCGTGAAACAACATTGCTTAAATGCACTGTTGTGTTTCGGATTGAAGGGCATTGTAGCCAGAGCAACTACTGGACATATTGAGACTTAACATCTTATGTCTCAGGATGGCGAGCGCAGTGGAATGTTGCTACTGTTTATGAGCGGTCGTATCGCTTACCATCAGGCGAACGGCTTGCTCGTCCCGCCATTCATTGCAATAAAAAAAAAAATATATCTAACAAAGCAACCGTGCCCCGATAGAACCAGTGTCAGATGGGCCGGAACATGCCGTGGAGCCTGTTCGGCCACTGGTAAAAAAGGACGCGTTGCCAGATTGGTCCACTCACCAGCACTGGGATGATTGTCCATCCTAGGGTACCACTCCTCCAAGACGGCCACTGTATTTCTCTCTAAGACAGGGTTTCTTAAACTTTTTGCAGTCACGGACTCCTAACAAAATTTAAAATAGTTCACGGACCCCGCCAAAAAATATTTCAGTAAGAAAAACAAACTATGTATTGAATATGTATGTATTGCCCCCAATGATTAAAGAATAGAGGGGATAAAGCATAAGGTCACGTGACGCGTACCACTTTGATTCACAAACATGGCGGCGGCTCCGCCCCTAAAAATAGTGATACGCTAGTACCAAATTTTTTATCGATATCGATCATCAACAGTGGCATACGACTAACATTAATATAACATTTTTAATTTTTGCTTTACATCTCAATTGAGTATAAACAGAGGATTTTAGGACTTGACAGTCAAGTCTTTAAAAATTAAATCCGATAATAATAGGTCAATGTTTTGATATTTTTTTCATGCTATGATTTATTTGATGGGTAAGTTTTACCTGATGATTGGATTGGATTTGTCAAATAATACACACGTGAGATAAAATACAACTTTATTAATAGCTAGAATTTGGTTGCGACTTCGAATATACCACACTTTTTTCCTTAAGCACCAATTTTCACCATGTCAATATTTCTTTTGCCAAATTATAACTAAAATCTAAAAAAAAACAGACATTTAGCAAACAACAATGAAAATATGTACACTAAACTAACAACTTAAATATATAAATAGAAATAAAATATCTACACAAAATTAACAATTAAAATGTAAAAATAGAAATTAAACAATTAACTAAATAAACACAATTAACTAAATAAACTGACATTATTGTGTTTTGTGACATGAACCATT
Organism: Hyles vespertilio; assembly: GCA_009982885.2. NCBI lineage: Eukaryota > Metazoa > Arthropoda > Insecta > Lepidoptera > Sphingidae > Hyles > Hyles vespertilio. The sequence continues at coordinate 12,671,852 of CM042824.1, forward strand.
GTAATTTTAAATGGCGATATAAAAAAAAGAAAAAAGAAGACAGTTCGTGTTGCTGACGAAGTTTCTTGCGCCACTTCTTCTTCACAGCTACAACACGTTCCGAAGCGGTGGTAGCAGAAATGAACAATCCAAAAGATCTTTTGAAAGACTATTTGAATAAATAATAATAATAATAATTAATCTTTATTTCATTACAACATGTTTACAACATAATAACACCCTGACTCCTGAACTAGGAAGCCCTGTATAACAGAAGTCAGTCTCTTTCGACAATTATTTATTTAACAGCTGCTTTATATAAAAAAATAAGAAACTCGAAAAAAAATAATAATTAAAAGACTTAATAAACTATGTAACAACACTAGATCGCCAAATGAAATGAACTTAAATTATAAAGAATATTTTGATTTTGAATAAAGGAATTGTAGCGGACATCGCGAACGAAGGCAGGAAATCAGCACTAGACAGTGGCGTAGCTAGGGGGGGGCGGCAAGGGCGGTCCGCCCCGGGTGTCACCCCAACAGGGGTGACACCCGAGCCCAACTTTGACCATCAGTTATAGTTCTTTCTACTTCTACCTATAAAAATCAAAAATTTGTGGCAGAGACCATAACCGCTACTAATAAAATAATCTAGGTACCTAAGTACAGTATTGTACCACAAGCATAATAAATTGATACCTATATAAATACAAATAATGTACCCACCTTAGACTAAGGAATAACTAGACAGAGCAATAAAAACTTCATATAGTAGTACTCCTTACTCGTGAGCCATTTTGTCATTAAGGGATTTCGTGGGTTCAAAAAATCGTTTTTTTTTGGCTTTTTAATTTCTACAACATCTCAAAAATATTATCCTAAATTTTCAAGTCGATCCGAATAATAGTTTCATTCATCTGAGGTGCACGTTGCACTGTGCGTTGCACACTGTCAATCGATCAGGGATTCCCCTAAAATTTAATACTCCGTTCGCGTACAAGAAGCTTATACCCAAATGGAGATTGCATTTCGTATATAAAAGTGAAGCACAAAAATTTGACCTTAAATGACGTCGCTGTTATCTTCTATCCTTTTCTATCGAGTGACAATGAATGAACATAATGTCATTTTCATTCATTGTCACTCTAAAGAAAAGGATAGAAGATAACAGCGACGTCATTCAAGGTCAAATTTTTGTGCTTCAGTGTTTTATACGGAATGCAATCTCCATTTGGGTATAAGCTTCTTGTTCGCGTATAACCAACGCTACTTAGGGGATTCCCTCGATATAGAGCTCGTCACTTGTATTGTGGATTAGACAAATTCTTTTGTTTTCGACCGCATTCATTTCAATATTCTTTTGCGTGAACGTGTGAACGTCTAGTGCAAAGTGTTTTTTAATTATTAGATATTATAAACGACAATTTTCGTATCTTATATTTATAATAAATAAACCCAGTTAATAGTCGATTCTTGAAGAAAATAAACAAGGTAAGTGAAGTATTTTTTATTAAAGGTGATACTAACTTTTTTAATTCGTTTAGTATCTAGTAGCAGTATCTTAGATTATTTTGATCTACAAGTTTTACGATCATACTTTAGAGACTTAAGGTAATAATGTTTATTAATTATTAATATACTTATTAATATACTTATTTATTATTATTTTCTGATCCAAACGGATTATATTAAGTTTAGATGAGTAGCTCGAGCACTACCACGAGTATTTATACGGATATCACCTAAGGATATCACAATTAACGGTGGAGTATTTAACTAGTATTTTCTAAAAATACCTACTTAAATACATATTTACACCCAGATGCAGGATTGTTAATTTATATAAATATATATTTCACAAAGCTAGTTACGTAACGTGTACCTAGGTGTTTATTTACCGTTACAATTTGTTTATAAAATCAACGTATCACTTACAAACAAAAAATATTTTTTAGGATACCCAGAACGAAATATGCCTCGGGGAATTCATACTTCGAAAAGACAAAGCGGGTTTCAACAGAGAAAAGCCAAAAAGGCTAAAATGGATCAAATTCAGAGCATGTCTGGATCTCTTTTCAAATATTTCACAAAAGCAGATAGCGGCCAAGGTTCAATTAAAGTACCCGAGTCTCCTGTTGACGAAAGTAATGATTCACATCTTGAAGACTCACATTCAGATAGCGACAATACAGAATCATTGAAGACAACCCATTTCCTCGACGGAACCAAATCAAATAATGACAATGACACCGTTAATGCTACTTTTGGAGACAGCATTAGCTTCGAAGAATCTGTGCAACACTTGAGGGATATTTCACATTGGAGTTTACCGGTTCCCAATAATGTTCGCATTGACATAATAAAAAAGGGCAGTGAACATTTCCAGAACAAAGAAGGACCGTTCCCTACTGTATCTCGTCATGGTTCAAAGATTAAAGGAGATTCTCGTCATCTTTCACAGGAATGGTTTTATAAAGAGATGCCTAGTGGTGAAAAAATTCTACGATCATGGATGGTATTTTCTCCTATATCAAATAATCTGTACTGTTTTTGCTGCCGTTTATTTGCTGTCAGTAACATACAAAGAACATTTACAACTGGATTTCAGAAATGGTGGAAACTAAATCCTAAAGTATTGGACCATGAAACTTCATGTGAACATTTAGAAAATTTCGAAAATTGGAAAACTTTGGAAATGAGATTAAAATCTCACACCACAATAGATGACGCAACCTTGCAATTAATGAATACGGAAAAACAGAAGTGGAAAAATCTGTTATCTAGATTATTTGATATAACTTTGTTTTTGGCGAAACAAAACCTAGCATTTCGTGGACATGATGAAACCCAAGGGTCATCAAATAAAGGTAATTTCTTAGAACTAGTTAAGCTGCTTTCAAAGTATGATGTTGTACTTAAAGAACATATATTATATTTGGAGCAGGAAAAATCACATAAAGTAACATATTTATCGCCCGAAATACAAAATGAGTTCATAAATGTTTTAGCTAATCACGTTAAATGTCAGCTTGTCAACGAAATTAAACTGGCCAAATATTTCGGAATTATGTTTGATAGCACACCTGACGTTTCACATGTCGATCAAATGTCTGAAGTAATTCGTTATGTAAAAATTAATAATAGAAAAGTAGAAGTCAAAGAAGTATTCTTAGGATTTTTTCCCTTGCATGGAAAAAAAGCAGCTGATTTAAGCGCTGAAATACTAAAGAAGCTTGAAAACGATGGCTTAGATATTATGATGTGTCGTTCTCAAGGTTATGATAATGCTGCAGTTATGAGTGGTATACACGGGGGAGTGCAAGCTATTATAAAAGAAAAAAACAATAAAGCAATTTTTATTGGTTGCATTGATCATTCAATTAATTTATGCGGCCAGCATTCGTTCGCATAAAATGTGACTTGTGTTCACTTGTGTTACATTTTTCGGAGCAGTGGAGACAATATTTAACTTTTTTTCAACCTCCACAAGCCGCTGGGAGGTGCCCCTCAATCACAGCAAAGCATCTGTTAAAAGACTTTCAACAACGCGCTGGAGTGCTCATTATGGTGCAGTAAAAGTATTGACTGAAAATTTTGATGGAATAATATCTGCAATTGAGGAACTATGTGACCAAGACGTAAATTTAGAAACAAGAGGTGGTGCACAAAATCTTATCCCTGCTGTGTGCAATTTCTCATTTCTTTGTTTTCTTTTCTTCTGGAATGATGTGCTAAGGGAAGTGAACTATGCTCAGATTGCATTACAAAGCAAAGGATTATGTGTTGATGAAATAATCATAAAACTAGAAGCACTTCGTCTATTCATTGGAGAGAAACGGTTGCATCTAGCAGAAGAGGCAATAGATTTTGCTGTACGAAAATCGGAAGAATACAACATTTCGATGGAACGACGAATTCGTCGCAAGAAGCGCATGCCCGGTGAGTTAGCATCGTCCACAGATGCTGGACTAACACTTAGAGCGGAACTTCAAAAGGACATGTTAGAATGTCTTGACAGATTCAATATTGAACTCGAAACAAGAGTAAAGTCCATTAAAGACGTAGTTTCATTATTTGAGGTTGTACAGTCGAAGACTTTGCTTTCGGCAAACACTGAACAGTTAAAATTTGCAATATCAAAATTTACTAACCTTTACGATGAAGTATCAGAAACAACTACTTTTAGAAATACCAAGATTGAGAAGACATATAAAAGCGGCTAATATTACTGTCTCTAATTGGGTGACACTGGACTATTTAAAATTCATTGTGGAATGGGATTTTACAGAATCTCTTCCGAATCTAACGGTCGCACTAAAGTTATTTATAACAATATGTGCATCAGTTGCTTCATGTGAGAGAAGTTTCAGCAAATTGAAATTAATAAAAAATTACTTGCGGTCTACAATGACTGAAACCAGATTAAATAATCTTGGTATTTTAACAATAGAACATGAAGCAACACAAAATATAAATTTTGAAGACGTGATTTCGGAGTTCGCAAGTGTCAAAGCTAGAAGGAAGAAATTTTAATTTTGGCATACTGTTTTACATAATATACTACTATTTGTAATACTCTTATTTTAATAAAACGTAAACGATTATTACTTTTTATTTTATACATTGTGTTTGAGTTTTGGGGTGACACCTACAAAATCCGCCCCGGGTGCCACCTATGCTAGCTACGCCGCTGGCACTAGAATAAAAATATTTTTCGAATAATTCAATCAAACAAAAAAAACATAAGGTACATACATACATAAACATACAAGCGGTGAATAATGTGGACTATAGATTTTAATTTATGTATAAATATTGACTGCCTCAGTGGCGTAGTTGTATTATGGTACGGTTACAAAGCTGAGGTCTCAAGTAATTCTTTTATCATTGATTGCCCCCGATCCAGGCATGCCTAGTGGGGGACCATGGTTAAAATGTTTAGATGTTAAATTGTAAACCTATTCTAAGATTGTAAAAAAGTTTACAATTACTTTGTAATAATAATAATTGTAATTGTAATACATAGATGTAGTATAGAACATAGATCGGCAATGTGTCATTTTGAGCGCGACCAAAACTGATTTACGATTGTGTACGTGAAGTTTACATGTGTGCTTGACATATAGTGGTGTACCATGCACTTTCGATACTATCATATCGATATCGATATAGCTGTCGGCCTGTAGTTATGAAATAAAATGTTATGGATATATGTGACATTTTATTATATATTAACAGAAACTTATTGATGTGTTTATTTCAATACAGATTGATAAACACACAAAGAAATAAAGATAAATTGACATATTATTTGAAAACATTTTGTTTGAGATGTTTTGTATGGGTCTTTATGTTCACCTGAACAAAATTATTTTTTTTATTGTGATGTATACATAGTACATATACTAATTAAATTGAGAACAAAAAACACTTTTATAAAATAAAACTATAATTTACAAAGTTTTAGCGTTTTCGGTTTATTTTTTTCATTTTTAATTTCCCGTCGCGAAGTTTCGATTACTTTACAGCTTTCGTAGTCACAGGGTGGACTCAGTCTGCAACAAAATCCGTGATTATTAGTTTTTTTCAATGAGTAACATTCGCGTAAGTCTAAGAAACACATTTTTACTATATGTATAAATGTGAATTAAAAAAATATGCTTATTTAAGTCAATTAATTGACTTGTAACACATTGGGAAGTGTTGGACGCCAGCTAGGCCGCGTTAGAGGTGTACGGAGGAGCTTGTAGGAAGTCGTTGGATGCAGGATGGCAGCTTACAACAAACTGATGTAGACATTCTTGTGGAAGGCCTATGTTCATTAGTCGCATTCCTGTGGCTGAAGAAAGAGACAGTTTAATAAACAATGAAGCTTTTCTCGATCACTTCACCTAAACAAATGTTTTTCCTATGAGAATTATAAATTTTAAACCTATACCAAATGTTATGATAAATGAATAATGTTGCTTCAAAGTTTGGACGATCATACTGTGCATAGAAGTATCGCATATATTATAATAATATCGAATATGCTCTTGTTTTACTATTATAAATTGACAGCCTCTTGGCAGAGATTGAAACAGGTTCTTAATTCATAAATCACATACATGAAGTGTTATAATAACTATTCCACAAATATAAAAAATGAGAAAAAGTAAAGTAATAAGTAATATTGTAGAATGAATACTATAATAATGGCAGGGGAAATATGGCCGGGATAACGCCAGGTAGAAGAAGAAGAAGAATGCACACTATCACAACATACTATAGCTCCATAAAAATGTAGGGAAACATGTGTTGTCATCGACTATTTTATCGACAACCTTTTATTGATCGAACCTGTCAGTCAATCCCTAGCAACTTTTGGTTGAAATTATTGTAGATTCACGTATTTGATATTATTTTTTATACGTAATGGATGCTTTCAGCGTATTTCTATAATGAAATACTATATTCTTTTCTACCGATATGTATACACGGATTTCCATTTAATTCTATAATATCGTCACAAAATATTATTGTGCAAAAGTGGCCGGAACCTGTGGAAACTTTAATTATTTCGGATTTTTACGCCTGCATGAACCACACCTTAGCACTGCACAATGCACTATAATAAACTACGTTTAATAAATATAACCAAGTACTGTAAAATTTAATAAATTATGAAAATAAGCGAATTTTGTTGCTCGCTTAGTTTGACATATTTCGACTCTGGGTCACTGCAGGCTACTTCTGTGTAAACGTATGGTCGCATCATGCATCTCGCTTTAACATATGAGTTAAATTATTCTATCTCTTTCACATTGCCGATCTATTTTTTATACTAAATCTATGTTGTAATACTCATTTTTTTGACCACGGACTTTTATTAGTAGTTTACAATAGAACAGGGTCTATGTCTTTCATTGATAATTATTTCTACATGCTTTTCAGTGGGATTTTATAATTATAATTCTTTATTTTATAGTGCTTTTTTATTTTTATTTTGAAGTTTTTTACTTTTTATGTTTAATTTTAGTTATATTCTTTTCAATAAAGATAGGGATTTAAATGATTTTCTGATAAATATATATTAAAAGTTTACTGAGCTCCTGCGGACCCCTGGCACACATGTTACGGACCCCTAAGGGGTCCGTGGACCCCACTTTAAGAAACCCTGCTCTAAGGGCTGGTGGCTCCCCTTGACATGACGATTCCAGTCGCTAGTAATAAACCGACGACGAAAGGGCTTTGGCGTCCGTCCTTTGACGTCCCAGGGAAGGAAACCAGCCCAAAAATAGGCGGCCCCTTTGGAGATTGTACAATATCCCTTGAATAATGATCATCCGCTACGCCACTCAAGAAAACAGCACAGTCTGTTCTGAGATTCAACCGAAACAGTATATGTTCGAATTAGCCTTAAAGAAGCTTGATATACTCAACAGATCGAGGCATTATATCACGTCAGGTCCGCAATGTTATAAGGCGCAGGTTCGGCCCCACGTGGAACATTGCACCCATCTTTGGGTAGGGGCACCCCAGTACCAATTTTTCCCTTTCGACCGATTTCAACGTCGGGCAGATCGATCATTGACGACCGAGTTCTTTCCGATGTTCGGCACTTTGTCTACTGCTGAGTTCCGCCAACGTACAACTCCAAATACCACTTTACCAATTTTTCTTTCTCTCGAAATTTCCTTCTACGTACAACAAATCCCGAGATCCAATTGCCAGCGTATTCTCGCCTTAAACGCAACGCATCTCTATGCCCCATGGCGTTACAGATGTTCATGGTCGGCGGTGATCACTTACCATAACGTAAACCGTATATTTGTCTGCTACCTATGATATATAAAAAGAAACCGTAAAAGGCCATCGATCACATAACTCCTGCGTACAGCCTCTGATAAGGGGTGCCGGAATCTTCGAAGTTGAGTTGGTTACACCAGGACCTCCCGAAGTCATTTGTACGGTTCACACATAGACAGACATTCACACACCCATTCTATCAGACCAGCCCCTAATAATAGTTTATCAGAAAAACTCTTGATTTGACATGACATTTTAATTAGAAAATAAAGAAAAAAAAATAACAGATATATTTATTTTACTTTAGGTTATATTGGGAAGAATGTGCTTGCTTTTCTGAGCAAAGCTTCCCAAAACGGGGCTCCAGTTTGGCTCACTCGACTCGATCGCCCCTGGGACAATGCTGCGACGCTCCAGGGCGTCGTGACGCTTAGTTTGGAAAGCCCTAGGCTAGAGAATGCGTCTGCTGCCTTGACTAGTTTCGACCTCAGGCTTTTGAAATGGACATGAACATTCCACCGACTATACAAGACAACTCTAACATCCTTCACCAGGAGATGATAGAGACCTCCACGCCATCAACTGTGATGTGGGCCCTGCAAGTGGCTCCTAGACTCGTGCAAGCGGATAATCTCAACTTTATCCACTACGAGGCCCAGCTACCGAATATTAGAATTCATTATTTTAGAGAATGAGACATTATATTTAAAAAATACAATATTTACAGTTGCGATGAACTTCAAAATATACTATTAGTATACAAATAGCTAGATACAAGGGTTGGTAGATGGTTGATTTTCTGTGCTTTCTGTGGGTGTCTTTGGTACCCCTTGGTGCTTGGTATCCCCCTTTACGCCGCCTCTGACTAGCAGCAATAAATAAAATAATTAAAAGATACGACTTGCTCTTCACACAAGAGTAACAGAAGAAGTACTTATGAGATTAAAATTTGGGCAGCGGAGATGAGATCGCTACGAATAATCAGAGTAGGCATTAACTACACGTGACTTAATTTATCGATGGAACTTGATAAATAAATAAATAACACCCAACAGTCACATACATAGTCCTGACCCCACACTAAGATCGAGTCTTGTGTCGTGGGTATCAGGAACTACGAGAGACTTTTCGGTTTCACAAACACCCAGACCCGGAAGAAATATTTGTGGGCCGTACAAACATTTCTCTCGGTGCGCGGATCGAACCCGCGGCCTCTCGTTACACAGGCGGCGTCTAACCAACTGCGCCACGGAGGCTATCAAAAATGGATGGATGATGGAATTAAAAATTTTAATAAATAAGATATTTTGATAAAGACAAACAAAACAGAAAAGTAATGAGATTACTTTTCTTTTTCTTTTGTTTCTCATGGGCGGTAATTATTACACTTACGATTATATAACTGTTTAATCGTGTGCCGAACCTATTGAAAAAATAAATGTGTACAGTGTAGCGAAATTATATACTAATGATACTGATAAAAGACGTTCGTGTTCCCCCATTTTATTTACTTCATCAAAATCTCAATATTTAAAATAGAAGCATTTAATCAAAGTCACATTCGAAACTAAGTCAAGTCAAAGTTATCCTGGTTGACTATAATACTGGACAGATCAAATGTGCTATATTTATGTTAACGTGTTATAACGGGTTCGTTACTTTTAGTCTAGAGATGGGTCAAACCGTAATTTTTTCAAATCGGTTAAACCGAATTATAATTTTGCTCAAACCGAATTACAAACCGATTCAACCAAACCGAATCATCCAGTACTGTATGACATCATTCATTCGTTCATGAACCCCGTTATAAGTTATAAACCGTATTACGATACAGTTTACGATTTTAATTCGGGTACTGCATGCAACTTCATTCGGGATAACTCGGTTCCGTTCGTTATTCATTCGGGCGGAGCGTTCAGCCCGCATCAGCTTATTCGCATTGCATCGCATTCGTACTCGCTCGAACTGGACCCGAGTTGACGCGATTACGGTTTCAAACTGAAACCGGGTTGGATAGACTGTAGCTCGGTTTGATGCGAGTTGCCCTCAACCCGAATTGATTCGGTTTGGCAAACCGGGTTGACACATCGCTATTTTAGTCTGACAACACTGTTGTATGCATCATCCTCAGTTGTCAAAAGTCGGCTGCACAGTTGTGTGATACAGACGATTTAATCCGGATAAATTATTGATTCTTATTAGAAAACCCAGTTAACATCTGAAACCATCATGGGAGACTCCCTAGACGGGAGCGAAAATGCTTCCGATACACAAAATGTCGTCCTTGTGGAGTTTCAAGACTTCGCGAATTACCTGCGCAGGGCCGCAACGGTACTTTTACCTGAAGATGACATCGTTCCACCGGCTTTGAACACCGCGCTTGAGGACAAAGTCAACCAAGACTGTATCAGGAAGTTCGTCTCAGATCCCCAAGTCTCTTCGCTGTATGTCCAGAGATTTTCGTCGAAAGGTACACCGCAATACCCACCTTTACTAATTGAAAAACTTTCTACTCGTTTGTCTCGCCACTGCAGTGAATCAATCGATAATGACATCACGATTGCATGCTTGCAGTTTCTAAGCGGTTTTTTTTTCTTAGTTCCTTTAAACTTAGGTCTTGGTATATGCTGTGTATTAAATATTTTATGTATTTTTGGGTACAGAAGACGACAGCGAACAACCCACAGAAGGGGAAGAAGAGAAAGAAGCAGTCACATACCAGATCAGCAATGAGGTAAATATAAATAATTTTATTAAATTGCAATGTTTTTGCAAGATTAAATAAATAAAATAAATATGCAAATTATATCCAATATTTATAAATTTAAATGAAATTATTTAATGTACATAAAAATAAACCAAATATTAATTAATAGGTGCACTTCACATCTCCCCGAGTGGCAGCATTTGTCTGCATCAAGAGGGGAGCTGTCATTGAGGCTGACAAGTCCATCCATAGTCAGTTGCGCCTCATCAACTTGTCCGATGGCTCCCCATACGAGACACTTCATGCCTTCATCAGCAAAACTATGGCTCCATTCTTTAAGAGTTATGTTAAAGAGAGTGGCAGAGCTGACAGGTAAAAACAACAAGTTTCTTAAGTTTCACTTACCTTATAAACTCATTTGCAAAAAAAAACGGGCACCTATGCAATGAACCATTTCAAATGTTACTATTGGTTTGTTTGATAATTATAGGTAGTTTTACTTTCACAATTTTGTAAATTAATAAGCAAATAATCGTTTTCGTCAGTATTATCATAAAGTTTTGATAAAATTTATGGGTTTTAATGCTAAAGTTCACTAGTAGTGTATGCTCGCTAGTAGTGCATATGCTCGTGAAGTAAAAGTTAACAAAGATTTTTGTTTGTTTTTTCTTTAATAAAGTAAAAGCAGATAAATGTTTAGTATCGAGTGTGACCCCCTCTAGCTGAAATCACAGCTTGAATTCGTCTGGGTATGCTAGCGAGGATATCCTGGATACTTGCTTGCGGAATACGTTCCCACTCCGCGGTAATCACATTCTTCAGCTCTCTGATGGTCTGTGGAGCCGGTTGTACTGATCTCACGCGTGGTTTCAGAACGTCCCAGACATGCTCTATAGGATTGAGGTCGGGACTTCGAGCTGGCCAATCCAAACGACGAATGCCGACCTCTTGCACATACGCTTCCACATCGCCAGACCGGTGTGCGCGAGCGTTGTCTTCCATAAAAATTGAGTCTTCGCCTAAAGCGGCCAATGCGGGTTGTGCATGAGGAATTAGAACTTCCGTTATGTATCGATGTCCAGTCAGTGAGCCGTTTTCGATGAAGACTAACTCTGTACGATCCATTGAATTTATTCCTGCCCAAAACAACAAAGCCCCCACCATAAGGTGTGATTTCTTCAAAACAAGCCTCTGCAAAGCGTTCTCCTCGTCTTCGTAGCACTCGCCGACGTCGATCTTCACCGAACAGAGAGATCCTGGCTTCATCGGAGAACAATACCCTATTCCAGTTTTCTTGAGTCCATGACTCACAATTTCGAGCAAACCTAAGCCTGGCAACTCTGAAAAAAAATATTGGCCGCGAGAAGCCTCCTCCTGACCGTCCATAGACTAATATGCACATTTCTTACTTCTTCGAGGTTGTTCTTAAGGTCCACATACGAAGACTTGCGATTTCTCAATGCGCGACTCACAAGAAAACGATCATCCCGTGGTTGGGTACATGGTTTTCTTCCAGAACCAGGCTCAATCCTATAGAGCATGTCTGGGACGTTCTGAAACGACGCGTGAAATCAGTACAACCGGCTCCGCAGACCATCAGAGAGCTGAAGAATGTGATTACCGCGGAGTGGGAACGTATTCCGCAAGCAAGTATCCGGGATATCCTCGCTAGCATACCCAGACGAATTCAAGCTGTGATTTCAGCTAGAGGGGGTCACACTCGATACTAAACATTTATCTGCTTTTACTTTATTAAAGAAAAAACAAACAAAAATCTTTGTTAACTTTTACTTCACGAGCATATGCACTACTAGCGAGCATACACTACTAGTGAAATTTAGCATTAAAACCCATAAATTTTATCAAAATTTTATGATAATAACGAAAACGATTATTTGCTTATTAATTTACAAAATTATGAAAGTAAAACTACCTATAATTATCAAACAAACCAATAGTAACATTTGAAATGGTTCATTGCTTAGGTGCCCGTTTTTTTTGCAAATGAGTTTATTTTAATAACAATTGTTAATCATGTTTTATATTGTAATATTTTTTCCATAAATAATATTATTAACTAGTAAATATTATTCAGAGATGGAGATAAGATGGCACCATCTGTGGAGAAGAAGATTGCTGAATTGGAGATGGGTCTTCTCCACTTGCAGCAGAACATTGACATCCCTGAAATTACTCTGCCTGTACATCCCCTAGTGGCAGCAGTCATCAAAAGGTAAGGTTTGGCTTACTTTATCATGTTGGATGTGAAGCCAAATAATGATAGCAATCCACATAGCCATAACACTCCCATTATGTATTGAAAAGTAAACTACATTATCTGTGTCTTGCTGCATAATGTGTTTCAAACAATACAATGTGTAGGCATGCCTTGGTTAATATATTCATCACAAGTATATACGTAAAAATTAAGACTTTGTCAATTATATTTTCATCTCATTCATCTCAAATCTTAGTTCACCAAACAATGAGATTTAAAGGCTTAAATTCAAAATTTTCAATACATTACAGATTATAACTGGCTCTAGCCGGACTGTACAATTCATAGCATAATTTCATAAATTAAATTATGCAAGCATGATTCATACTTCATACATACCAATCCTTTATTTGGAAATCATAAACAATGGAATAATGTAATAAAGTTAAGGTTCCTATATACATATACAATCTTACTCAGTATACATTTACATGCTTATGGTTTCAATAACCTATAAAAATAATGTGGTGGCCTGTTGGTAACAGACCAGATGCATCTGTCTACATTTTCATGGTTGTCATGGGTCCAAATTCCAGGGCAATTTGACTTTTTGGAGTCGTATGTATATTAATAGTCAACCACCATGCACTATAATGGGGAAGGGAAACATCGTGAGGAAACCTGCATCCCACAGGGATTTGTAAGTTTTCTATAAAAAATATAGTCTGCCAACCTACACTAGGCCGTTATGGTGGACTATATGGCCAAAAATCTCTTAATCATACTTTCTGTTATGGAGGAGGCCCATGCCCTGCAGTGAGACATAAACGGATTGATTCAGACACAATATGTAGTGATTAAGGATTAACATCATGATTCTCATTAACATAGCGAAAACAGAATTTATACAAAGCAAGTCCCAAACTTTATAAGCTGTCTGTAATATGCTATTATTTTGCTTTTGGCTGCTGCATTGATTTGAGTGACTAACTGCCATCATCTGCCTTTGGCTGTAAATAAAATGTAAAGGAAATGCTTTGCCTAAATCCAGTGGTTTTTTAATCCTGTATTTTTTTTCACATCCATTATTTCTATAGAGTGGAATTATATTTTCATCCCTATTGTTTCTATGACTCGCTTTATTTTAGAATATATTTGGCCATTTATTAAAATCATTGTTACATGAAGTTGCTTATATTTTGAGATTTCTTGCTCCATATTGTAGGTTGATATACAAATATGTAAATATAAGCAACCTCCGCCACTTTGGGGATGTAATTTTGGTCAGTCCTTGTATCTAGTATATATTTCATTCAAGGAGTCATGACTGACGTATTGTATTTTCTTAGGGCTGCTGATGAAGGTCGAAAAGCTCGCGTTGCAGACTTTGGTGATAAAGTTGAAGATTCCACCTTCTTGAATCAACTGCAATTTGGTGTCAATCGATGGATTAAAGAGATCCAAAAGGTTTTATTTTAATTCTATTAATTTTAATAGCATATAAGTTTTTATTTTTTTGAAATGTTATATTACCTTTATTTGTTGTATTTATTAGGTAACAAAGTTAGATCGCGATCCATCAAATGGCACAGCTCTTCAAGAAATCTCATTCTGGCTGAATCTTGAGAGAGCACTCCACCGCATACAAGAGAAAAGGGAGAGCACTGAAGTAAGTCAACTAATTATAATTTGTGCATTTTTTTTTCTCACAAAGCTGTATCACTGTGCAGCCATTGTTAAATAATACTTAAACAATATTTTATATGATACAGTTATCGAAATAAAAGTCAATACATAGCTTTGAGATAAATAAATTTCTCCAAATAGGTGGTGACCAACTTTTTCCTAACTTACTTTTTCCTTTTTAGGTGGCGCTTACTCTAGAGATCCTTAAGTATGGCAAGCGTTTTCATGCCACTGTATCCTTCGACACCGACACTGGCCTGAAACAAGCTCTTGCAACAGTATCAGATTACAACCCTCTGATGAAAGATTTCCCCATCAACGATCTGCTCAGTGCAACCGAACTTGACAGAATCAGGTTAGTATTATTTAAGTACTTCTATTTGTAAGTTTACTTTACTTTGATGAGTTCTTTTAGGATATTCAATAAACATATTAAGATAATAATTAAATGAAAAGGTTAATACACCTGTGATAGCTTATTTATATTGTGCACATTAGTTAAAACTATTTTTATTTTAGGTTGGCTGTACAACAAATATTCTCCCACCTTCGGAAAATCCGTTCCACCAAGTATCCTATCCAACGTGGCTTAAGACTTGTCGAGGCTATCTCCCGTGACCTTGGACAACAGCTATTAAAGGTAACATCATTTTTATTTCCTAATACTTTTCGATCTGTGTCTAAAATATTGCAATATAATTTTCTGTTCTCTTAGTTGGGTATATTTTAATAGTACTCATTGGAAAATATTTATGTTTTTGTTTTATAGGTTCTGGGCACTCGTCGCCTCATGCATATTCCCTTCGAAGACTTCGAGCGAGTGATGACGCAGTGCTTTGAAGTTTTCTCTTGTTGGGATGATGAGTATGAGAAACTGCAGGGCCTTTTACGGTAAATATTTAACTAGTTTTTATATTGGAAATTCCATTCACTGTTAAGTACTCAAGGTTCAATAATTTAGGCTACCCCTTTGCTCAGCAGGCAAATAGACTTTCTTCACTCTCTTACTTATATGTTTTGAATCTAAGATATTGACTACCAAAGATTCACTAATGTTCAATTCTTGAAATTGATTTATGGACGTGCCACTATTGAAAAAGAGCTATGGTGCAGTATACTGTTCAGCACTTAAGGGGATACCTCGAAAAATTTGGCTTTTTTAAAAGCCTACATATCATAAATTACTAAGATTAGGTAGTCCATTTTCAGATATGTTTTAATTGATGATATAATTAACAATTTTATGAACCAAAATACATGATTATGCCACTTTGCCTTAACAAAAATACAGTCCAAAGTAGCAGCTGTTAAGTTTTTTAAGAACTCAGAACTCCTAACTTACCCCGTGTAGAAACTCAAGATTAATTTGACATAAACATATATTTAAATATTATTTTTTCGCGAGAAAAAAACAAGAAAAAAGTAAATAGTACGATGACAATAAAATAAAATATGGTTTGGCGCTTATGTTGTTTTATTTTGAGAAGCGCATGGGCCATCCTATCCCATTCTTGTACGTTACGGCCATATAAGCTATCTCATTGGGGGCGTTCCCGTCAGACGGCCGCGGGCCTTGGTGGACGACGGATCTGCGCTCGACGTTTCGAAATTCTAGCCCGCCGATTATTTTTTTACGTAATTTCAAATTTACGTAATTCTTATTATTTTAGGTGGTACTCTTTTTTGTTTGTACATTTTAATGTTTTTACATATATTTAAAAAATAAATAGCAGTATATATTAATTTTTAAGTTCATTTTTAACTAGCTAAGTTACCAAAATAAAAGAGAAAGGTCATTGACTTACGTATAAGCGCTCAACGAAATTAGTCGAAGGGAGCGTAACATTTTATACATTTTTGCCTCGTAATATAATTACGACGCTGAAGTCTCGGGTTCGAAACCGGGTCATTTTACTTTTTGTTTTTTTTTTATTTATCCGAATGGTTCTAAATCGATATTACCATCGTTCCGAAAAAAATAAAATATTCTCAGAAAAAAAACATGTGGTCCGCATTTTGATTGATTTTTTTGTTATTGTTCGCGTGAAATTTTATTCATTTTGCCTCATAATATGATTACGACGCTGAAGTCTCGGGTTCGAGTCCCGGTCATTTTAATTTTTGTTTTTTGTTATTTATCCGAAATGTTCCTAATCGATATTTGAAAGAACCATCGTTCCGAAAAAATGAAAATATTCTCAGAAAAAAGAATATGTGATCCGCATTTTCATTGATTTTTTTGTTATTATTCCCGTGAAATTTTATACATTTTTGCCTCATAATATGATTACGACGCTGAAGTCTCGGGTTCGAGTCCGGGTCATTTTAATTTTTGTTTTTTTGTTATTTATCCGAATGATTCCAAATCGATATTTGAAAGAACCTTCGTTCCGAAAACATGAAAATATTCTCAGAAAAAAAATGTGGTCAGCATTTTTATTGATTTTTTTGTTATTGTTCTGATTGGTTTCTAATTCGATATCTGAGAGACTCTTCATTTCCATAAACTAAATTCAAGGTCAGAATTGGTAATTCTGTGTCAGCCCATATAATATGTCCCACTGCAGGGCACGGGCCTCCTCTACAATCGACAGTACAATTGAGAGTAGTTAGGCCACCACGCACTTGAATTGGCAATTGGCCGATTAATTTCAACTTTCAACTATTACCTGAGCTTGTAGATCCACGACTTGTAGACTGCCTCAGTGGCGTAGTTGTACTAAGGTACGGTTACAAAGGTGAGGTCTCGGGTTCGAATCCCGGGTAGGGCAAAGTGATATTGGATTTTTCTATTCATTATCAGCCGAGAGTCAGGAATTTGTGCCCGATATGGCGATAGGCTCGCCACCTATCACATCGTGGGACGGAACATACATGGCGAAATGTGGGTCTTGGCACCTCTGCCTACCCCTTCTGGGAAAAAGGCGTGAGTTTATGTATGTATGTATGTAGATCCACGACATACGAGAAATATGAAAATAAGGGATCCAACGTAATCCCTATGATATGGACATTGCGATCATTGTCATCGAATTAATTCGGTTAAAATAAATTCGTTTCTCGTTGTGTTGTTCTTTCAGTATATATTATCATTATTTTTCATCAAAAATATTTTCACCTGATATCACAATATTTCTTGTTGCTATAATACGAAGGCTACGCGATATTCCCACCAAGGTCGCACCAACTTTTATAATCAATTGAATTTACTTATAAGTTTTAATCGGGTTTTGCCCAATAAATATATTAATAGTGAATTAAATAGAAAAACCTTTTTACCATATTATTCCATCCATCCATGCATCAGCCAAAGGAAGTCCACTGCTGAACATAGGCCTCCCCCAATGATTTCCACAGAGACCTGTTGGAGGCAGCCTGCATCCAGCGACGTCCCGCGACCTTTACCAGGTCGTCGGACCATCGTGTGGGTGGACGTCCTACGCTGCGCTTTCCGATACGCGGCCTCCATTCGAGCACTTATTCCGTTTCACTAAATTCAAAGTCAGAATTGAAAATTATGGTCGCCATTTTGAACTTTTTTGCTTTTGATTCGATTGATATCTAAATCGATATCTAATGGTTCCTTCATTTGAATGAGTAAGTCAGAATTGGTAGTTGAGGCCGCCATTTTGAACTGTTTTGTGTCTGGTCATGAACTGGTCATCATAATATTGTGATATTTTTCAAAACCATCCAGTATAATACCATTAGAAAAATAGTACCTTTCGGGAGCACCTCTATCAATAGACAGATGAAGACACAATCCCATCAAAAACATCCTGTAAAAAAATTCCAAGTCTCGCAGCTCAGGGTTTCTACCTAAAAAAATTGTGAGATGCTACATGCATATACCGATACCAAGTCGATTAATTTATTTAGTCCTTGCGTAAGGGACCTTCTGTATAAAGTTATTACGTAAGCTATTATCATATAAATATTAAAAATTCTTTACGTTATAAATAAATGGATCGCCTTGGGCATCGCATGAAACCATAATGTATCGTACAATTCATACCTACATAATGCTGCTGGATGGCTGAATTTTTTTACAGGATGTTTTTGATGGGATCTCACGTCTTTTTTTAGAGTCCTACGTTTTTTTCTTTTCGGTACTTTTTACTTCTAGAATATCACCAACAATTTTCCATAAAGCCTCTGTCTTATGGTTTTTTCTTATTTTTGTAGGTGTCAATTTATCACAAATAACACGGATTTGATTATTAATATTCTTTCTTTCATGGTAATTGATATTTTGGAGCTATTTAGTCTATTTATTTGCAAGTTTTTCTTCGTTATGTCTTTCTAGAGGAATTTTGTACAGTTTCATGGGCTGAATACACCCTTTCCCTCTCAATACCCTCTCCTGTTATGCCTTTTATACAGGGTATCTCAAGACTGCTACCGAAAACGAAGCCGGGTGGTAGTTTTAGTGGCTACAAACACAATGCAATTAAAAATTTCGCATAGAAATGCGACAATTATTTTTTATGATTTTTTAAATATCGTCAATTTTGGGTGGTAAATCCATAGTTTTTGCTAAAATAATAATTTAAACTCTTTTATACCTTAGAGTATTTATAAATAAAAGGATATACACTATTATTTTAGGAAAATATGTATTTACCACCCAAATATGGCCATAGAAAAAAAAATAACAAAAAAAATGTCGCTTTTTTTTGCAACTTTTTCTGTTGCATTGTGTCTGAAGTCGCTTAAACTATCACCCGGCTTCGTTTTCGGTAGCAGTCTTGATATACCCGGTATACTAGGTATCTCAAAACTGCTACCGAAAACAAAGTCGGGTGGTAGTTTTAGTGAGTAAAAACACAATGCAACTAAAAATTTCGCAAATAAATGCGACAATTATGTTTTATGATTTTTTAAATATCGTCATTTTTGGGTGGTAAATTCATAGCTTTTGCTAAAATAATAATTTAAACGCTATTATACCTTAGATTACTTATAAATAAAAGGGTATACACTATTATTTTAGGAAAAAATGTATTTACCACCCAAATATTTATTTATTTAATTCTTTATTGTACACAATAAAAAGGAATAACAGTTTAGAGATAATACAAAACAACAAAGTACAAATGGCGGTCTTATCGCTCTAAGGCAATTTCTACCAGACAACCATGGGATGGATATATGAGCAGTAAAAAAGATAGGGCAGTGTAAAATAAAGATAACGAAAGCATGGAGACAAATAAAATCATAAAAAACATATAAATACATTATATATATATACCGGGTATCTCAAGACTGCTACCGAAAACGAAGCCGGGTGGTAGTTTTAGTGGCTACAAACACAATGCAACTAAAATTTTCGCATAGAAACGTGACAATTATTTTTTATGATTTTTTAAATATCGTCATTTTTGGGTGGTAAATCCATAGTTTTTGCTAAAATAATAATTTAAACTCTCTTATATCTTAGAGTATTTATAAATTAAAGGGTATACACTATTATTTTAGGAAAAAAATTATTTACCACCAAAATATGGCAATAGGAAAAAAATTAAAAAAAAAATTGTCGCTTATTTTTGCAACTTTTTCTGTTGCATTGTGTCTGAAGTCGCTTAAACTACCACCCGGCTTCGTTTTCGGTAGCAGTCTTGATATACCCTGTATACATACCACATATACATGCATATTATATACACATACATAAGTATTTTACATATACATACTTATATACATTCATATAAGTATATATACCACAAATATGGTCATAGGAAAAATATAACAAAAAAAAATGGACGTTTTTTTTGCAACTTTTTTTGTTGCATTGTGTCTGAAATCGCTTAAACTACCACCCGGCTTAGTTTTCGGTAGCAGTCTTGATATACCCTTTATAGACTAGCGACCCGGCCCAGCTTCGCCCGGGTACAAATAGATTTCTGTACAAAAATATGTACGTATTATTATTATACATATAAGCCTTTCTACTCAGGCACGCTACTGCCGCCCTGGCCGGCCAGTACCGCCGCAAGCGCTACGTCCCGCAATTTTAAATCTGTAATATCTTCGAAAATATTCATTTAAATCTTGTGCTGTAAAGGACCATATAGATCTATATTAAACCAACAATGTATTTAAGCTTTTTAATTGGATAAGGATTAATGCTGTATTTGTCGTAAAAAGTAAATGACAAAAAACTGTTATTGTGGGATATCCATAAGAGATGGACATATACCATCGCGGAGTTTTCTGTAGACCTTTTCAATGTGTACAAATAATTACTACATTATTTTGATAAATCTCGTAGGGTTCAGCCTGCGTTTGCAATGTAAGCGGAAAAAATTGATAATTAACGACATCACATTAGAAACCTCAAATGTAACAGTATTTCTCCAATATTTAATGGATGTTATTATACACGTAAACCTTTCTATTGAATCACTCTATCTACTAAAAAAACCGCATCAAAATCAGTTGCGTTGTTTTAAAGATTTAAGCACACAAGGGGACAGAGAAAGCGACTTTGTTTTATACTATGTAGTGATACCTATCTAGAACTATTATTCCATTATATACGGGTACAATTATTCATTAACTGCAAATGTAACTTTGTAATCCTATACATTTATATGGGATTACAAAGTTATTCACGCAGTTGGTCTATAACACTAGGCAGAAATTACGAAATATTTAAATTTTTCCCTACTTAAGACACTAAACACTAATCTATACATATAAATAAAATTGAAGTGTCTGTTTTAAGAGTGAAAATAAAAAAAATGTCCTACTACATATCGTTATATACACGATACCTGTGCCGAAAGTGATATTTAAATTTTTTTTGTCTGTCTGTCTGTCTGTCTGTTTGTTCCGGCTAATCACTGAAATGGCTGGACCGATTTTGACGGGACTTTTTTTGTCAGGTAGCTGATATAAGGAGTAACTTAGGCTACATTTATTTTAGAAAAGTTATTTTCTGTCTGTTTGTTCCGGCTAATCTCTGAAATGACTGGACCGATTTTAACGGGACTTTTTTTGTCAGGTAGCTGATATAATAAGTAGTAACTTAGGCTACATTTATTATAGAAAAGTTCTTTTATTTTAGAAAAATAAAGTTTTTGTTAAATTCCACGCGGACGAAGTCGCGGGCACAGCTAGTTATATTCTAAATTTAAAGGTTCTATGTCTGCTAGAAGTGCCTTAGACTTTTGATGATCGGTCAGTCAGTTAGTGAGTGACAAAATTAAGAAAGTTTGACTAGTTACAATTCTTAAACTAGTGGTTCAAATTGAATGAAATTTTAAACATACCGTGTTTACACAATGCCTGCTTGGTAACTGAAAATTCAGGTTTCTTGCTTCGTTTAACCACAACGAAGTTATGAGGGGTTTAAAATGATCTGAATTGCTTCTAGAAAAGGATGGTACGACTGTGCCACTTTTTAGCTCGACTTGGTGGGGGCATTGCCGTGCCCCCAGATTTAGAATATTTTTTATACGAATCCATTTTATATGTCACTGAAAGTCTATATCTATACTAATATTATAAAGCTGCAGAGTTTGTTTGTTTGTTTGTTTGAAAGCGCTACTCTCGGGAAATACTGGTCCGATTTGAATGATTCTTTCAGTTTTGGGTAGTTCATTTATCGATGAAGGCTATAGGCTATATATCATCACGCTATGACCTATAGGAGGAAAGCAGTAGTGATATTTTCTTGGTCCGGTTGGTCGATATTCTAAACTGATAGAATTAAACATTTTGACCGTCATTTCAAAACGTGTATGCACCCGGGCGGACCCGGGCCCGATCGCTAGTATTACTATAAAATTAATATTTACAATGCTTTTCATATAACAAAAGCAAAATAATTGTAATTGATATCAAATAATTTCGCCGAAAAATTTGTCTAGCGTAAATAAAAGAAACATTGTTAAACAAAAATTATCCCTATTTGGTTGGAAAGAAGGTTCAAACTGGAACGGGCGGGTGTGATCGCCGTCATTCTCGCGCCAAGCGCATAGCAGTAATAATAAGAGCGTGAGCGCCGGTGTGACCGCACAGTTCGAAAATCAATAATTATTATTTTATGTGGAATTTAAACAATAATCTAATGTAATTACTTATCGTTTCCGCTCTGTGTACATACTTTAGGAATACCTAGTCAGTTTAGTTTGGTTGTTATTACAAAATTCAAATTTATTTCACACATTTTTGTTAAATTTACGGTTGTATCGTAAGTCAAAAATCACAAAACAGCAGAACTAAGAATGACATTCTTTTATAGGCGAAAGTCAGTGGTCAAATCACAGTTCAAATGAAGTAGAAACAAATAAATCATCGCTAGGCGCAATGCCTTTGGCGGCATTTATCAAAGGGCGCCTAGGCGATTAGCGCTTCACACTAGTAGAGTGAGTGACCGGCAAAACAATTCGTACCTATCTTGTATTTATACAGATATTATTGTAAATGTTTTTGAGGTTTTCGTAAAGTAATAGTTTAAAGTTCGTGTTTTGACACTTAGATTGTAATAGATTTTTTTATCAATACAAAAGTATGATAAACAATATATAGGCACATTGTCAGAATCATACGGATTATAAATATACATAGGTCTACATTAATTTGTTATTACTAATGTTAATAATACCAGTAGATAATATTTAATCGGGGAATGTGCGCCAGTAGCGCAGTGCCGCGGCGTGATGCGGCAACTTTCGTTAACCACGCCCCAAAATGCTGCGAATATTTTTCGAGGTAGGCTCTTAATAAACTCTTGAATGTTATTTGTAACTGCAGTGATATAGTAAAGAAAAAGCGTGACGAACACCTGAAGATGGTGTGGCGTGTGTCTCCCTCGCACAAGAGGCTGCAAGCGCGCATGGAACACATGCGTCGCTTCCGCAGGCACCACGAGCAACTGCGCACTGTCATGCTCAGGGTAAGCACAATACTTACTACACATTAGTCATTATTCGAAAAAAAAGTTATTTTTTGTACTTTTGTAAAAAACGCTGATAAATTAGGATTAATGACTGATGTTCATTAATAATGTAATTTCTGAATTAATGAACATCAGTCATTAATTTAGATAAATAAGTGTTTTATTTTTCTGGCGTAAAATGACCTCTGTTAAAGAGTTTGCTATGTTTAAGTGTCTGCACTTTTAAACACTGACATGCGTCTTAAAGAGTTGGTGTGGTTTTATAGTAGTCACTCCTTAAAATGGGACTTTAATTCATAAATATATTTTTTAATATTAATTAGTTTTTTTTAATGTATGTGTTATTTCTTGTTTATTCAGGTGCTTCGTCCGCGAGCTACAGTGAACACTGAGACGGGAGCCGGTGGCGAGCCTGCTCAGCCACACTCACTGCCCATGGATGCTGCCGATGCCAATGCTATTGCTGAGGTAAGATCATTCAGTTGATTCGTATCATGGTACTATTTTTTACAAAATTCAAATCTTTAATAGTGTAAGGTTTATATTGGGACATATGTCAAAAACTAAAAAATAATAAGTGACATTGGTAGTATGGCGTTTAATTTTTGGATATGGCTAATGGTTGGAATCATAGATTATTAAAGATATACTGCCGGATTGAGCGAGTATTGGATCGGGAGAGAATATATAATATATATTGCTGTTGAGCGATAAGACCGCCATTTGTACTCTGTCTAATCATTTCTGTTTAGCTATGTTGTTGTTAAGTTTGTGTACAATAAAGATTTAAATAAATAAATAAACATAATGTACGGTATGTTTCGCGGAGCGGAACTAGAAATAATTTGTAAAAGAGAATAAGACCATGTTGATTGTATTGGAATAATAAATTGTGAAAAGTACAAGAAGACTTTTAGTGGAGTAATTCCTTCAAGTGAACCCCTTATAATAGTATGTGGCAATGAGAGTGAGATAGCTTTTATATAGCAGCCAATTTAACCCTTTACAAAAATATTTGTTGGGTATACACCCACACCGGTCTTGTGGGAACCAAAATTGCTCATAATTTTTGAGAGCCAATATAAAAAATATTAGTGTGATATAAGGATTGTGTGTGTGCTGAATGTATTTATTTATTGTACAAATATTTTTATAGGTGAATCTCGCGTATGAGAACGTAAAAGAAGTAGATTGCTTGGACATTTCACGTGAAGGGTGCGATGCCTGGGAAGCAGCTGTGCGACGCTATGAAGACAGAATCGGTATGTTTTCACAATTTTCTTAATAAACTATAATTCAAAATAGACAATTTTAATGCAATACTCGCACTTTAAATATACGGCTTTAAGATTTTTCCTCTAAAATAAAAAGTATGTATATTGAAATAGTGCATGGTGGCCTGTTGGTAAACGGACTAGACACTACTGCCAATATGTTCACGGTGGTCGCGGGTTCGAATCCTAGGGCACACCTCTGACTTTTCAGTCATATATGTATTGATAGCCCATCATCACGCACTAAAACGGTGATGGAAAATATCGTGAGGAAACTTGCATACCACAGCGATTTATAAGAATTTATATGGTATGTAAGTCCGCCAAACCCCACTAGTACAACCTAGTAATATATATGGCCTAATCTCTCTCAATCGCGATCTCGATTGTAGAGTAGGCCCCTGCCCTGCAGTGGGTCATATACAGGCTGATATAGATATTGAAATAGGGAAGAAAAATAATTTCCTTTTCACGTAGTTCGCTAAAATAGACCTTAGCCCATACATAATAGGAAACAATATCGCCTAACAGATCGCGTGGAGACCCGCATCACTGCCCACTTGCGCGACCAGCTGGGAACAGCCAAAAACGCGAATGAGATGTTCCGAATCTTCTCGCGGTTCAACGCGCTTTTCGTGCGGCCGCACATCCGCGGCGCCATACGAGAATACCAGACGCAACTCATACAGCGAGTCAAAGATGACATCGAGACATTGCATGAGAAGTTCAAGGTAAATATCGAAAAAAATTGAAAAAAAGGTTTTACAAAAAATTGACAGGATCAAAACCTGTATTAAGAAATGTTTTTGTTTTATATTCTATTAATTTAATAAGTGTCTCTGTGATGAAATAATATTAGTTTACAAAGCCAATGCCCATTTTTTTTTGCTAAGTTTAAAAAGTCTAGCTTTTGTTAACTTTAATATTAAGCTATTAGCTTTGTAGTTTTAATAAACTTATTAAAATGAATTATTTTTTTATCGGCTTTGTTGGTCAAAATGACATTAATTTTCTTAAAGTATCTAAAATATAATTGCATTTTTTATAATATTTCGTTTGTAATATTTTTTTTTATTTCTCGCTGAAATTTTGCATGCCGTCAAACTCTATAAAATAGAGACAGGTATTGTTATTTTGTTAGCCAATTAATTTAAGTAATAAGCTATTTACTTTCAAATTAAACTATTCAGCTATGTTTTGCAATTTTCACGCACTATACTTTTATGAATATAAAAGCCAATGAATCTATGAGAATAGTCATAATTATTTGTTAAATAGGTGCAATATCCCCAATCGAAATGCAGTCGCCTGTCTTTAGTGCGTGACTTGCCGCCCGTGGCTGGTTCCATTATATGGGCAAAGCAAATCGATCATCAATTGACTGCTTATTTGAAGAGAGTGGAAGATGTCCTTGGTAAGATTATTTTCCATTAAAATCCGTTTTCACATTATAGAATTCTTAAACAATATAATGTATATTTTAGGCAAAGGCTGGGAAAACCACATTGAAGGGCAGAAACTGAAAGCGGACGGCGATAGTTTCCGACTTAAGTTGGACACGCAAGAAGTTTTCGATGATTGGGCTCGCAAGGTAAACTCCAAACTAACAAATTCATAATGTTGAATTAATAATTTTAAGACCAATTATTTTATATAACAGAGAGATAATTGAATACAAATATTGTATTAGCAAAGACATAAAAATACTATGTACATTTGTAGGTGCAACAACGTAACCTGGGAGTCTCTGGGCGTATCTTCGCTATCGAATCGGTACGAGCGCGTTCCAGCAAGACAGGCACAATACTCAAGCTGAAAGTCAACTTCCTTCCCGAAATTATCACCCTGTATAAGGAAGTGCGCAACTTGAAAAACCTGGGATTCAGGTAAGATGGTCATTTCAAAGTAGTCTTATACTGGAAAAAACATGAGATTCAAACATTCGTCATAGATGGGAGAAAGTAGGAACTTTTTAATAAAAATGTAAACACATAAATGTAAACAGAATGTAAAAAAATGGTCTTATACAGGGTCCCATTGGCTATTGTGAACAAGGCCCACCAGGCGAATCAACTCTACCCATTCGCTATCTCGCTCATTGAAAGCGTGCGTACATACGAACGCACTTTGGAAAAGGTACGTAATTATTATTTTCATTCCCCACTCAGTATCTATTCACAAAATTCAGCACTAGACACATATTAACATATAGGCACAACAGAACCCAGGATATTAGGAGTGGACAAACAGTAATACCCTCTGTACAATTACTAACATATGTACGTTTTATTTGTGCAGCTAAATAATAGGAATCATACTAAGGTAGTTTAATCTTTATAGGCTGCATGTTGACAGTTCAATTTCAGTTGAGTTTTTATTTATCTGTATTTTTTACGTATTTATTATTTAAACAATATAATTTCTCATCGCATGTTCTCATTGCCTTCATTTATTTAAGCAGTATTTTTGTGTTTTAATATTTGGCATACATGAAATATGTAGGTTTAGAGTATCGCCGTAAGAATATCAGTCGCACGCCTCTATGTCACTTTGCTCACGCATGCATACGAAATATCATCTGGTCATCGTTTTATGGCATGGATTTTGTTGGCTCTATATAACTAATATATTAAATCAATAAGTGGTTATAATATTTCAGATACGCGACAAAGCGTCCATCATTCCATTGGTGGCCGGGCTGCGTCGTGACGTGTTGAACCAAGTATCTGAAGGCATGGCTCTCGTATGGGAGTCCTACAAACTCGATCCTTACGTGCAGAAATTGAGTGAAGTGGTACTTCTATTCCAAGAGAAGGTAAGACTTTGTGTTTACCTGATTATTATTGAATTATATTTAAATGTATACTTCGAGTTTTAAACTGGACGTAGTTATGTAAAATGGATCCAACCACAAAAACTTACTTTTGAGAAAACAGGAGTTTTAGTAAAATTGATATAGCAAAATAACAAGACTGTAGTTTGTTTTCGAATGCATCTTAAATATTGGGTATTGTTATTTGCTTCCTATATAATATTGTTTTAATAAGTTTTATGTTATTTAATATACTTTTTTTTAGTAAAATTGTCTTTGGATCTTTTTTACAATATTAAAAATGTGGGATGGATCTTTTTGAAATAAAACTATTATTTACGGATTTTATGGCGGATTTGGTTAAATTTTTACATTTTTTGAGTTGCCGACGTTTCGATTACTTTTCGTGGTGACGGGGCGGACTCGAAAAGTCCGGAACCCAAAAAATGTAAAAATTTAACCAAATCCGCGATGAAATCCGTAAACAATAGTTCTATTTCAATGTGTAACATTTGCGTAAATCTAAGAAACCATTATAGATCTTTTTATTTGAAGTTTACGCAATGTAGTTTGGATCTTTTTTCTATTCTTTTAAACAATTATCTAGGTCACCATGACACATGGTTCTATTTTAACTCTGCAATAATGCACAATATTATGTTGGTATCATTAACGTTTGTGTTTTTTATTAGAAAAAAGAAACTTTGCAGCTTGGATGTTTTTTGCATATACAAAGTTTGTTGTGTAGATGCCATTTATGACAGTAACTCAAAAAGTAGTTTTTGTGGGTTGGATCCATTTTGCATAAACTGTATAAACGATTTAGCGATCTTACATTATGTATAATTTAACTTTATATAAAAATAATGGATTATATTATTTTTACTATTAGGTGGAAGACTTACTAGCCGTCGAAGAACAAATCTCAGTTGACGCTCGATCTCTGGAAACATGCCCGTACTCGGCTCAAAGTTTGGCTGACATCCTGAGCCGCCTGCAACGCGCCATCGACGATCTTTCGCTGCGTCAGTACAGCAACTTGCATCTGTGGGTGCAACGACTCGATGAAGAGGTAAGTTTTTAAACAAAATAACAATAATTTATGAAAGTAAGATTTGTTATCCTTCCTTCCTATATTGCTTCCAAATTGCAAACCAGTTAAGCACAATTAGAGCAATTAAAAATCCAAACGTATTTAATTGCGAAAAGTACTAGTCTGTCGCAAATGGACAATCCTTGCACTTCCTCTAATTTGAATTGCGTTATATCAGTACATGTGTATATGCTAGTTTTTGTATAAAATCAACAGGTGGAGAAGAGCCTCGCCGCGCGTTTACAAGCCGGTATCGAAGCTTGGACCGCTGCTCTACTCGGCAAGAGTAACGAGCTCGATCTGTCCATGGACACTTATTCTCCAGCAGAACCTACACACAAGCCTGGAGGAGAACCACAGGTATATACATAACCACAAGTACATAACATGCTACAAAGATGAAGTTGTCAATAAGTTATCGACTAAAAATTCCATATTATCGATATTCACGCATGGAACAATGTATCTATGAAATATAATGTACTGTATACTGTATCAGCCCATATACGTCCCACTGCAGGGCACGGGCCTCCTCTACAATCGACAGTACGACATTATATTTCTTAGCGATTTATAAGAAATATAATGTGATTGCATTTATTTTTTATCGATACTTAAACATGTAATTTTGACAGATCACGCGTGTGGTGCATGAAGTCCGCATAACCAACCAACAGATGTACTTGTTCCCTTCGCTAGAGGAAGCTCGCTTCCAACTGATGAGGCAGATGTTCGCCTGGCAGGCAATTGTTACTAGCCAACATCGCCTGCAGAGCACCAGGTAAGAAACAAACTAAAAAAAAGATGGTTTAAAACAACAACAAAAAACAGAGTAGTCTCAGTACTGCAAAGTTTAGAGACTGAATCAATATCAGAAATCATTAATGAATAAAAAGTATCGATACGATAATAGATAGGATTTATCGATATTTTCTGTCATAATTATTTAACTGGAATATTATTTCAGATACCAAGTTGGCGTCGCTCGTGCTCAAACAGCGACTTATAGAAACCTGCTGACCAAACTGCCCGGCGGATCATCGCCTCTCGAAAGTGCGTACGACGCTATCGAACAAAAGATATCTCAAGTTCGGGAATATGTCGATGAATGGCTGCGGTGAGTGTTAAAAATAGTCCTTGAATAAAACACAGTACCATCGTTCAATTTCAATTGTTATTTTAAATTACTATTGTTTTACAGCTATCAAGCTTTGTGGGATCTGCAACCGGAAAGCCTGTATGGACGTCTCGGCGAAGACATTACTCTGTGGATCAAATGCTTGAATGACATCAAGTAAGTTATACGATCTGGCTTAAATAATTTAAAACCTAAAATTGTTTAATTATGATCTCTAGAGTATGGATTTTACGATTTTATACAGTAAAGTAATTAATTAAAAGTATTTAAACCCTCCCCCAAGAATCTCCACATTGACCTGTTGGAAGTGGCTTACATCCTTGCGGGAGGTGTTCAGCAGTGGACTTCCTGTTGCTGAAGAGAGATCGATCTCACCTCTTTTTTACATAACAAGACTGCAATTGTCTAAAATAGAAAGCAATATAATATACCCTAAAAATATATATAACCTCTCACCAGAAAATCTCGCACAACATTCGACACGTCCGACACTCGTCGCGAGTACGGGCCCGTGGTGATCGACTTCGCCCGCGTACAGAGCAAGGTGGCTCTGAAGTATGACGCGTGGCACAAGGAGGTACTGGGCAAGTTCGGAGCCCTACTCGGTGGAGAGATGGTGCAGTTCCACTCGCAACTCGCCAAGTCACGGAGTCAACTCGAGCAGCAGACTATCGGTAAGAGTTTTTGAGAATAGACTTTATCCTTGCTGTGGCTTTGTAAACTATTATTCATTTTTCTTAGGAAGATAATAAGTAGTCACGATAACATACCGAAATACTTTGTAGAATAGATAGAAAAGGAGAAAGCTCATTTTACTATGAAGCTTAGTATTGATACGAAGATTTTTGTGCCTCGATGAAACCAACTTTTTGTGTAGAAAAAAATATATATTTTCAATAAATATAGACATATTTGCGACCCAGGCCCGCAGTTGTTGGAGAAATTACTTGAAGTCTCAAAAAAATTTTTTTTTATCTTTGGGTCTGTGAACAAATTGTGAAATGTAAAGATAATTACTTTATTTTATACTAGCGGCCCGGCCCAGCTTCGTCTGGGTGCATATATTTTTTGATTCCACTCCACACCAAATACATGTTATTTTTCGTATAAACTCTTGTATACCTAAACTTGACGTAGCTGTCCTACTGTCCGGCTCAATCCCGTCTCATCCGTCTGTTCAGTCTCTTCCCAATCCATCCCGTCCTTTCTCTTTATTATCCATCCCGTCTTATAACGTGCATTTATATTTCGTCCTATCAAATCTGTCAGCTATCCCAGCTACCTTCCACTCTATTATATCCCGTCTCTCCATATACATGTACATATAAAGATTGCCTTATGAAATTTTTGTGCAGCAGAAATCGTAATATTTTAATTTCACCACAACTTCAAAACCAAACGTCCAATTTTAATCATTCAAAGACCAAATATTATCAACCTAAACTGTACTTATTGACGAAATAATTTATTTTGATAAGGATTAATAGCATGAGTAAAATAAACTTTTTTTAATAAAAATGTTGTTGTGCCTCACTCGACATAGATAGGTATAGTGTGTAGCGGACTTTTTTGTAGATATTTATAAGATCTACAATTAATTATAACATTTTATGGTTCTATCTTTTGTAGTTTAGGCAGCGTACGCAAAATAAGTAACTTCTATGGTTGATTTTTTTCAGTTTGTGTCCGAAAAATCCAAATATCTTACGGAACCCTATTTTTTTCCAAAATAAAATATAGTCTATGTTACTCGTGGATAATGTAGCTTTCGAATGGTGAAAGAATTTTTAAAATCGGTCCAGTAGTTTTTGAGCCTATTCATTACAACCAAACAAACAAACAAAGTTTTCCTCTTTATAATATTAGTGTAGAAAAAATTGTCGCCCGGCATAAAACAGAAAAACGTTCAAGGACAAAACATAACAAATGCTATAATGAATTTTAGCCAGTATCGGTATCGGGATTAATGATATTTTTTTACCGATACCACGAATGGGCCTTTTCATTTGCTAATATGATCGACATATGTAAAGTTAGACTAACCCTTTTTAACATAGTCAACAACAGCATATTTTTTTTACTTTTAGGACGAGACAATGTAAAAAAGAGAAATACATCAATTTTCCACTTCCTTTTTTATCTTTCTAGGTTCCTAATACTTTCTTGTATTTCATCATCATCATTATAGCAGCCACAGGAATTCCACTGCTGAACATAGGCCTCCCCCAAGGATCTCCACAATGAATGGATGAATGAATGAGCACACTGTTGGAAGCGGTCTGCATCCAGCAACTTCCTGCCTGCCTTCCAGCTTAGCCAGATCATCTGTCCGCCGTCCATTCTTTTATTTAATAAATACAAATTAATTCGTATTAATTTTTTCAATTAACAGAGGCAGCTTCAACCAGTGACGCGGTATCTCTCATCACATACGTACAACAGCTGAAGAGAGAAGTATTAGCTTGGGAGAAACAAGTCGACATCTACAGAGAGGCGCAACGCATTCTCGAGAGACAGAGGTAAATAAACTACTACTATTTAATTACTTTAATTTTTTTTTCAAATCCATATTGGAATGGACTTTTATATTTCTTTGTATGTTATGCTAGATTCCAGTTCCCAGCTCAATGGCTGCACGTCGACAATATCGAAGGCGAATGGAGCGCGTTCAACGAAATCATGCGCAGGAAGGATTCTTCTATCCAGACTCAAGTATGTAACAATTTATTATTGACTAAAAAATTTATACATATTTTTTTTTATCTTTGTTTATAATCTCTTTCTATGTTTTTGTATAGGTGGCTTCGCTTCAACAAAAGATCGTAGCGGAAGACAAAGCCGTAGAGGCCCGTACGCTTGAGTTCCTTACTGAGTGGGAGCGCAGCAAGCCCACAGATGGATCTACAAGACCTGAGGATGCCCTGGCTAGACTGCAAGCCATGGAGACTCGCTACACTAGGCTCAAAGACGAGCGAGACAATGTCGCTAAAGCTAAGGAGGCTTTGGAGCTGCATGACACTGGTAAGATATAACACTGCGCCGAATGGTTCATGCAACAATAATTTTTGTGTTTTTGCGAAAAAATATTGTCTTCGTTCGATCCATCTATGAGTTTCTTTGTTCGCGATTCTAAACATACTAAGATACAGTTATTACTAACAAATTGATGTTTTCTTTAAAAAAGTTTTTAGGTATATTTCCTTGTACGTAAACTTATGGCAAAAACATCCTAATAAAAAATGTGATCTAATTTAGGAAGTTATGCGTTATCATTTTCAGTACTATAACATTCTATGTGATTTGATTAACAGGTAGCTCCGTGAACAACGAGCGCATGACCGTCGCCTTGGAGGAGTTGCAAGACCTCCGCGGCGTGTGGTCCTCGCTCAGCAAGATCTGGACTCAGATCGACGACATCAGGGAGAAGCCTTGGCTTTCCGTCCAGCCGAGAAAACTCAGGTAATAAGCTGAAACAAGGTTTAAAGCAAGGATTATTAAGAATGTATTGGGAATTTAAATCATTGTTGTTGTCGTTTCTAGGCAACAATTGGAGGCAATGTTGAACGAGCTGAAAGAACTGCCGGCTCGTCTGCGAATGTACGACAGCTATGAGTATGTCCGTAAACTGCTGCAGTCTTACACAAAGGTAATATTCTTCTTATATTCATTCAAAATTTGTGATCTTCTGTTCTATGTGGCCTAAACCTTCCCAACTGAACTTTTGGCCCTAGAACAGACTGCTCAGCAGTTTGTGAATACGGGCTAATACAGTAAAATAGTTCTGAAAAACAATTATAATATGTATTGTATTTATATGTTTAGGTATTTTAAATGATTTAAAAAAAGCAGGTTTTCAATTTGATGGCATTTTTTTTTATGTATTTATACTTTTTAATAATTAAAACTTTCATACATCAGGTGAACATGCTGATCGTGGAGCTGAAGTCTGACGCTTTGAAGGAGCGTCACTGGCGGCAGCTGTGCCGCGCGCTGAAGGTGGACTGGGCGCTGTCGGAACTCACACTGGGTCAGGTGTGGGACGCGGACCTGCTGCACAACGAGCACACTGTCAAGGACGTCGTGTCAGTCGCGCAGGGGGAGATGGCGCTCGAGGAGTTCTTGAAACAGGTCTCTACACTACATATGTACATACATCAACTCACACCTTTTTCCCAGAAGAGGGAGGCTGGGTTGCTAAGACACCCACATTTCACCTTGTATCTTCAATCGACAACAGATCTCTTTACAATCATTTTTCTCATTCAGGCAAAGGCAAAATATTACAATAAATTGATTTAGGGAACATAGTTCCAATTTCCTCAAGTAAATGCCAACACATTGAAATCGACTCAACATGTTAATTGCGGCTTCAATATGTGTGATTTGTCGATCGCAAAATCTATATAGCAATCACATGCGTGTCATATTAATCCCATCAAAAACATCCTGTAAAAAAATTCCAAGTCTCGCAGCTCAGTTTTTCTACCGCAAAAAGTTGTGAGATCCATGTAATACCAAGTCGATTAATTTATTTAGTACTTGCTTAAGGGACCTTCTGTATAAAGTTATTATCATATCAATATTAAAAATTCTTTACGTTGTAAATATGATCGACTTGGCCATCGCATGAAAACATAAAGTATCGTACAATTTATACATAATGCTACTGGCCAAGTTGATCTATTTATTAGTATTTCTTCGTCATTTTTTTCTAGAGGAACGTTGTACAGTTTCATGGGCTGAATACAACCTTTCTCTCTCCTTGTTATGCCTCATATATATTTAACTGCAAATGTAATCCTATACATTTATATGGTATTACAAAGTTATTCACGCAGTTGGTGTATCTAGAAAACTAGACAGAAATTATGAAATGTTTAAATTTTCCCTTAATTTAGACACTAAATACTAATTCTATACTAAATTTGAAGGTTCTATGTTTGCTAGAAGTGACTTAGACTTTTGATGATCGGTCAGTCAATCAGTGAGTGACAAAATTACGAAAGTTTGACAAGTTATAATTCTTAAACTACTGGTTCAAATTGAATGAAATTTTAAATATACCGTGTTTACACAATGCCTGCTTAGTAACTGAAAATTCAGGCTTCTTGCTTTAACTACAACGAAGTTAGGGGGGTTGAAAATGGTCTGAATTGCTTCGAGAAAAGGATGTTACGTCTGTGCCGCTTTTTAGCTCGACTTGAAGGGGGCACTGCCGTGCCCCCAGATTTCATATTAATACGCCGAGCTGAAAAAATCGTTCTTTTATCGCAGTCTGATCTAGTTTCATAGTTTAAATAAAAAGGTATATACAAATTTTATGTAGTGCCCTACTCAAAAACGCATGAATACAAACAGGTGCGCGAGTCGTGGCAGAGCTACGAGCTGGACCTCATCAACTACCAGAACAAATGCAAGATCATTCGTGGATGGGACGACCTGTTCAACAAAGTGAAAGAGCACATCAACAGCGTCGCTGCTATGAAACTTTCGCCTTATTACAAGGTAAAACTTAGTTATGACACGCCAAGCTTATTATGTATGAGTGGACTAAAGAAGAATTTACATTCCTCTATCTACGATTTTTATGTTTGCATTTTTTCATGACCTCTCTCCTGTATGTCACTCATGTAATTATTTTTTTGTTTATTAATCACAATTACATAAAATAGAGATTTATAAACCACAAAGGAATTATAATATTTATAACGACGCCATCAGCGAGTATACTGACTTACTATCGAGTGTAGCACTCATTATTACCTTGTGAATTTACTAGACTATCTACCTTATCTTTGTCAACTTGTATATCTTGCCTCATTCATAGACAATTTTGAAACGTATTCTAGCTTTCAAATGTTTATTTATTTATTTATCCTTTTTTGCACCATACATATAATAACGTAATAAAAAAAGTACAAAAGGCGGCCTTATCGCACTAGGCAATCTCTTCCAGGCCAGAGGCGGCTCGTAATATTTTTTGATGGGGGTTCACAAAAATACTAATTAAAAAACTAGAGCTTACTATTTATTATATTTGTATACAAAATCCATTCGCTGGTCTTTTTGGCGTGCGAAGATATCTATTTCTTTCTTGTGACAATCAGAAATGGAATTGATTGAGCGTACAAACTATTTTTTAATAATTATTTAAAAAAAAATGCGAATTAACTGAGTGACGCGTGAGCGGCGCTCCAGATTACGCTAATTTCTCATACGATATCTTTTGTTTCGCGCGTCAGCGCGAGTCGTAGCTCTCTTTCGCACTCATTGAATACAGTACTAAGAGTCGTACTAAACTTCGTTTCATAGTAGCACAATCGCTGGCGCTCCACTCGTTACAAATTGACGCTACATGTACCTATATAGGTAATATAATAAACTTATTATAGGCGTAGTAAAATATAAAGAATGTAATGTAAGGATTTATGTTTTATAAATATATATAAATAATTAAATTAGCTAAGTATGTAATTTTCGTGGGAGTACACTGCACCAGCGCTCTTTCGGATGGGCCGCCTCTGTTCCAGGCAACCTTGAGATAGATATAGGCGAATGTTTTGTCTCTTTCTATCGACTTTTTAATTCTGTTTAAGCAAAGAAGACAAATCGTTCAATAGCTAAAATAGATTTTAAAACTATCCATGAATAAGACTTTAAAATGTATGGTTTTGTTAGGTGTTCGAAGAGGAAGCATTGACGTGGGAAGAGAAGTTGAACCGTATCAATGCGTTGTTCGACGTGTGGATCGATGTGCAACGTCGCTGGGTGTACCTCGAGGGTATCTTCAGCGGATCTGCTGATATCAAGACGCTGCTGCCTGTTGAAACTAGTCGCTTCCAGAGCATCAGGTAAGATCACTTCACAGTTTTGTGGTTATAATTATTACATTTTTAACTTCCCGACACTTCGATTACTTTACAGCTTCCATGGTCTCAGAGCGGATTAATTATCCTTCAAAAATAAAAACGTTAGATAATATTTTTTCCATTGTCATTAATTTTATATTTTCTTCATAGTTCCGAGTTCCTCGGTCTGATGAAGAAAGTGGGCAAGTCGCCTATGGTGATGGACGTGTTGAACATTCCCGGCGTGCAGCGCTCTTTGGAACGTCTCGCCGACTTGTTGGGCAAGATACAGAAGGCGCTCGGTGAATACTTGGAGAGAGAAAGAAGCAGCTTCCCGCGGTAAGTAATTTTACAATTATTAATATACTTACATGTTTTGGAAAAAAACTTGGATTTCAAAGTACATTTTTAAAACCATGTTGCAAACCATGCTTAAATCAATTATTTACTTATGAAGTCATTAAACATTTTGAAAATTAATTGGCACTTCATATTATAAAACTAGCTGTTCCCGCGCCTTCGTCTGCGTGGAATTTAACAAAAAAGTTAATTAGTTTATTTAGTTTTTTTTTTTTTTGGTTATTGCATTTTTATTTTAATTATCAACCTATGTAACGAAACCATACCGCGATCTAATTCTACGGTGGCGCCATCTCTTAGCGAGCGGCGGTAAACTCCCGTTACACATTTATTTTCATTTTTTTGTATTAGCTTTATTAAAAAATTTCTTTAAATATAATATTTTGTAAATGTGATATTGATTCGTTGGTGGGAGAAGTGGTGGGAGGCGCCCGACGTGACGGCCCAGTGGTGGCATGCGCGTGAGCTGCGCGCGGGCATTGTAACATTACTTTATTTTTCTAAAATAAAAGATTTTTTCTAAAATAAATGTAGCCTAAGTTACTCCTTGTTATATCAGCTACCTGACAAAAAAAGTCCCGTCAAAATCGGTCCAGCCATTTCAGAGATTAGCCGGAACAAACAGACAGACAGACAAACATTTTTTAAAGATCATTTTCAGCACATGTATCGTGTATATAACGATATGTAGTAGGACATTTTTTTTACATACATACATACATAAACTCACGCCCATGGGCGTAGCCACGGTGGGGCAGGGTGGGGCACTTGTCCCACCCTGGCTCTGGCCTCTAAGGTACCTAACCAAACTTAAAAAAATAAATTATCTAAGTAAAGTAATATCTATAGATCGATATAAACCTCTAAATTGACTGATTAACATATTGGCATACTCCCAGAGCCCAAACGGCTGAAGTTTTTGACACATTTTTAGATGGAAGATTTCGTGGTGTAGGAAGATGAGCAACAAGAAAATGTTTTGGTCAATTCAAATTATAAATAACGGGGTATATCAAGACTGCGACCGAAAACAAAGCCGGATGCTAGTTTTAGTGACTATAAACACATCATCCATCATCCATCAGTCAAAGCTGCCGAACATAGGCCTCCCCCAATGATTTCCAGTGACCTGTTGGAGACAGCCTATATCCAGCGACGTCTCGCGACCTTTACCAGGTCGTCTGATCATCTTGTAGATGGACGTCCTACGCTACGCTTTCCGCAACGTGGCCTCTATTCGAGAAATTTTTGGCCCTATCAACTTACTAATCCGCTGGGCTATGTCAGTTACTTTAGTTCTCCTACGGATCTCCTCATTTCTGATCCGATCTCGTAGGAAAACCCCAAGCATAGCCCTCTCCATAGCTCGTTAAGGGACTTTGAGCTTCCTAATAAGGCCCTTAGTGAGAGGCCACGTCTCGAATGAACTGGTAGGGGCTGATAAAATAAATATATCTATAACTATCGGAGACTTTCGATTTAAGGCACTGAGGTATTTAGAACGAGAAGACGTTGCGTAGTTTACCGAACGCTGTCCAACCGAGTTGGATCGCTGGAAGTCATCAAGCCTGCGTTCGAGACGATTATCGATGACCCTCGAAAACAACTTATAGACATGGCTCAGAAGCGAGATGGGCATGTAGTTCTTCACCAAAGTGTTATCACCTTTTTTTAAAGAACTCAGCCAGGTCCATTTCCTGTGAGGCGGTTTCTGGAAAAAAGATCATCGCAAAGAGTCCCTCTTTCTCCATAAAGTCGGCCAGCCTCCGACAGAGTGCTTCCGTTGCTGCTTTTCATGCCCAACTTTGCGTTTAAATCCCCCATAACAACATTGAAGTACTTTTTGGAAGTATTTATGGCCCGACTTATGTCGTCATACATCTCCTATACTTCTTCATCTGGGTGTGTTGAGGTTGGCGCGTATACCTGTATGATCTTCAACAAATATCTTTTTGATATTCTGAGCATAAGGTACACTATCCTGTTCGACACACTTTCGATGGATACGATGTTGTTGATGAGAGACCTTTGGACGAGAAATCCGACACGTCCTCTGGACTGTTGGTCGTCTCCCCGGTAGAAGAGCAGGTTACCAGACTTCAAGGTTATCGTAGCCTCTCCGATTTTTCGGACTTCCGATAACCCCAGAATGTCCCAGTGTAACCCACTCAATTCTTCTTCCAGTTCGGCAATCTTCTCGTCTGTTCTCAACGTGCGTATGTTGTGTGTTACCAGGGCCAGTCGTCGTCGGGGGTGGTAGCCGGGGCCAACAGGGGGTTTCATCTACCACCTACCATAGCCAGGAATAGTGGGGCTGTCGGGGACTGAGGGCCTGGTCTCTGTTTGTGTCGAAATTTTAGGGGTATTTGCTGTTACTCGCTACGCTTGGCAGGGGGGTTGGCGAACGCACTAAGGGACCCAACGTCATTAATAATGACGTTGCTGCCCGTCATTAACCGGGGAAAGGAAATAGGATTTGTGAGTACAGGATGTTATGGGAAAGGAGAGTATGGCCTATAGAAGTGGATACTACAGTCACGGAAGGGAAGGTAGGATGACTGCAGTAGCTCAGGGGCCGAGGTCACGTACTCGTAGCACCTATACTAGGACAGGCTATGACCACTAGATAGTAGCACCCCCGACCACACTATGAACACAATGCAACTAAAAATGTTCGCAAAAACGCGACAAATTTTTGTGTGTCGTGTTAGGTGGTAACTGGCAAATCCATCGTTTTTGCTAAAATCATAATTTAAACCATAATTTAAATTTAAAATCATAATTTAAATTATTTATTTATTTACGCTCACTATTTTCACTACCCTATATTAGAATATCGCAATAATCTAGTCCATCCAAAGGTTGTCTGGAAGAGATCGCAGCTAGCGATAAGGCCGCCTATTGTAACCATGTCTAGTTTTTTAAGTATTTTGTATTTCTTCTTGGTGTACAATAAAGCATATATAAATAAAATAAATAAATAAACCCTTGAGTACCATAGCGCCTTAAAAAATAAAAGGGTGTACATTATTATTTTAGGAAAAAACTATACAACATGTAACAGATTTAAATGTAAAAGCGGAAAGTAGTACGTTCAGAATCAGCTACTGAACCGATATCAACATTTTTTTCGGTAGGTATTTTTTTTCAAAATAGTTAGTTAAGACCAAGTAAATTACAGACACTCCTTCGTTTAGTACTCCGAACAAACGAAATTGAAACGTAACTCCAGCACATAAGATCATTTTTAAATGAATCACTAAACGAATACTCTAATAAACTAAATAATGAACAAAAATGAACTTTATTTCGATAGTCATAAAGTTTATTTAAGCAATCTATCATTAATCAAACGCACACAACGATAGGCCTCAATAAACGTAATAAGCTACCAAAATAAATAACTATCATATTCTCTTTTCCGCACATTTAACTACAACTAGATAGAGCAGGATGCAGCTATTGTTTAATGCAATTTGATCCATCCGACAAACGATGGCGCGCGCGGCTGTATAGGGATGCGCCGCGAAAAAAATTACTCCCGGTATTTGCAAGGCCGGGCGATCCAAATCCCGCGCAATACATGCACTTAAATGAAACAAATTAAATGTAACAAAATCAATATGAAAAGAAACAACAAATAGGTATTTCTATGAAAAATAATTTCGGGGAACGTTAAAATGGTGATTAAATTCGGTTTGTAATTTTGCTACAATGTATGCGGAATCCCGGTGTGTCAGATATCCCGTTATTGCAATCCCTAAATGGGCACCGAATATGTGAAAAAAATCTAGTCGTGCACCGCAGTTATCTGTGTCTACTTGTGTTTAAGTGTTAAGTAGATATTTCGATAACTTTCGCGCGCGATGTCTTTTCGGTATTCGAATATTCAAATACACTGAAATGGTGAGAACTTTGGCACTGTGTGGTGATAATGTATCATTGGCATGTCTGACGGTATCTCGATGCTGAGTTTGGAGAGCGCTGGATAGGTCGCGACGAACCTGTGCAATGGCCTCCTAGGTCACCTGACCTGACTTGACGTCTCTTGACTTTTTTTGCGGGGACGTAATAAATCTCTGGTATACTTCAGTGAAAGTACTAATGTGGAGGATCCAGGATGAGGAGGGTAATGTGGAGCAAATTCCTAAAAGTGAAGAGTGACACTGAAGTTTTACATAAATTACGTGAACAATTACGCAAATGTGCATCAAAGTGTATCATATCAAGGTGGTGGACATGTCGAACATATTTTAAAAAAAAATCGCCTCATGAGTGCCATGTAACACGTTAATCCTGTTACACGTTGTATAATATCAAGACTGCTACCGAAAACGAAGCCTGGTGGTAGTCTAAGCGACTTCAGACACAATGCAACAGAAAAAGTTGCAAAAAAAGCAACAATTTTTTTTTGTTATTTTTTTCCTATTTGGGTGGAAAATACATTTTTTTCCTAAAATAATAGTAGTATACCCTTTTATTTATAAATAATCTAAAGTATAAAAGAGTTTAAATTATTATTTTAGCAAAAACTATGGATTTACCACCCAAAAATGACGATATTAAAAAATCATAAAAAATAATTGTCGTATTTCTTTGCAAAATTTTTAGTTGCATTGTGTTTGTAGTCACTAAAAATGCCACCCGGCTTCGTTTTCGGTAGCAGTCTTGAGATACCCAGTATTTGCCACCCTAATAAGTCGATAGAAAAAAAATCGTCGCTTTTATTACAACTTAAACTACCACTCGGCTTCGTTTTCGGTAGCACATTTGACACATGTGACAAGGGTGTAACCTTTTTGTATAAAAGAAATAACCGGAGTGTGACAACAGGTATAGTTTGCTAATTAAATATTATTTTAGATATCTGCCCCACCCTGAACCCATGGCTGGCTACGCCCATGCTCACGCCTTGTTCCCATAAGGGGTAGG
This sequence comes from Hyles vespertilio, assembly GCA_009982885.2. Taxonomy (NCBI): domain Eukaryota; kingdom Metazoa; phylum Arthropoda; class Insecta; order Lepidoptera; family Sphingidae; genus Hyles; species Hyles vespertilio. Next base: position 12,713,594 of record CM042824.1, read on the forward strand.
CAGAGGTGCGAGGGCACCCACATTTCGCCTTGTATGTTCCGTCCCACAATGTGATAGGTGGCGATAGCCTATCGCCATATCGGGCACAAATTCCTGACGGGGGGCTGATACTGAATAGAAAAATCCAATATCACTTTGCCCAACCCGGGATTCGAACCCGAGACCTCAGCTTTATAACCGTACCGTAGTACAACTATGCCACCGAGGCAGTATTTTTTTTAATTTTACTTTAACAACAGACACTTCAATTTTATTTATATGTATAGACTAGCTATGCCCGCAACTTCGTAGGCGTGGAATTTAACAAAAAAAAATTTCTAAAATAAATGTAGCCTAAGTTACTCCTTATTATATCAGCAACCTGACAAAAAAAGTCCCATCAAAATTGGTCCAGCCATTTCAGAGATTAGCCGGAACAAACAGACAGACAGACAGACAAAATTTTTTAAAATAACGTTTTCGGCACAGGTATCGTGTATATAACGATATGTAGTTGGACATTTTTTTTATTTTCACTTTTAAAACAGACACTTCAATTTTATTTATATGTATAGATAATACAATCATCAAAATGTTAAATGAAAATAACATCAGCAATAAAAAAATATTATTACTGTTTTCCTCCAGTTTCTACTTCGTGGGTGATGAAGATCTTCTGGAGATCATCGGCAACAGCAAGAACATCGCTCGTCTGCAGAAACACTTCAAGAAGATGTTCGCCGGCGTCGCAGCCATCATCCTTAACGATGACAACACCGTCATCAACGGAATTGCATCGCGTGAAGGCGAAGAGGTGAATAAATATATTAATATTTTGTTAATTTTTAAATCTTTTTAAATTTTTGTTTACATATCGCACCCCCGGTGCAACAATGTCACTTATGCAAATATTGCAAGGTTGGAAGGTATAAAGAAATAATCTTACATTTTTTAGAATATTACGTGGTCATCATTTTTTTAGCGGTAAATTAAAAGTTCATATTGTGATGGAAGCTGTTCAACTTGTCTATGTCTTGAAATATCATATTTTTATACGATGTCAAAGTTTCAAATGTTTTTCCTGAAAAGTTGCATTTTTGCAAAAATGACATTGTTGCACCGGGGGTGCGATATATCAATAATTCAAATGAATTTTTTGTTAATTTTTAGCCTATAGTCCGAAACTAAAAGATTCTATAATCATTAACTACTGTGGGTAATAACTAGTCTTGCGATGAACCGCTCACACGTTGCGTTCAAATAAAACATAATATGCTTGCGTCAGAAAACTACTTCACTTGTTTTGGACTTACTTGGAATACCAATAACGTATTCTGTATCAGCCCATATACGTCCCACTGCAGGGCACGGGCCTCCTCTACAATCGAGAGTACGATTGAGAGTGGTTAGGCCATATAGTCCACCACGCTGGCCTAGTGCGGGTTGGCGGACTTACATACCATAGAAATTATTATAAATCGCTATGGTATGCAGGTTTCCTCACGATGTTTTCCTTCACCGTTTTAGTGCGTGGTGATTGACTATCAATACACACATGACTCCGAAAAGTCAGAGGTGTGCCCTGGGACTCGAACTCGCGACCACCGTGAACATGTTGGCAGCCGCATCTAGTCCGTTTACCAACAGGCCACCACGCACTCAATAACATATACATACATAATATATAATAACACAAGTGTTTCTTTTTCTATAGGTGTACTTCACGTCGCCAGTATCGACAATTGAAAATCCGAAGATAAACTCGTGGCTTTCGATGGTGGAGCGCGAGATGCGCGTTACCCTAGCTTGCAGACTCAAAGACGCTGTCGGTGACGTCAAGCAGTTTAAGGATGGCAATGTTGACCCTCAGAAGTTTATTGATTGGTGTGATAAATATCAAGTAAGTTGGATGTATTATTATTCTCTCAATTCTATGCTATTGTGTAATAAAAATACCTACATTACTGTTTATTATGTTTTTGGAGGAATACCACACTTTTATAAATTTTGTCCAATTAAACCATCAACTGAACCATATCAAACACTCATAAGGATGTTATAAGATAATAAAGCATTAGCATAGGAGTCAAGCCTTACTTTATATAAAAAATATTCTACACATTGTAAATTTATTCTAATTTATAAAACAGGCTCAAATAGTGGTGCTAGCCGCTCAGATCCTGTGGTCAGAAGACGTGGAGGCTGCGCTTGCGAGTGGTGGAGGAGATGGACTAAAGAGAGTACTGGCCCATGTGGAGAACATGCTCAACATCCTGGCTGACTCTGTGCTGCAAGAACAACCTCCATTGAGAAGAAGGAAACTTGAGCATTTGGTATGTAATTGTACAGTTATTTTAGTTGAACTATCTTTATCAAAAGTCTTAATATTGTAAAGGAATAAATGAATACTCTATGACATGTGTCTTACAAGCGCAAAAAATATTTCTCCCGTAAATAATAAGTAAAGTTTTCTAAATAAGAGAGAAAGGATGTGCAAGGTTATGTTGTTATAATATTAAGTAGCTACATCATTATATTTCAATAATAATTTGATTGTCAGAAATGTTGATGTAACATCATGTATGTGGTTTCGATTGAATCATTCATATCGTCACTCTGTTTTTCCAAATAGAGTAAATAATATATATATTTCCTATCCATTGTATTGTAAAATTAAAATCGATATCCTTTATTGTTCATTAGATCAACGAATTTGTGCACAAACGTACTGTGACTCGTCGCCTCATCGCTTCCAATGTGAACAGCCCTCGTTCCTTCGAGTGGCTGTGTGAAATGCGCTTCTACTTCGACCCGAGGAATAACGACGTAAGTACCTTCTAATAAATATATTTTCGTAGATACTAATTATAAATTGCTAAGTCAAAATACATTACCATGGCAATAATATAACTTCACTAAAAGAATTTGTCTTGGCGACTAATGGAATTCTCAATCACGTATAAAGTCTATAAATATGTAACAAATATTTTTGAATTGTATGACTAAAAACACATTTTTTTTTGTTATTTATTTATTAAAAATCACAAATTACATAATTACAAAGAACATCGGTCACGTCCATACATTTTGCGACCTGACAAAGAAATATATTGTACACAGCTGGGATATAGTTTATTGTGTTGTATAGTGCATGAGGAGTGATGTCCAGTTACAAAAAGATTTCTAAAAACCCGGAGATTTTAGAATTATTCATATATTTGTAACTTTTTAGGTTACGATTATACTAATAAAAAATAGCACATTATAATGTCATTGTCATTGTCAAATATATCTTTTTTTTTTTTTTTTTTTTTCTTTTTTTTTTCTCGCGGGGAAAATCCCTTTACGGACCATCCCACCCCTGAAGGGGCGAGGGTGTGTCGGACTCACCGGCGCCTTCCGAGCCCAGCGAGATGTTGTGCCGCCCGTGGATGTGGACGGGCGGCCGCTGGGTCGGGTCCCTACCACAATACGCGCCGAAATACCGACTAAAAACCCCGCGTCGGCCACCATCGGTGCACTACAGAGACGGCCCCGGGTTACCGTTGAGCGGACGCGCCAGGACCGTCTCTTGTGCACCGCCGCTTAGCGACGCGGCATGAGACGCTTGTAGCGTCACGTCTCGGGGGCCGCCAAGGTAGGGACGGCGGCCCCGCGTGGCCTCTGCGGCGCCGGGTTAGTTGTTGTCCCGGCGCCTCCTACGTCTCCTGTGGCGACGAGTGGGATCGGTCTGCTCCCGATCCCGCTCAGCGCCCTCCTTCTGCGACATGACACGTTCGCAGAAGGAGAGCATTGCTCGCCACGACCTCCGGCTGCCGACCATGGCGGCGACCACGGCCGGCAGCGAAAGGTCACTTCCGATGACCGCGACGAGAGCGCTGCGCTCCTCGTCCCAGGCTGGGCACTCCTCTAGCGTGTGCTGGGCCGTGTCCTCACGGCAGTTGCCACAATGGTGGCACACGGCGGACTCCTCCGCTCCGGCTATGCGACACAGGTACGCACCGAAGCAGCCGTGCCCGGTGAGCACCTGCGTCAGCCGGTATGTCGGCGCACCGTGGCGCCTGTCCAGCCACTGTTCGAGGACAGGTCGCACTGCCGCGACGGTCCTCGTACCAGCACTAGGGTTCTCCAGCCTGGAACGCCACTCCTCCACAGCGGACCTGCGGAGGGAGGCCAACATGGCCTCGACCTCTCGGGGGACCAACCTCTGCCCACGCCCGGACGCCTCCTCTCGCCGGAAGAAAGCTGACGAGAGGGTCTTAGCGTCCAGCACCCAGGGCAGAGTTCCCGCCAATACGCAGGCCGCCTCGTGCGAGACCGTGCGGTAGCCCCTGATTATTCGCTGCGCCACCATGCGCTGCGGACGATGCAGCAGGCGGACGCAACGATCGCCCAGGGACCCGGCCCAAACGGGACACCCGTAGAGGGCCATGGACCGCACGACTCCAGCATACAGGTTTCGGCAAGGGATGCCAGGACCATCAGTGTTGGGCAGCAGGCGCCCCAGTGCGCCCGCCGCCCTCACCAGCTTCGGCGACAACTCCGCAAAATGCGCGCGGAAATCCCATCGACTGTCGAGGACGAGACCGAGGTATTTCATCCTCGAGCCGACGGGAATCCGCACGCTCTCCACTGTGATGTGGGCCCCAGGCGGAGGCCCACACCGAGGACCGTGGAAACACACGGCCTCGGTCTTGTCGAGGGCCACCGTGAGGCCCAGTCGCCGAATCCTGCTCACCACCAGTCCAGTACCGAACGAGGCGAGCAGGGCGGACCTCTGGAATGTCCTGGCCGTCGCTGTCACTAGTGTGTCGTCCGCGTAGCAGACGACAGCGACGCCCCGAAGGTTGGTACCACGCAACACCCAGTCGTAGCCGATGTTCCACAGGAGCGGCCCAAGAACCGAGCCCTGTGGAACACCGCACGACACTTCCCTACGGTGCCACCCGTCGGCGCCCGGATACACAACGTACCTGTCAGAAAGGTACGAGTGCACCAGACGCCGAAGATAGGGCGGCACTTCGTGGTACCGCAGTGCTTCTTCGATGCAGGCCCAGGGCATGGTGTTGAACGCGTTGGCGATGTCGAGAGACACCGCCACCACGACCCTACCCCGGGACACCGCACGCTCCGCTTGTGCCTTCACCCGCAGAATCGCGTGGACCGTCGACCGGCCCCGCCGGAACCCGAACTGGCAGTCTGCCAAATCCGGGCCCGTACCCTCCAAATGCTCGACGAGGCGCGCGTGGACTACGCGCTCGAAGAGCTTGCACACCTCGTCGAGCAATACGATCGGCCGGTAGGCCGAGGGCGAATCTGCGGGTCGCCCCTCCTTGCGGAGCAGGACAAGCTTGCCCGTCTTCCACCGCGACGGGAAGATGCCCTGCTCAAGGCACGCGGAGAAAAGGCCGCGGAGCCCCGTACCCTAGTGACTCGACGGCCAGCACCCAGACACGACCGGGTACCCCGTCGAGACCCGGGGCCGAGTTCTTGCCCCGCAGCCGAAGCACTGCCGCCTCTAGCTCTTGCGGCGAAACCTCCGGGATATCCCTTACCGAAACCAACGACGATGGCGCCGGTGGACGTGGCGCCATCGGTGGACCTGGGAGGATGAGACGCTGAACCGAATGTAGAGATGATCGGACAGCGTCTCCTCCTCAACCAAAACCCTCCAGTCCCGAACACGGCGGGCAAGGGCCGGGGTGGCGAACGTGACGTCCACCACCGAACCGCCGTTGTGCCGCACGCACGTGTTCTCCGACCCCCGATTCAGGACGACCAACCCGATGGAGATCGCCCATTCCTCCAGGGCCTCGCCCCGCGCGTCGGTCACCGACGAACCCCAAGCCGAGGATTTGGCGTTGAAGTCGCCGGCTACAAGCACGGGGCGAGGCTGGCTGTCATGCTGCACCAGGGCCCCCAGGCGCGCGAGGAAACTCTCGAATTCCGCCTGGGACCTGTTGGGAGAGAAATAGACTCCCACTATCCACACCCCTCCCACCAGGACCGCCACGCATCCCGCACCCTTCGCTACTTTTTCGAAGGGCGGAGAGCCGGCGGCGCCCTGGGTGAAGACGGCCACCGAGCCATCAAGGTCCCCTGCCCAGTCGTCGCGGGCAGGGACAGAGTATGGCTCGGCGACCACAGCCACGTGAATCAACCACTGCGCCAGGGACTGTTCGAGCATGTACTGTGCTCCTTGGCAGTGGTTGATGTTCGCCTGGAGGAAACTTAAGTCCATTTATGTATGGGCGATCTCATCGCCTCAGGGCGGGACGGTTGCGGCCGCGTCGCAACCTCGGCTCCCACACCGCGTTGTGTACGGTGCGGGACCGAGGAGGCAGCGCAGGCCTTGCCGCCCACCCGGTGGTCCGCGGGTTTCCCGGTATCTGCGCAAATTGCGCAGTGCGGGTCCGCGGAGCACTCCCGGGACTTATGTCCCGGTTGACCGCAGCGGTAGCAGAGCCCGCTGCGGTCGCACTCGCCGGTGCATTGTACGCGCACATGCCCCTTATAGAGGCAACGGAAGCAGCGCATTGGGCGAGCCTCCAGAAGGCGTACTCCCGCTGCCACCCATCCGACGAGGACGCGCCCCGCCTTCACCACTTTCTCCGCTGCCTTTGCTGGGCAGCGGAGCCACACCGCGCCCAGGCCCGAGCGCTCGTCGCGGATCTCCCCGACCTTGACGTCGTCGGGGGAGCACTCGCCGAGACGGGCGATGGCCGCTGCGACTGCCTCGGAGGTTGCTGACGCGTCCAACCCCGAGACACGCAGCTCCGCAGTCTTCACGGGCCGGGAGACGCGAACGTTCTCCTCCGACCCGCGAAGGATCTCGCTCATTTTGTTGATGAGGGAGTCGGCCTTCGCCTCCGACTCGGGCCCGGGCACCTCGAAGAGGTATGCCCCGGTGGCTATTCGCCGCGACTTCAGACCGGCTGTGATGCCGAGGCTGGCCAGGTCCACCTTCTGCTGGACCTCACGCAGGACCTGCGCGTATGTAATACCCCGCTTCAACGCCTCCGGCGTCACCGTGAGAGTCACGGCGGCTTTACGCGGGAGGCGGAGCTGGGGAGCAGCCCTGCGTGGGGCCTGAGCCGGCTGTTGGGCCGCCCGGGACTTCTTCTTGCCCCTCTTTGCCACCACAGTCCACGGAGTCTCCGTGGATGTGGTGGGTTGTGGGGGCGGGTGTGGTGTCTGCGACCGAGGCGGGGCGCGTTTACGATTGCCTCGGGCACGTCGTCGCGGTTCCCGTGCAGGAGCTGGCGGCGGGACCGTTTTAGCCGCGATCGGCCGGGTAGCTGCTGCGGGGCGGCCAGCGGTCGCAGGGGCGTCTTTTCGCTTTCCCGCTCCAAGGGCCGGCCATGAAGCGGCCGGTGTCCCCGCAACCACTGGCTGTGACTGCGGGGCTGCCTTAGCTCTGGCCCTGTCGGCAGCCAGCGGAGGCCGAAGAATCGGCTCCGGAGGCAGACGCATGGCGATCGCCTCTAGTTTGGCGTCGACTTTCGCCATGTGCACCTCTAGCAACTGCTTCAAGGCGTCCGCCTCCGGAACGTCGGATGCCAGCTCAGCCGCTGGCCGTTGCTGTGACCCGACCGTCGCCATCAGGTCCGCAATCATTTTGCCCTGGGTCGTGAGGGCCGCCTCCAGCGCTGTCACTTTCTGGCGGAGTTCCCGGTTCTCCGCCTCGACCCTGGCAAGCTCCACAGAGACCGGCTCCTGCGCCAATGCCAACAGCTCCGACACGCTCTCGTTGATGTCCCGAACGTATGTTCCCTTTAAGTGTCGGGACGTCCGGGACACGTGTTGGAGCCGCTCCGCCATTCGCGTGAGAGCCTCGCTGCGAGTGGCCGGCGGCGCATCTTTTGGCGCCGGCTTTGTCCAGGGGTGCGCCTCTTTGGCCTTCCGCAGATCGGCCTCATCCACCTCCATCGCCTTGGCCTCTGCGATGCACTCTCTTTCAAGCGCCGCCTCATACTCCGCCTTCGCCTTTTCTACGGCTTCATCGTCCGCACACGAGCTCCCCGCTGGAGCTGGGGGCTTACGTTTAAGCTTTTTTGTGGCAGCACGGGAGTCCGTCTCCGCCGTACTGCCACCATCACTTCCTCTTTGCCGCTTTTCAGCAGGACGTGTCCCTCGCTGCCTTGTGCGGCTTTTCTTTGCCCGCGATGAGTCGCTGCTCATCCCGGACTCCGAATCGAAGTCGCGGGATGGCGCGTTCCTCAACGCAGGCGGTCCCATTGAGGATGGTGCCCGACTGGACGCTTGTGAAGTGTCCGAGTCAGGTAACTTCTCCACCACTACAGAACAATCAATTATTTTGATATTTTTAAATGAATTCATGATGTTCCCACGAGTATGGGGGAAAGGAAGGTCCGCCCAGGCAGTGCCCCCTGTACCTGGGTAAGCCTAGCGTAACCCGCCAGAGGGTCGGCCGGTACTCTGGCGGGGGTCGCACTAGAGACTGAACTGCCCATCAGCCATGCATCCCCTCGCGGTGCGCCGCCGCTTGGGATTCGGGGTACTTTTTATAGAGGCATCCTCCCTCGCGGTCCGGGCGGTTAAGCCAAGACCCTCGGTCCGGCAGGAGTGCGAGACATGACCACAAACCTCACAACCGGATTACGATATGCGACGGCGACCGTGGGAGGGACACTCCCACAGCCCGCCCGGCGGCGGGGTAAGCGCACACCGGGCCCGCCGATGCCTCCGGGACAGAACCGGAGGGCGACCCAAATGGAGGGTCTCGCCTGCAACGACAGATGGAGGCGGCCGCCACAAAAGACAGCGACCGCCAAACCCCCTGCCCTCCCCGTCGGATATTCGCCGTCGGCCATAGTAGTTGCAGAACTGCAACTACGATGATCACGTTGCCCAGGGTGCACCACGTGGAGGTTCCCGACATCGCACCCCATTGTCAAATATACCTAATGTAGGGTGGTCTTATGGTTATCAGGTACCTAGGAAGAAAAGTGTACTAAATCATTATGATGGCTTAGTAATTACTATGCTCTATAATTTCCCTTGTCATAAAACTAATTAGCCGTTGAATATTGTGTACACCATACCTGTGTTACCTTAAGGTAATGAGAGAAAATGTAGTATTTTGCTGTCATTATTTCGCAGAATTTTATCAGAATTTACTAGACTGTTTTGAGTATTTTTCGCTATTCTTCATAGTTTCGTATTTGGCCATCCACACACTCTTGAAAAATCCCCCTATATGTTAGTATAGGAATATAATACGCAGTGGTCACAAAAATAAAACACAAATAAAATAAAACACAGAAAAGATTTTTTAAATGTATTATTTCTCATCTTCTCTTATTACAATAGAATCTAAGAACTCTGCAGGGGCAGCAAGATCAAAGTCATGACATGGACACAGCAACAGTACTGTGCGACGTCCTACTACACAGTTACAACAATACTTAGTTATTCCGTCGCTCCTTGATTTGGAAGTTTGGCATCATTGTTTTTCATCAAAACACACACACTTTTCCTGTGGGAACTCCAGGATACTAAACCACATGGACTAAATGGTAAATAGGATACCTTGTAGATTCATGGCTAAAAAAAACTTCGATTAGTGGATAGACCCACTCACTGATTACAGAAATGAGTATAATAAGACGGGTATTGTATTGAACTAAATGCACAAATTGTTGAGGAGCGCACTGTTGCTCCGAGTTCATGTTGGTAATATGGTAATACTTCACACTTTAAACCAAATCACAAAGCGTTATCGTTATACAATGGTTATCTTACAAAGTGGTCAGAAATACAAGGGTATATCGGAGTCCGTGATTAAAGCCAAGTCACAAATATAAACAGAAAATTAACAGTAGTCGTAAATCGGAAATCAAAAGAAAGCAAAATGACAGCGCAAAGAAAAGTCATGTGTCATAGAAAATACCTACACTTTTTTTTTATTTAGTACTACCTTCAACGTTGTAGTTAAAACCTTATTTTAAAACAAAGTATGACTGACTGAATATTATTAAAAACACTTTAAGTTTTTCTTTTTTATCCGGGATTTATAAAATAAATTGAAATATGCATCTTGACTCTAATAAATTATGAAAATTTTTGATGTACCATTCATAACTGGTCCCGTTCATGGTCCATTTTCGCCGATGTTCTTTACGCATAGGTCCCACGAAACCGTATTTCAGTTTGACCGTGGAATCACTTGTGTATGTGAGTCTCACTTTTACTATTATCTACAATTCTTTTAGCTGATGAGGCCGATCTATTCCAATTAAGTGGACTTGACAATAATATAATAACTACTAACTTATTATAACTTATTTGTGTTGCAGGTGCTACAACAACTCACAATCCACATGGCGAATGCTAAATTCCTCTACGGATTTGAGTATTTGGGCGTGCAAGACCGTCTCGTACAGACGCCGCTGACCGATCGTTGCTACTTGACCATGACACAAGCTTTGGAAGCCCGTCTGGGTGGATCGCCTTTCGGTACGTATAACATAAAAACAAATTAAATAGTAAAATAAAACATAGAATAATCTACTGTTATTATTTCAAAAGGAAGGCAAATAGCCTTCGAAGTGAAATAGGCGATACATCTGAATTACAATAAGTGGTTGTACATCGTAGCTCCAAAAAAATGTTATTGTGATTGCAAAAAATATTGGTTTATATAAGCGCTGTGAAATCAGTCCCCCGTACTTTCTGACACCCACAACACAAGACACATCTCAGTGTGTTTTTTGTCATACACGTGTTTTATTAAAAGATAAAATTATATTGTTTATTTATTCTAGGTCCGGCCGGTACTGGTAAGACGGAGTCGGTGAAAGCTCTCGGCAACCAACTAGGTAGATTCGTGCTCGTGTTCAACTGCGACGAGACATTCGACTTCCAAGCCATGGGCCGTATATTCGTCGGTCTTTGCCAAGTAAGCATTACTACATAATACAGTTACTATAAAACGTAATCGTGGTTAATAGGACATTTGATTTTTAAAAAGATTTGTAATTTAATATAAATATAATTAAAATAAATTAATATAAATAAAAAAAATGCATTCTTTTTCGTCCTAGGTGGGTGCATGGGGTTGCTTCGACGAGTTCAATCGTCTAGAGGAGAGAATGTTGTCCGCCGTGTCTCAGCAAGTGCAGACTATTCAGGAAGCACTCAAGAGTCATCAGGAGGGCGACAATACTGGTAACATTCCTCAACATATCTTAAAACTATTTGTCAACGCACATTTTATTTTAAATTGGCTTTTTTTTTAAAACTTATGTGACAAAGCGAGTAAATGGCCATTTGACACAAATCAATAATAATGTCACAAATATCGATATTTTAAAAACCAATAATCGATTCCAAATCAATCAAAATTGAAGCCAATTTTAATACTTCTAGGGATATTTATTCTGTTTATATTTTTCAGCCAAGTCAATAACAGTAGAGCTGGTTGGCAAGCAAGTGCGCGTGTCTCAAGACATGGCCATCTTCATCACCATGAACCCTGGGTACGCCGGGCGTTCCAACCTGCCCGACAACTTGAAGAAGCTGTTCAGGAGCTTGGCGATGACCACGCCGGACCGACAGCTCATCGCCGAGGTGATGCTGTTCAGCCAGGGCTTCAGGACTGCAGAGAAACTTGCCTGCAAGATTGTTCCGTTCTTCAAGTATGTACTACTATTTTTTTCATATCATAAACTTACGTCGAAAGGAAGATAGAACATCCGTTGTCGAATGTGATAGGTGTTTGAATAAAAGTGTCTTGGCTATAATTTAGCGAAAAGTAATACATATTTAACTAGTTAAGTCAATTATTGGTATTCTATCACATCTATCTAATTATCGGCATTACTGATTCGAGTATTTGACTTATTAAATTTAGCAACCATAAATCCTCCCTAAATAGAATCTCTGTCTTTCTCCAGATTATGTGACGAGCAACTATCAAACCAGTCACATTACGACTTCGGTCTGCGTGCCCTTAAATCAGTGCTGGTTTCCGCCGGTAACGTGAAGCGCGACCGTATCCAGAAAATTAAGGTATTTGTTCACCCTTCACCCATCATTAATTAACAATCAACATGCAATCCATCACATCAAAATTAATTTGCACTAACTGAATACAAAATTTTACATTTCTTTATTTTCCATAGCATAGCAGACATCAGTTTGAGGTATATATGCATTACGTACAAATTATATATGTCTATGTAACCGCATTGCTTTTTGCAATCAATGTATTCGAAACATATAGTAAACAACGTTATTTTGTATAGGAAAATCTAACTGAGCGTGGCCAGGAAGTACCGGATGAGGCATCCATTGCGGAGTCTCTGCCCGAACAGGATATTCTCATACAATCAGTGTGTGAGACCATGGTGCCTAAGCTGGTGGCTGAAGATATACCGCTGTTGTTCTCTCTATTGAATGATGTGTTCCCCAATGTCGGATACACCCGAGCTGAGATGACTGGTGAGTAAATTCACAATCACAGATTTTAATGCGTATTTCAGTAATTTTAATTTGTTTCGACTACATGCTATTAAGTTTGATAGACCCAGAGCCGAAATAAAATGTTAAATAATAAGAAATTTTATCAGTCATCAATGTTATACATATCGATATTTATGCTCAAAGGCTTGAAAAATGAAATTCGTGCGGTGTGCGCCGAAGAGTTCTTGGTTTGCGGAGAGGGTGACGAACAAGGCTCCACTTGGATGGACAAGGTATGTTCGAATTTTTAACTGTCAATAATTTGGTGGCTAGATAATTTAATTTGCAGGGAAGATACATCTAATAACAGTCACGGAAATTAACTGCTAGCATATCAACGACATACAGCATTCATTTCATGAGTGATATCGTCATGCACTATTATTTGAAACATGAATTCTGTATGCACAATGTTTTATTTTTTACATTATAACATCTACCATTTACATATATAACCGATGAGGTGACGGCATATATCGTATTATATGACATATGATTAATAAAATAATGGACGTCATGCAATATGGTTACATAATGATTTAACATATGCTTTGTCATTCAGTGTTGATGGTGCTAGATGTGTTTCATCACATGGGTTTTATAACGAAGTTAATACCAATCAATTGTAGTGTTCAATTCATACACATTATTTTATTGACACATAATATTCAGATAAATTCATTAAACCTTCTTTAAATAATACACATTATTGATTTGAATAATGTTTTTTTTTAATTAGTACTATTACTACACCCCGTGAATGTGAAACATTTTAGTTCTATCAAATAATAATATTTAATATATATTATAATATCCCAGGGTGCCCATTTTATGAAGGACTATTCCTATAATCTATATTCGACAGAAGGACTATTTATCGCCTTATATTTTTTATAAAATACTAACAACATAATACATATGTCGTAACAAGCTATAACAATGGGGGGTGGGTGAGTAAAGTCTCTGTCATAAAGTGGAGGCCCTGTATAACATAACGTTAGTATGTGAGTGTGAATGCATATGCGTTTCCATGCTAACCCGCTAACGGCACGTAGAGGCGCAGCGCGACGTCGCGCGCTTTACACAGCACGTGGATCGAGAAGGTCAGTGCCGGCCGTGGGACACCTACATCTTCACTCTTACTCTTTGTGCCGAGTTGTGTGTGTATGTTAATGTGCACTTTATGTCGCGGTATTAGAGGCGTATTCCGCTTATATCGTTTCTTTCCTTAAGCATTATTCACGTTCCAAAGTAAGTATGTGCCGTAAACAGTTTGGGATTTATTTTTCGTTCTATAAAAATGTATTGTAACTATAAATGTGGTGCTGGGAATTAACTATGAAATGATGAAATCTAAAAACTGTTTATCGTAATGCATTCGTTTTATCGATGTCTAGTGTCGTTTTGAGTGTTAGTTCCTTCGCTGTTTTCGAATCATCGCTTCACAGTATTCATTTGTGCACCGATTACTGATATATGGTCTCCTGCCACTCTAAGCTAATGACCTCGTTTCCAACTTTGTTCAATTTATCGATATTAGATTTCCTTTTGTGTCGAGTACGAAACCCTTCGCTTTCTCCACAAATGAGTCGCTATGTACAAACAAATCTGTGTTAAACTTACAGGTATATTGCAACCCTAAAACTTTTGTCATATACAGCTTAAATTAGTAATGTTAAATTGACTAATTCACAGTATATTATTTTTCCAAATTTAAATCACGCTTTAAACAAAGTGACTAAGCAGGTAGTTTTCTTTTTGAGGCATATTTGTAGTATACAGGGTATATCAAGACTGCTACCGAAAACGAAGCCGGGTGGTAGTTTAAGCGACTTCAGACACAATGCAACAGAAAAAGTTGCAAAAAAAGGCGACAATTTTTTTTCGTTATTTTTTTCTTATGACCATATTTGGGTGGTAACTACATGTTTTCCTAAAATAATAGTGTATGCCCTATTATTTATAAATACTCTAAGGTATAAAAGAGTTTAAATTATTATTTTAGCAAAAACTATGGATTTACCACCCAAAAATGACGATATTTAAAAAATCATAAAAAATAATTGACGCGTTTCTATGCGATTTTATTTATTGCATTGTGTTTGTAGCCACTAAAACTACCACCCGGCTTCGTTTTCGGTAGCAGTCTTGAGATACCCGGTAGAATATTTCATTAAATTAAATATTATAATACAGGTGCTCCAGCTGTATCAGATCTGCAAGCTCAACCATGGTCTTATGATGGTTGGACCTTCTGGAAGTGGCAAATCTACCGCCTGGCGAGTACTGTTGAAAGCTTTAGAGAGGTATGCATTTACCTGTAAAACTGATGTTTGTAGGAGTATCAAACAAGATCTATAAACAATATTTTAATTTTAGATACGAGGGAGTTGAAGGCGTGGCACACGTCATTGATCCCAAGGCTATGTCCAAGGAAACACTTTATGGTGTACTCGATCCCAATACCCGCGAATGGACCGATGGTCTCTTCACGCATATTCTCAGGTTAGTTGATTATAATTTTACGATATTGTAACAAAAATATGAAGTTTTTATAAGCATACTCCGTCAATCTCATTGAAAATATACACGAGATGTTTAATAACAGCATATTTTTAGAGATCCTATGTCAAACAGGAGCAAATAAAAGACTTCATAAAAACTTTTAAATTGTTTACATTGACCAAAAAATAATTGGGTAATTGTTATCGGGCTCGTAGTGAGCACGATAACAATTTACAAAAATCTAACGCATTATTTTATTAATTAAATAGAAAAATCATCGACAATGTCCGTGGCGAGATCAACAAGCGTCAATGGATTATATTCGACGGCGATGTCGACCCGGAGTGGGTGGAGAATTTGAACTCAGTGCTTGATGATAACAAACTGCTAACGCTGCCGAATGGTGAGCGTCTGTCGCTGCCACCCAATGTCAGAATCATGTTCGAGGTACGTTCATTAAACTGTGTTTCTATAATATACAGTGCCCTCCAAAAGTTAGTTGAAATTAATTCACCTTTACAATGATGTCACGTAATTTCTAAAATACGCAGTTTCAATAAAAGAACTGTTTACTATTTATGTTCGGATACTCTATTCTAATACATACAGTATCGAATTTCTCGAAATTCCATTTGCTTTCTTTCTTAATCAATGTTTATATACTCAGTACTTGAATTGTGTGCGTCAAAAGTCAGTTGAAATGGAAAACTTTTAACGATTTCCGATAATCTCGTGGTTTTAAACTCATATACCAATATTGTTAGGGCAGTTTGGGTAGTTTATATTTATTATTAAGATATTGTGAGGTGATATGACTGTTTTAGAATAAATAATGGCTCCAAAGTGAAAATAACACGTAGAAGATAGAACAAAGATGATTGGTAAATAGAAAATAAATAAAAAAATTTAGTGCTGAGGGAAAATTATTCAAAGTTAGTGAAGAAGATAAGCGAATAATAATGCCGACGAGTTTGGAATGTCCTAGTCTTGCAGATAGGCCACGGTAGAGGCGTCCTAGGTCTACTAATTCTGTTGATGATCGACAAATTGTGCGGCAGTGTAAAATTAATCCCAAGATTGTGATACGAGTGATCAAAAAATAGTAATAGAAAACAGGAACCATGGTTTCTATAACTACTACCAGGCGATGTCTGCATGATGCTAATTTACGAGGTCACGTTGCCAGATAAAAACCTCATAGCATCGATCCATAAAAAAGACGGTTGGAGTTCGCCCGCAATTATTTAGATAAACTAATAGACTTTTGGAATAAAGTATTTTTTCGCGATGAATCAAACTTCTAACCGTTTGGAAAAAGAGGTTGGCAAACTGTATGTCGTAGGAGCAATGATAACTCTTACGACGACAAGCACTTGCAGCCGACTGTAAAACACGGCGTTGACAGTATGATGGTTTGGGGGTCTTTTTCTTGGAATTGTGTGGAACTGACTGCAAATAATTGAAGGCAGATGACATCACAGATCTATTGTAATATTTTCCATGACAATTTATAATAATCTGTTGAACATATGTGGTAAAGTAAATTTTTTAAGTTCCAACAAGACAACAATCTGTAGCATACAGCAAGGATAACTGAATAATATTTTGAAGATAACGAAGTAGACTTACAGCCGTTCTCTATAATCTATCTATCTTTAACTAGAGATTTCAATAGATATTTTATTGCATGTTATGGTTCATTGAACAAAGATAGAGAGGTATAGATAAGGTGCATATATTTATAAATAGCTAGGCATGATAAATATATATGTTTATCTTTGTTTAATAAAGAGTATAATTCAACTGACATAGTAATGGTAGCCATTTTAACCTCTAGTTAAAGATAGATAGGATATAGAGAACGGCCGTTACTGGGATGGCCTTCAATATTACTCGACCTTAACTCTATTTAACATTTGTGGGATTAATTGACCCGAGAATCCCTGTTTCCATAAAAGGCAACAGGAATTTGTTGAAAAATAGAATTCATGAAACATGGTCGACTATACCGGTCAAAACTTTACAAAATCTTGTAGAATCAACACCTGGACGATTTAAAGCAATTCTACAGAATAATGGCGGCCATACAAAATATTAAAAGTTAAGACAGTGGCAAATATAACAATCCCTAAAATATTTTTTCATCAATTTCAACTAACTTTTGCCACCGCAATTTTACTGTTTCTGTACATAAATTATTATTAATAACGTTATTATGCACCTTTTATTGATAGACATATTCAAAATTGATTAAATTTTAATAAACAGTTTAAAAAACAATGATTTGAATTGGTTTTATCATAATTTCCTCACATTTATTACATTTTTGATCATTTCAACTAACTTTTGGAGGGCACTGTATATTAACTTCTATTTTGCTATATCCTTAGCCCACGGAATTGAGTCCTACACTTACACATGCCGCATCAAGCCAGCATTTTTGGCGCTGAATTAGAAGCTTTGAAGCAGGGAATTATAATGAACAATTTATTTGCAGGTCCAAGATCTTAAATACGCCACACTCGCTACTGTATCTCGTTGCGGTATGGTTTGGTTCTCACAAGACGTCTTAACCACTGAAATGATCTTCGAAAACTATCTAATGAGGTAACATTATTTGTAATTCATTTTATTATGTTCATAAAAATAATGTATTGTAATCAGTTTTTATTCAAAAATAATTCCTTATTTAGATTGAGAAATATACCTTTGGAAGATGGTGAAGAGGATTCATTCAGCATTGTGATGGCAGCTCCTACACCTGGAAGCGACCAAGCTGCTACTGAAAACATCTTGTCGCCTGCCCTACAGGTAGGTTCTAACCAAAAGAAAGCAAAGCTTACATTTTTCACCTACTACTTTTTCTTTCTGTAATTGATAAGTAAGGGAAGTACCCTTGTGAATTGAAGTTTCTTTAATTTGCCATAAAACAATCAACTAAAAAATATATATTTTCTTGCCAATCTTCTTATCAGAACTTACTAGATGATTTATTTTATTGTATTACATCCTAGACTCAACGTGACGTAGCCGCTATACTGCAACCGCTGTTCTTCGGCGACGGTCTCGTTGTAAAATGCCTGGAGCGGGCAGCTTCCCTCGACCACATCATGGACTTCACGCGTCATCGTGCTCTCTCGTCACTGCACTCAATGCTCAACAGAGGTGTTAGGTATGTCTTTTATTTATTTCAATGTAAAATTAAACTGTTGTCACAATTAATTTTTTTCGACATTTACAATCGATAATTTAACTTTTTTATCGACATAATTTACATTATATATAATGGTTTTACCCATGTTTTGATACTTTTGATTCCAGAAACATCTTGGGCTACAATCGTCAACATCCCGATTTCCCCATTACAAGCGAGCAGTTGGAAGCTTACGTACCTAAATGGCTTGTATATTCCTTGCTCTGGTCGTTCGCTGGCGACGCTAAATTGAAGGTACAGAAATATTGAATTTTGTAATTGTCATATAGAAGATATAGATAGTATCAGAATAATAAGAACCACCGACTTCTTTAGTTTTAGAATGTAAAAGTATTCAGCTAAGCATAACATGGCTGTTTTAATTAATTTTAGGATCGCAACGAATTGGGTGACTTTATAAGATCGGCAAGTACCATGCAGCTGCCTAACTGTGGTGCCAATCAGCACATTATTGACTTCGAGGTTTGTATATCATATTTTTAACCTTTATAAATATGCTGAGTTCTTATTTTTGCTTATATAAAATTGTCGATTCCCAAATACACGTGATTCTCATTCAAAAGGTCTGCATTACTGGTGAATGGGTGCCATGGTCGGCTAAGGTACCTCAAATCGAAGTTGAAACTCATAAAGTGGCTGCTCCGGATGTGGTCGTACCAACTCTCGATACTGTGCGACATGAAGCACTTCTGTACACTTGGCTGGCTGAACACAAACCTCTTGGTAAGTAAACATAATTAACTCGAGCACTTGTTCTGGGTGTGATCTGTTAGAATAGTAGTTGAATATGCTGTCAGCAATTAGATGACATATTTAAATTGTCGATGATTAAATCTATTTTTCCCAAGTCTATTCTCAGATTCCTTAATAATATTTTGGCGCATTGTTTTATAACCAATCCATGTACGCCCCGTGACCGCGAAAGCTATAAAGTAATAGAAACTTCAGGAAGTTAATATGTATGTAAAAACAAAACCAAATACGCGATATAATTCTAAACGTTTTATTTCAATGTATAACATTGGCGTAAATCTAAGAAATTATTTTATAGTATAGTATAACTATGGCGCCACCCATACTGATTAATAATAATACTGATACCACACATTAAAAACAGCCAATATAACGAAGCACCCACCAAGACTAACACATTATTTGTACATAGTGTTGTGCGGACCACCCGGTTCTGGTAAGACGATGACGTTATTCTCCGCGCTGCGAGCTCTGCCCGACATGGAGGTGGTGGGTCTCAACTTCTCCTCCGCCACCACTCCGGAGCTTCTGCTCAAGACCTTCGACCACTACTGCGAGTACAGGAAGACGCCTAACGGTGTGGTGCTTGCGCCTGTTCAGGTATGGGATTGGTTTTCAAACTAAGCAAGCTTAGATTATATACTCGTCTAGATGACACATCACACCTCACCAGACGGCTCAAATAAAGTCTAACAAATTTGGTAGACTCGCTTCTCACGTACGTCAGTATCATTTGAACTACATATGGATAACGTGCTCCCGAAAAATAATTAATTATGCCGGTTGGTGCTGTCGAATTGTATCGCAATGGGGAATATGCATGTTTTTTTTTTATACGATTCTACTAGTCATTACATTACCAAACATACAAATAACACGTCCAAAATATAAACTATTATGCAAAAAATTAAATATTAAAATCGCTATAAATTTTGGGCGATATAAACGCGGCCATATTGGCGCGCTTGTTCGTGACGTCACGATTACACAAGTTCGATGTCAACAGCAATTTTTGGTTCAATATATTATTACCAGACAATGAGGAAAGTGAGTGAATATCGGCTTAATTAACATGGAAAAGCACAAAAAACCATTTTACAAATACTGTGTCGTTCCTATATCCCAAAAAAATCATAAACACTGCACCTGACAAAGTATATTTCCTTATGCCGAAAGGTGAAAATCTAAGAATAAAGTGGTGGAAGGCTATGAGAAGAGACCATGTATCGAGTTTGAGCTGTTTATATTGTTGTGAAGACCATTTCGATGTAAGTTACGATATTAAAATTAAGTAAAATACATATAAATATCATTCTTACGTTTACCTACCTACTTGTTTTGTTTACAAACCTCTACAAAAACATAATCTAGTTTACGAAACGCCGTAAATATATTATTAAGAATTCTTATATCCTTATGTATGTATGAGTATAAGTATTACTGATGAATAAAAACATGTATTTTTTTTTAATTGCTTTGAACTTCTATACGAGCAAGCCGTTTACCTAATGGTAAGCGATAAGATTGCTCATAAACAGTAGTAAAACCAAACAACACCTTGAATTACAAAGCAATGCTTGACATAACATGTTTATTTATTTATTTATTTATTTATTTAAAGAAACCAACGGCGTTACAAATAAGAGTTACATATCATTGTACTTACACAAAATTAAGGCTAATAATAGGTTTCAAATTATTGACAAATAATATGTTGATTGGCGCTGATATATAAAAAAGCAACAATTAAGATATGAAATTAGACTACAAAATTAATAAGTGTGAGAGGCCAAAACATAAAAAAAAAATCGTCAGTTTCAAGCTAGACCATACAAACACAGAAACATTACAAAAGAAATATAAGAGTTGTTAATACCTTGAATTATGATACTAGTAATAAAGGTTTGCAAAAAAAAAAAGACAAACAACAACAAAAAGGAGGGTGAGGTATACCTACTTATGTAAAATAAAACGTGATACTGTGCAACATTGAACATATACTTTAGTTATTAAATTATCTGTCTGTAATAAGTTGTATAATGTGTTTTTTAAAATTGGATTTAGATTTATAAAAAAAAATATCTGCATCCGCAAATTCGGTGTTATAAATCCGAGGCATTCTAGCAAGTGCGGAATTGGCTGCGTATTTTGCCACTCGAGCAGGCACATGAAGTAAAGGCGTGTGGCGAGTGCGACGCAACGGTGCCCGTAGCGCCACACCCGCCACCAGTTCTTCACAATCTATTTTGCTATTGACAATATCGTAAAGAAAGCATACATCTATTAATTTACGTCTTTCATCTAATGTGAGAAGGCCATGCCTGCGACAATCATCTGTATAAGACACAGCCGCAGCTCGCTGACGGTAATTAAGGTGGTTAATAAACTTTTTTTGAATACTCTCAATTCGATTTATGTAAGTTAAATATTGTGGCGACCATTCCTGACTAGCGTACTCCAAGATGCTACGTACGTACGCAAAATAAACAGATTTGACTGTTGAGAGATTTTTGAATGATTTGCAGCTACGAATAACAAAGCCCAGACTTTTAAATGCCTTAACCGTAATAGCATCAACGTGATCGCTAAGTAACATTTTATTATCAAAAAATACCCCTAAGTCCCTTACCATACTGGTCCTTTCAATAATAATTCCATTAAAATTGTAGTCATAAGATAGGGGATTCCTTTTACGAGAGAAACTGATTGATTGACATTTTTGTACATTCACTGTTATATTGTTATCCGCATAGTATTTACTTAAGCTATTTAAATCGGTTTGCAAGTTAGTACAGTCAAGAATAGAATTAATTTTGCAATAGATTTTTTTGTCATCTGCATACATTAGATGTTGAGAAAACTTAATACAATTAGTTATATCGTATATGTACGCATTATAAAGTAAGGGGCCTAAATGAGATCCCTGAGGGACACCAGTAGGAATTACAATGAAGTCTGAACGGTGTCCACCAATCACTACAGCTTGTGATCGATTTGTCAAATATGATTTTATCCATCTGAATAGATCGCCATGAATGCCTAATTCGGAAAGTTTCCTAAGTAAAATGGAGTGGTCTACACGGTCGAAAGCTTTTTCGAAGTCCGTGTAGACCACATCGACTTGACCACCGCCGCACATATTCGTCAAAACAAAATCAGAAAATAATATCAAGTTTGTTACAGAGGATCGGTTTTTCAGAAAACCGTGCTGGTGGGAAGAAATACCTCTGGTAATTGTAGGATAAATGTGATTGTATACTATTTTTTCAAAAATCTTACCGATCGTGTTCAATATAGAAATGCCTCTGTAATTTTCAATTTTCGTTTTGGATCCCTTTTTATGGATTGGTAAAATATGTGCCGTTTTCCAAATAGAAGGAAATATGCCTTCACGCAAAGAATTATTAAATAAATAAGTAATTGGAGTTTTTAAACTAGAAGAACAGGAACTCCAAAATATTGCTGGAATGCCATCACTCCCAGGACCTTTTGATACATCGAGTGCCCTTAAAAAAGATTCCACAGTATTTTCAGTTATATGTAATTTGCTAATACTATCATTACAGCGCACCACACCCGTGTCATTTATTGTGGTGGTAGAAGGTGTTCCAAATACGCTTTGGAAAAATAAATTAAAGGCATCACAGATTTGTTTACCATCTGAGTATTTATTACCACCGTACGATAACACTTTTGGGTAATTAGACCCATTACGCTGGTTCTTGATGAATGACCAAAACGATTTTGGATTGTTTTTAATGTTATCCTCCATATTACTTGTATATCTATCGTAACAACTGGCTTGAACTGAACGTTGTCTTTTTCGTAATAAAGCAAATTCGTCATAATCCCGTTTATTTCCGCTTTTTCTCCATCTCCTATGTGCCTTTAACTTTTCATTAATTATTTTAATAAGAGCACGGCTAAACCATGTCGGATAAGAGTTATTACGTTTAGTCAGGGGAATATGTCGACCAATTGCATCATAAATTATTTGATACATAGCACTCACTGAGCCCTCTACACTCTTAGTTGAAAAAAGCTCCTGCCAAGCAATATTACTAAAATATTCATTCAACGCAACATAATTGCCTTTTCTATAATTATATTTTGGGTGTATTACCTCCTTAAGAGGGAAAACTGATAAATCACATATGTCTATATTAAATGCAGGGTGTGCTCGATCGAGATTTACTAAGGGAGCAGATGAGTGTTGTATATTCAGGGGCAAGTTACTAAAGGTAAGATCCAGAGTATTACCGGCATAGTTTTGTATTGTGTTATATTGTGTCAAACCTAATAAGCTAAGTTCTTCAACTAATTTCATGCCAGCATTTTGTGTATCAATACATCCGTATTTATTATACCTTGGGCCATTTGCAGTCCAAGAAATGCATGGTAAATTAAAGTCTCCTAACAGTACATAGTTTTGTTTCGGATTGCGAAAAGAAATCATGGTTTCGATTTCATTAACTATATAATTTATTTCAGTGGGTAAATTCTCAGAATTGACGTAAACGACACTAATATGTAAGTCGACGCACAAGCCACCCGGTTCGGTTGCCAGCACGCGCGCAGGTACTGTCACGGTCAACATCTCGGCCGGTGGCGATGCACGACACTCCGCACGTACCGCACAAAGTTCGCGTTTCGTTAGTATCATCACACCACCTCCGCACTTTTTTTTGGTTATAGCTAAATTGCGATCTTGTCGAAATACATCGTACCTGTCGTCACATAATTCACTGTCAAATATACCATCATGTAACCACGTTTCCGTTATAATAATAATGTCATATTCAGAACCCAAGACACTTTGTCTAAACTGCAAACATTTTGTTCTCAGACCTCGGGTGTTCTGATAAAAAATATTTATGTTAGGTGACGCAATTATTGTAAAAGTGGCCTTAAAATGATTATCCTAGATGATTTATTAACACATGTATACAACTTAAAAACAGAACAAAAATGTCTCGAATAAATGCTTAGACTCGTATAACAATGAGCTAACACTATATTCCTCCAGTTTATGTATAATAAATATAGTTTACACATGCATTTAGAATTATTATATATACTTACAATTGTTAAAAAATAAGAGGTATATATTAACTCGTATTTTATACTAGGCATTTTAACACTGTGCAACATACACATAACATTTCCAATCACGAATATAATCTCATCCAAGTTTGAATCACTAAACCATAATAACACTAATATAATATATAATACACATATTTTCAATAAATAGTTAAATGTATGCAAAAAGCGAAAGATACAACAACTGTTTTTTTTTTCTGAGTACCCACATATACTAATTTCATTGTGTTTGCTTGTAAGAGAATAAGAATAACTAGAAGTGACAATTAAGAAATGTTGAACCTCCACACCTACCTCAGTAAAATATGTAAACTTAATAAAATGTAATTTTGTAGCTGAAGCGTTAAACACTAAACTTATAAAATAAAATATAACATCTAAACTATTTTCTTCTCCAAATCTTCTTCGTCCAGTATGTGAATCATTGGGCTGGTATCGCATTTTCTCAAATATATTTTTCCGTTTTTTGACCAAACGTATTGGTATTCTTTAGCTTTAGCTAGTAGTTTGGATTTTCTGAGAAGTTGTTTGTTGCGAAGTGTCAAATTTTCATTGACAAAGACGGGATTAATTTCGCCACTCATGCCTAAATCTTTTGTAGTCAGACGGAGTTTCCGGGATCCTGAGATAATGTTATCTTTCAGAAGGCTTGATGACATCTTCGCAATCAAAATACGGGGGCGTCCTTGCATACTTTTCTTAGGTGTTATTCTGTTTGCATAGATAATATTAGCTGGTGTTATCTCTACTTTTGAAAGTTTCGCGATCTTCAGAATGATATCAAGGGGTTGCTCATTTGTGACTTCAGGGATACCTATGATTTCGAGGTTTAACAGTCTGTCTCTTTGTTCATTCGCATTTATTTGCGATGTAAGCGATCTGTTTTGGGTTTGCAGTTCTGATAGTTTATATTCTAACTTATTGATTTTCTTTATTTCTTCAGAAAATACACTAACTTTTTTATTAAATATATCATGTTGGTCTGACTGGAATTGTACAGATGATTTAATAGCGTCTAATTCTTTATTTATTTTGTTTTGTTCTGTTACTATGTTCTGAGCTAGTTTCTTCATTTCAACATAATCATTTCTTATACCATTAATTTCCAATTTCATTTCCTGAGTTATCTCCCTTAGGTTTAAGAGGTCATCCTTGATGCTGGTAATGTTACTTGTAATTTTCGAAACCTCAGAGGTAACATCAGTCTTCATGGCGTCCAATTTAAATGTGATATTTTCGGTGAATTCCTTAAAAAGCTGAAAGAAGTCATCGCCATGCTTACGCTTTCTTTGTGAGACATACAATTCGCTTAAATTAGGATCAGAGTCTGAACGACTTGGTGGCGACCGCAACATGGTTTGACACTTCTGTTGTTTTAAAGATCTGTGGTTCGTTGAATGACCGTTTGTGCGGTATCGATATCAGGTAGTAAGGATAATAAAATAATCAGTACGTACCCGCAATGTGATCGGTCAAGAGCAAATAACAATCACCACTCATTCACAATAATTCCGCCAATGATTTGGATTTAAAAAAAAGACGTCTGAGTATAATCTTAATTATCCAGTGTTCACTGTATACTTGACAAGTCGTATCTTCCGTGAAGTCTTCAGTCAAAATTAAACGTTAGGTATTCAAAATTAAGGTTGAATTTTGAACCGTAGTGCGATGATACGTGATTAATAATTATTTACGATTACTGCGCTAACCAACGACACGTCCGTCTGAACCAACGACACGTCCGTTTTTTTATGTTAAGTCTCAATATGTCCAGTAGTTACTCTGGCTACAATTTCTTTCATTCCAAAACACAACAGTGCATTTACACTGTTGTTTGACGGGAGAAATAGACATTACGGTGGTACCTACCCAGATTGTATCTCATATATGAGAGACCTACCACCAGTAAAGAAGAATTAATAAGTATTAGACTTTGGAGTAAGAGGCAAGTTCGAGACTAGTTTTATTAATGTTTCTATTATTTCTGGGTTTCACATCAAAGAGGATACAGAAAATTATATTAAATATAAAATAATGGCATTAATTCTCTTCACAATTAATTAATACTGTGAACACATAAAACAACTCACTTGATATAAAAAAAAAACAGACACAATATAAAAACAATCATTCCTCAGAAAAGAAACCATACAAATAGCTTGTTGACAGCAGACCTCTCGTGTAAACGTGACGTCACGTTTTCATCCACCAATAGTGTTGCGTTTCGGAAATTTGAGCGGAAAGCCACTTTTTGATGATTAAATTTCACTATAAAACTAAAATAATTTTTAAAAATTATTGTATAGTGTGTTTTCGGCAGCAATGCAGATTACAAAAAAAAATATTTTGTCCATATTTAAGTTACGTGCATATTCCCCATTATGTGGGAAAACTGTATAATAATACCAATATCACTTTCTATCGATAACGTTATTGTTAAACCACTATTATTTGAAGAAAACATGAACTTTTAATTCGTTATTTTGAAGATGAGTTTCATTGGCCAGTGTAGTCAATTTATTACTAGTAAGATTTGTTGAAACTATGGGAGATAAAACACAAATATCATTACATCATATTTCGATCAGAAGAACAAGAAGAATGACATTATTTATTTAATGAGTAAATAATAACTTGCCTACACAATATTAATGAAACCCATGACGTCATGCCCTTTATAGTAATTTTATTAGTTCTCTCTAATATTTTTTAGACTTCCTACGGATTCCGTACTAGCAAATTGCTGGAGAGACATTACACAGCGGAAACGAAAAGAAGACCATTCGTAGCCTCACAAGACTTCAGTCATGTGTTCCGAACATTTTACTTATGATGATTTATATTTTACATAAATACAGAAATCAGATAACAGCCCAGGCAATAAATCCAAAGAGTTAATTCTATTCGGAAACAAACACTAGGAGATGGGTTTAGATCTTTATTGTTTTTACTAAAATGCGTTATAAATATAATTAATAGTATGATTACTTTAAATAAAGAAAGAATATTTTATTTAACCTATTTTGTTTATCAAATAATGGGGAAAAGTTAAATTAATAATCTAGAGTAGGCATCCCTAAGCACACACACCTTGACAGTTGGATTACAATAATTACACGACTGGTACTCACACATATCAAAGAAAGTGAGGACAGTTTTAGCGCATCATTTGTGGGCATTGCTCAATCATTAAAACAAGTATACTGGGTATCTCAAGACTGCTACCGAAAACGAAACCGGGTGGTAGTTTTAGTGACTAAAAACACAATGTAACTAAAAATTTCGCAAAGAAACGCGGCAATTATTTTTTATGATTTTTTAAATATCGTCATTTTTAGATGATGTAAATCCATAGTTTTTGCTGAAATAATAATTTAAACTCTTTTATACCTTAGAGTATTTATAAATAAAAGGGTATATTATACTATTATTTTAGGAAAAAATGTATTTATCACCCAAATATGGCCATAGGAAAAAATAAAAAGAAATTGTCGCTTTTTTTTGCAACTTTTTCTGTTGCATTGTGTCTGAAGTCGTTTAAACTACCACCCATCTTCGTTTTTGGTAGCAGTCTTGATATACCCTGTATAATCTAAGTAAGCAAGATTGATTTTTTTTACCTTACAGTCAATTGTTGTGGGAATCACTTGTGTATGTGAGTCTGACTTTTATATATTTCTTTCTATATTTAGCAACGTTTGTCAACTTTATTTACAGCTGGGCAAATGGTTGGTTTTGTTCTGCGACGAGATCAACTTGCCCGACATGGACCAATACGGAACACAGCGAGTCATCTCGTTCTTGCGCCAACTGTTGGAACACAAAGGATTTTACCGTGCAAGCGGTATGTAAATCATCCATAAATTATTACATTTCTTGTTAATGTTTCCCTATTTTTAGATTTATTTAAAGTGAAGAATATTTTAGAATGGTAATCAATAATGTTCCATAACAAACAATGATGACCCTGTACTATTAGAAACATATTTAATGACCGATGTCCTGCATCCAAGAAATAAATTTATAAAACTCCATACAGATCATTCGTGGGTACACCTGGAACGCATCCAGTTCGTGGGAGCGTGTAACCCGCCCACTGACCCCGGACGTAAACCTCTGTCTCATCGTCTGTTGCGTCACGTGCCTGTTATTTACGTGGACTATCCAGGCGAAACTTCACTGGAACAGGTAACAATATTATCTCTATAATCAATTTGTAATTACTTACTAAAAAATATATCTACGCTCTTTAAACTGCATATTTCGATATGTCTGTATCAGCCTTTATATGTTCCACTGTACAGCACGGGTCTCCAGATTTCCATTTCAATATATTAAGTTTTTTCTTCAAAATTCCAATACCGATTTATTTCCCACCGTGTCCGTTTTTATATAAACATTTTTTAAAACTTACAAGTGATTTTAAAACAGCAAACAACTTTTTGATTTTTCGGTCCTTCGTGAGCCTGACTAACACAACTGCTAACAACAAACTTATAACTTTTTTTAGATCTACGGTACATTCACGCGCGCCATGCTGCGTATGCAACCATCTCTCCGAGGCTACGCGGAACCTCTCACCCAAGCGATGGTGAAGCTGTACCTCGCGTCACAGGAGCGATTCACTCAGGACATGCAGCCACATTACGTGTACTCGCCAAGAGAGATGACCAGATGGGTGCGAGGTATTTGCGAGGCTATAAGGTAAGGTCATACTATGTTGTAAATAATAGTCATGCTGTTTGCAGGGTAGAATATATTCTATAATTTATTCGTTAAGCTTCATATATAACAGTATACAAGGTGGACTTAATGCCTGTGGTATTATCTCCCAATTCTACTATTATAATTTCTCTAAAATAAAAATATTTCATGTCCACAAATATACCTAAGTTATAAAAATATCGAATTGTAAGAATTCGTATGTGCGAGGGAGACTACATTTGTAACTTTTAAAGTTACGAGAGAAAATCGATATTATTTTTTGTAAGTGCTAAGTAATATGTTTGTTGACAGACCATTAGATAATCTGAGCGTAGAAGGTTTGGTGAGATTATGGGCCCACGAGGCACTGCGTCTCTTCCAAGACCGTTTGGTTGAAGACTCCGAACGACAATGGACTGACGAGAACATCGATAACGTTGCCATGAGATTCTTCCCTGGTAAGTTATTAATTCGCTGATAAGATATTATTTTTTTTTCTGTATTATTACTGAATTAATAAACAATATCTATAGTCTTTAATCCGATATCTTTGTTCAGTGACAGTCAATACAGTGACAGTTTGATCTAATGTGCAAACATTTTATTTGTCAGGTATCAACAGAGAGCAAGCTTTGGCCCGGCCAATACTTTACAGTAATTGGCTGAGCAAGGACTACGTGCCGGTACTCAGAGACCAACTCCGTGAATACGTCAAAGCTAGGCTCAAGGTACGACAATTTTTTATGTCCATTATTCAAGGTGTATTTTTTAACAATAGCGCAATCTCTTGTTGTCTGACGGTGTTTATTAAATATTGTAGTGCTTTGTCTATTTTTGATTCCAAAACTAAACACCGCGGTTTCGATAAAAACATCGAAAATATTTTTACGATCTACAAAGATGTGTTCGTATGTGTAGGTATTTTAGAAGCTAGAAAGGTTCACCTACCTGTAATTCAAAACTTTTGGTGTAATTTAGGCCAGGATCCTATATATATTTATTGATTGTTTCACCAGGTGTTCTACGAGGAAGAGCTAGACGTACCCTTGGTACTATTCGACGAAGTACTAGACCACGTGCTGCGTATCGACCGTATTTTCCGGCAGCCGCAGGGACACTTGTTGCTCATCGGAGTGTCGGGCGCAGGCAAGACCACTCTCAGTCGCTTTGTAGCCTGGATGAACGGGTTGAGCATCTTCCAGATTAAGGTACGTGTAATAGATTAACAGACTAACTTAATCAGTGTAAGAAGACCTATAAATATAGTGCCTTCTAATGATTTCCTATTATTTTTAAAGTATTATGCCTGTAAATTCCAACATTATGCACCTTTGTAAGTGCCTTTAATAACTGTAAACCACATCATATATTCAACAAGATAAACACGGAAGATAATTTATATCTACAATTTTGTTTTAAGCACTGTTTGATGTTCGAAATTTGAAACTATCCCATATCAGGAAAGTAATGTGATGACTTACGCCCAAATACTCGAATGCCCTTCAAATAATAAGTTGCTCTTAACAGCGCACGGCCCACTTAGCCAGTATATTTAAGTGGGATTTACGTAGCTAAGTGCAACATAATATTTAAGTTGCGTTCCAGTAGCGATAGTCAGTTTAATCACACCTATATTTTAAGCCTATTATTTTTATTTCCGAACTAGGTGCACAACAAATACACGGGTGCAGACTTCGATGAGGATCTCCGGTCGGTGCTGCGCCGCGCGGGTTGTCGCGACGAAAAGGTCGCCTTCATCCTCGACGAATCCAACGTACTCGACAGCGGCTTCCTCGAGAGAATGAACACGCTGTTGGCTAACGGAGAGGTGCGTTAAACATTAAATATCCTAGTACAAAATGGTCTTTTTATGACCGACTAGCTGTGCCCGCGACTTTGTCCGCGTGGAATTTAACAAAAACATTATTTTTCTAAAACAAAAGATTTTTTCTAAAATAAATGTAGCCTAAGTTACTCCTTATTATATCAGCTACCTGACAATAAAAGTCCCGTCAAAATCGGTCCAGCCATTTCAGAGATTATCCGGAACAAATCTACATCACCCCAGTCATAAGCTTTCTATTTAATTCAAAATTATTATTACAGGTGCCCGGATTGTTTGAAGGTGATGAATTCGCCGCTCTGATGACTCAGTGTAAAGAAGGTGCCCAGAGGGAAGGGTTGATGCTCGATTCCAATGATGAGCTTTATAAATGGTGAGAATAACTTATTAGACTTAAAAAAATATATGTTTGTATACTCAAAATATTACAATGAAATTAATTTTCTCAGGTTCACTGGTCAAGTAATGCGTAATTTGCACGTGGTGTTTACTATGAACCCGTCGTCAGAGGGTCTTAAAGACCGCGCCGCTACTTCTCCCGCTTTGTTCAATCGTTGTGTACTCAACTGGTTCGGTGACTGGAGCGATGGTGCCCTATTCCAAGTGAGTAAACATTTAGGCCTTCGTTATCTAGTTTAAAATTAGCAAAATCAACAATGTATACTTAAAATACGGGTAGTTTTACGGGTTTTCATTCCATGGGTATATTACGTACATGAGCTACATAGTTTGTAGAATATCGAATATATTTACGTAACCATTTTTTCGTATAGTAGAAACACCCTTTTGATCTCATCTATGCATCTTCTAAAGGTTGACTGGTAGTTAATTCCGACGGCATTAAGTCCGCCTGTACATATTGTATAAATTTTAAATAAATATATTCATGACGATTTCAATTGGGTTGAATTTTATGTTTGATAAGTGGATTAAAATCCGTAATTCAAATGGTATTTAACATGTACATTGTACGTCAGGTGGGCAAGGAGTTCACCCGCCGCATGGACCTGGAGTGCGCGGAGTACTCGGCGCCCGAGGCGTTCCCCGCGGCGTGCGGCGAGGTGGGCGCGCGGCCGGCGCACCGCGACGCCGTGGTCAACGCGTGCGTGTACGTGCACCAGACGCTGCACCAGGCCAATGCGCGCCTCGCCAAGCGCGCCAACCGCACCATGGCCATCACGCCCAGGTACGCACGTGCTACGTGCACGCACGCACGCATGCATGCAGATACTACGACACGTTTTTGTGTAGTTCTTTTTATGTCACTTCGAAATACAGCATACCTCCTAGGTATAAGTAATAAGTAATTAATCAGAATAATAAGTAATTAATTAAGAAGTAATCAGAGTAGTTTTAGATTTTTCAAAATGACGTACTATCAATAGTTGATATAAAAAAGTCTAGATCTATAACTGAGTATTAAATATAACTCCTCTCGCCCCTTCTTACCTTAAAGAACGATTTCTTTTTCTTCATGAGTCACATTCGAGGTCCTTGAGATCGTCGGAGAATCTTAAACTGAGAATGCCCGTACACACTTCTATATTTACGGATAAATCATTCACTGTCGAAGCTGTTCGATTATGGAACGCCCTTCCTGTAGTGGTAAGACAGGCTCAAACTTTGTCGTCCTTCAAAAAGCTGATGAAAGAGCATTACTTTTCGCTATGAACAGATTAAATTGATGCGTTTTTATTTATTTACTATTATATCTATATTATATGTATTTATATGTATTTTAAGTATATATATGTATATATTCATATATATAGTGTATGTGTATTATGTTACGAATATGTATTAATATTATTATTTGTATATTAATTACTTTATTATTATTATTTTCTTTTCTTTTTTTTCGTTTTGAGCTTTTATTCGTTATTCTTACACTGCCCTCTCAATCTCCTTCTCTTATATCCATCCAAAGGTTGTCTGGCAGAGATCGCTCAGAGCGATAAGACCGCCTTTTGTACTTTTGTATTTTATAGTATCCCTTATGTAGTTATAATAAATCAGTGTACAATAAAGATTAAATAAATAAATAAAAAAAATAACTTGCAAGGACATTTAAATGCTTTTAAAAGTCGTATAAAATCACTATTCAGATGTCTACAGCCACCGTCAACAAACTTTCTAATATTAAAATCTATTCCAGACATTACTTAGATTTCATTCAACAAATGGTGAAACTGTATGCGGAAAAACGCGCTGATCTCGAAGAACAACAGTTGCATTTGAACGTTGGTTTGGGCAAGATCGCCGAAACCGTGGAACAAGTTGAAGAGATGCAAAAGAGTCTTGCTGTGAAATCACAGGTAAAATAATGTTAATCTTGCTTTTGCAAAGTCATGTTAAACCTTGACTCACCATTTCTAACCCCATTATCATGACTTAAAGTCCGCACCCATCTATTGGACATCATATTCCAACAAGTGTTTGAGAACATATTACCTATTCTTTATAGGAATTGCAAGCTAAGAATGAAGCTGCTAACGCCAAACTGCGTCAAATGGTTAAAGATCAACAGGAGGCCGAGAAGAAGAAGGTGGAAAGCCAGGAAATTCAGGTCAGATAACACTTTTTTTTTCTAATATCCTGTACCCTGTCGATGATTGTAATTGAGGTCCACCAATATATAAAGACTAATAACACGTTTGTTCTATGAATGTAGGTCGCTTTAGAGAAACAAACTAAAGAAATTGAAGCGAAGCGTCGTGATGTAATGGCTGACTTGGCGCAAGTGGAACCTGCCGTTATCGAAGCGCAAAACGGTTTGACTTTTTACTCTATATGCATGCTAGCGACAACATTTGCTATTGTTACTTGAAGTATTCGATTTGAAAGCCTTTTGAATACCAATTATAACTTGTATCGATTCCACGAAGATAAAATTCTGCTATTATAGTAGACTTAACCAACTAAATAATGACAGGATTTTATCGAAAAGCCGCTCGTAGTTAGTCCATATTCAAATATTTGCTTACCCATATATGTAGTTTGATTTTGCCTAACATTACTTTGAACCAAAACAGTCACAGCATAAAGATGCCAATATGGATTTCACAATGATACGTGTGCAAATATTATATGCTACTAATGTATTTAATGAATATTGCAGCTGTTCTAACGTCGATATTTCATTGCATTTATATATTTTGTTCAGCTGTATGAAATTCATCAACAAGCAATCACAGCGTCGGCTTAGTCCGAAATTTAAACCGCAGGTTTTGTATACGTTTTCAATAGAGTATAAATCCTAATATCGATTATCGACGAAAGATTCTATTAATGTCGATTTTTTGCGGTATAAATTTCTGACTTAAGACCCCAAATAGAATTAAACGTCAAGATGCTCCCAAAATACAGCGGTGCGATCAATCAAGAAGCAGCAATTAGTGGAAGTTCGTTCGATGGCGAATCCGCCGTCGGTTGTGAAGATGGCGCTCGAGTCGATATGCACGCTCCTCGGCGAAAAGGGCGACACTTGGAAGGGCATCCGATCCGTTGTCATGAAGGACAACTTCATATCCACCATTGTTAACTTCGAAACTGAGAATATCACGTTAGTTTTGTTTACTTTTATACACGGGAATAGTATGCTGTGAGAGTACTTTGGCAAAACAATATCGATTTTGTCAAATATTATTAATGGACATACAAAAATTAAGAAAATTAAATGACGGTTACTGAGCATTCGAGTATCCACAGTGTACTGTTCCCGTAATAAAACATCTGTAGAATTTATGGTTCTTAGAGTCAAATAGTGTCATTTAGAATATTAAACGTTTAGTCCTATTTATTGGCAAAAACATTTGTACTTCAGTGTAATATTATGCATCGAATTTTAAATGTTAATTCTGTTATTTTTAAGTTTATTAGGATGTTTTTTTTCTAATATTTTTAGATATACTGCTATGAGAAATATTTATTTTTTTCTTTATTGTTGTTGAATGAACATACATTTAGTTAAGTTTGTTGTTGTATATAAGCAAACCTCGCTTGCATTATGTGACTGTTATTAATATTATGATTAATTAAACGCTGTGAACACTGTACGTAATGTAAAATGGCATCTATGTAAGGCACACTAATATAACGTGAATATCGTGACTAACCCCGCTGAGCATTGTCGTGAACGATTAGTTTAACATCCGTTTTAACCAATGAAAACCCTAACTGTTTTTTGTTTTACTTGATATTTGTTTCGTTCAGTGGCTGAGGTCTGTTGAAAAGTGATATTGGCTTTACTTATCGACATTGATTTACTATTATCCACAATTTAAAAGCCGCGATAGAGCCTCAAACACTTTTCACAGCTTCGTCGCTGGTAGCAGTGAACAGTTGTTTCTTATATTACAATAATATAGCCAGCCGCATGGTCACAGAAAACCAGCTAAATGCCTTTTTTGTTTCTCTCTTTTTTGTACTATCTCGCTCTCGCTTCGTGGTGGTGACGGACGCGACGAACGCGACGGCCGGACACATCAACGTCACTCGACTTAAAACTGTACAGCGGTGAAATCTATAAAGAAGCAACATTTGGTGGAAGTGAGGTCTATGGGCAACCCGCCGGCGATAGTGAAGGTAGCGCTCGAGTCCATCTGCCTGCTGCTGGGTGAGAACGCCACGGACTGGAAGGCGATCCGCGCCGTCATCATGCGGGAGAACTTCATCAATAGCATCGTCTCCAATTTCTCCACTGAGGACATAACGTGAGCACCGCCCGCTTGTTATCCACACCCGTCCCGTTTTATTTCATCCCTTGGTTTCTTTGGTGTTGGCGAGTTAGGTACTGTGATTCTGATTTGATTATTGCATCTCACATATTCAACAGCTATTTTAATTTCTGTATTTTTAAGCGGAGTCTAAAAATAAAAAAAGTGAGATGGATTAATCGGCATAACAGCAAACATGTAAAGATAAGTGCTTGATGCATGCTTTTGGGTTGATGTACGTTTTTGATGCATTTTGAAACGCCTGAAAAATGTGCACGTTACAGTAAAGGAATGTGTTTGGTGATGGTTTATAAATAGTAAATATTGCATAATGATAAAAGTAACAAAGTTTATACACATACTTGTTACACATTCAGCCAATACTAACAGTTGAAATTGCATAATTTTATATTTTGCATTTATCAACTAATTCAAAAACATATACAAAAGTAAAAAAATATATACACAAATCACTCTAATTACAATACTTAAACAAAATGAACAAAAGCTATTCACAATTATTTCGAGTCGAACATAACATACTAGACGACTCATATCGATAATTTTAATACAAATACTAATATTTAGATATTTTTTAGAGTTCATCGATAACAAATAATTGTGAACGAAGGGACAGGAGCATGAATGTATTTGCCAATAAATAAGGTCACTCAACGTGGTCGAAGAAGCTGATGTGTCACTACCGACGGTGATATTAGCTTTTTTTTATATATTTTTTTTTTGTTTTGCTGTCTAATGTGTCTTCCATTGGAAGATTCACATTTTATTTGTAATTTTTTTGTTTGCTGTGTGTTGGTAAGTGACGTCCTTTTATTTCGAAAAAACGATGGGATTATATGCATGAGACAGTCGATTATTCCTGGGATAGGGTCAAGTATCATTCACGTCATAGTTTGGTTCATTGGCATTGCACGTTAGCACGTAAAAGTCATCTAATATGATTGTTGTTTCCGTTATTAATCGTTTATGTGTGTCTATCAGTGACGACGTGCGTGAAAAGATGAAGACGCGTTACCTCAGTAACCCTGATTATAACTTCGAGAAGGTGAACCGTGCCAGTATGGCTTGCGGTCCTATGGTTAAATGGGCGATCGCTCAGGTAAGCAACAGTAACACTAAGGACAATGTTTTCATATTCAATAGTTGAAAAATATTTTCAAAATCTCCGCCACGTTCCAGAGAATAATATAATTTATTCGTTTCTAATCGGGTGAACTTTAAAATGATACATAGTTCAAAATTGAAGTAAAAAATTATCGACACTATAAACTTTATATACCATTTTAGATCGAATACGCTGACATGTTGAAACGTGTGGAGCCTCTTCGCAACGAGTTGCAAGCGCTGGAAGACCAGGCCCAGAGCAACGTGACGGCCGGCAACGAAGTGCGGGAACTCATCGCGCAACTGGAGAAATCCATCGCCTCGTACAAGGAGGAATACGCGCAACTCATCAGCCAAGCGCAAGCCATCAAGACTGACCTCGAGAATGTACAGGCCAAGGTAAGCAAATGCCATGATTGCACATGCCATACATTGCGTACTAACATTTGTATATATTTACAAAGATCTGCAAATTATAGCCAATATTTAAATACTACAATTGTGTATAAAATGATACAATATTTTTAGGAAAGAATTATGAAAAATAGAAATATTCACTGTCAGTAAAATAAATTTTACACAAATAAAAGAGTTGTATATAAAGATACAGTTAAATAAAACCTTTAGTTCCGTTTGTGTATTACAACAAATATTTTCTAGTGCTTCCAGCACTTTATAAACAATAATCTATATTTATTTTATAGGTGGATAGGTCAATTGCTCTGCTGAAGAGCTTGGTAATCGAACGTGAACGTTGGGAGGCGAGCTCGGAGACATTCCGTTCACAAATGAGCACCATTGTCGGTGACGTATTGCTGTCTGCCGCTTTCATCGCCTATGGAGGTTACTTCGATCAACATGTAAGTCGATAGATTCTGTTTTCATTAAATAATTGTCTCATATGTCTAAATATACTCGATAGAATCAAAATCAAAAAGAAAACTTGAAGGAGATCAGTCGATTTCCTAAGGAAATTGGGCCTAGTAGTGAAAACTTGACGGACACAAATGAGACCTAGAATTAAATAATAAAGATTCAATATCCTTTAAATATAATATAGTCTTTTTGAGCTATGATATGGGGTATTTAAGATATATCCTCTTAAAGTGTTACAAAAA
This sequence comes from Hyles vespertilio, assembly GCA_009982885.2. Lineage (NCBI taxonomy): Eukaryota > Metazoa > Arthropoda > Insecta > Lepidoptera > Sphingidae > Hyles > Hyles vespertilio. The sequence goes on from CM042824.1 coordinate 12,751,139, forward strand.
CTACCATATTCTACTATGTTCACATATATCTTATTGGGATAATATTTTATATAACTATGTAAATAATTTCGTTTAATAATATTGTAAAATGTATTACATAATTATAAACACGCTTAATACTTTTCGATATAAAGTTGGTAAAGAAAGCATTTCTGGGGGTAGAAATATTATAATAAAAAGGAGGATTAGGAGCTATAATAAGATTGTGATGTATGATAATTTAATGAGATAAATAATGTACGATATGGTGTATTTTAATTATATATGTTATTGTTAAAGGCACATAAAGAGATAAGCAAGCATTGTCCATTTCAATTTTATTTATCATCTTCATTAATTAATCATTAAGTATCATCTAAAAACTGCGCAAGTGGCATCAAATTCGGATGATTTGTTGTGGTCTGTGTTGAATAAATAAATATTATATAATAAATTATTATAATATGGCATCAGCAACCTGCAGTTCGTTTTATGACCAAACAATTATACAAAAAAAAATATTTTTGACTCGTCTTCCAACCAGAGAACTATCAATTAAAATATACTTTCGCAGTAATATGTGGAGATTTTAGTCTACCCTTAAATAACCAGGAACTATTTTATTATTGATCACAAGTATTCGGTATACGGTAAAATATGAGTCGGATAACGTGAGTCGTTCGTCAAAATATTTTTAAATAGCCAAAGTTATTAAAATAAGAAGTCACGGTATCGAAACCCAAGCAATGAGTCCAGTTTAGAATTCACACCGTAGATCAAAGCAAATATAGAGCCACAAAGTTATCTGACCCGGTGAGAGAATCGCTGTAATCGAATTTGGTGTTGCCATTAAAAATAGATATTGCAATAAATGGGTAAAGTAAGATTTTTCAATCCGATCAATAGTGTCGAGAAAATGACCAGTTTCATCTGCATATTATTTTTCCTTCACACGATTTCTAACAAATCGCTCCCCAAAACCCTTAAAAAAGTGTATCTGTATTCTCCTCCACAATCGAGAGTACGATTGCGGGGGGTTAGGCCATATCACAGGCCATATAGACCACGCTGGCCTCATGCGGGTTGATGGACTTATTTATTTATTTGATACTTCATATACAAATAGTATACAGGCGGGGCTTAATGCCAAAGGCATTTTCTAACAGCCAACCTTCAGGTGGTGCAGAGATAAATTCAGAAGGTGCATAAAAATGGGTTGAGACGTAAATCGAGGATATACAGGGTATATCAAGACTGCTACCGAAAACGAAGCCGGGTGGTAGTTTAAGCGACTTCAGACACAATGCAATAGAAAAAGTTGCAAAAAAAAAGCGACAATTTTTTTTTTCTTATTTTTTTCCTATGGCCATATTTGGGTGGTAAATACATTTTTTCCTAAAATAATAGTATATACCCTTTTATTTATAAATACTCTAAGGTATAAAAGAGTTTAAATTATTATTTTAGCAAAAACTATGGATTTACCACCCAAAAATGACGATATTTAAAAAATCATAAAAAAACATTGTCGCGTTTCTAGGCGAAATTTTTAATTGCATTTTGTTTGTAGTCACTAAAACTACCACCCGGCTTCGTTTTCGGTAGCAGTCTTGAGATACCCTGTATATACTCAATACTTATACTAGTACCTACACAAATATAAAATATGATATACATAAATACAAGATATAATATACATAAATACTAAGAATTATACATATATATATATATATATATACATACATACACACATATATATATATACATATATATACATACACATACATACATATACATATATACACATAAATATATATATAAAAAAAATGTTATGATAGTTCTGCCAATCCGTCTAGGAACAGTTTTCGAACTCTCATTTTGAAACCTAAACGTGTCTTACATACCATAGAAATTCTAATAAATCGCTATGGTATGCAGGTTTCCTCACGATGTTTTCCTTTACCGTTATAGCGCGTTTTTATCAATACAAGCATGGCTCCGAAAAGTCAAAAGTGTGACCTGAGATTCCAACCCGCAACCAGCGTGAACAAGTTGGCTGCCGCGTCTGGTCCATTTACCAACAGGCCACCACGCACGTAACGTAAAATGAGACGAGTAAGATACATTTTAGTTTATGATATGTACTTACATATTATATTCTACTAGTACGTACATAATTCTGTTTTCGTGGAATTTATTTTATAAAGCTGACAACACAAACCTTTGGTGGCAGCTACGCGTTAATACAATTTTTCGAAGGATATTATTGATGTCGGAAGACGCTTTTCATCGTACGTAAAATTTAATACCTGAAGTATAATGTTCCTAGCATCACTTTTTAAAGCTTTCGGCATTTTTCACTAGTTTTAAATAATGCAGGAAAAATAAATACATTGAGTAAACAACCAATGGCGGATATGTCAGCGACTGGCAGCTAGATTGACAATTTCAAATGACGTCTTTGTTTCCAGTTTTGGCCACCGGGCCAGATAACTTTGTGGCTCTATAAGTGAATTTGAGACATTTGTCATTCATGTCAGTATTTAAAAGATGGCGTGATGACAGGCCTCTATGAAAATCTATTATAATATACTCAATGAATTACTAATTTGATATTCCCATTGTAAAATAATCTAATTATGTTTCGATGAGAAACAAAAAAAATTAAAAAGAATATTAGTGAAGCTTTCATTAGTGTAAGGTCAGGCCCAATTTCGCCCGTCTCCTTTCTTCTTCACTTTTTTGCTTATAACTTCTTTAATTTTTAATTTAGGGCAAAAAGTTAAAGAAACATATTTGTAGGCAAAACAATTTGCTACAAATTATTTTCACACAAATTTTTTGTAAGACGCATAGTTTCCGAGTTATCGCGAAAAAAATGTTTTCACCCCTTTTTCCAAGATGGCGACCGGGGGACAAGGGTGGCGACCCCACAAACTTGAGGTTAAACTTCTATTGACCCACCAAACATGTCCCAAAAATAAAATTGCGTCCTCTAAGAAATGCAATATTCGGTCCTTAAATTGTAACATTTCAATGGACTAAATGTTGTATTATTGCATTGTGGCCATTTTGAAAGATGTCAATCTGAATATAAACAAAACATATTTTTGTTCTATCGTAACCAATAACGCACTAAGTGGTCTGGCATACTATTTATCTCATTAAAATCGATTGATGTTTTAGAATTCTTTATAATTGCAAACATGTATTGTACATGTTGGAACTAAAATAATATTATTAATATTATAGAGCCTTTCCCTCATAAAATCCAATGAGGTATTGCGTAGATGCACTGAGCAAGCTCTGCTATTTTTGGGAATATAATAATTATAATCTTTTTTAGAGAGAGAGAGAGAGAGAGTAACCAAGTGTTGTCGTAAATAATAAACTCAAAATAACCAACACCACAAGAGCACATTCCTTTCGCGACCCATCACAAAGAATAAATAGAATTTGACAAACACTAATTATAAGACAGATGTCAATTCTGATAATATTGCAAACAATGCAAAAAGTGGTAGAATATTTTATGAAATCCTTTTTTTTTTACAAAATCTGATCCCGACGGTGTAGGATAAAAATAAATAGAGAAATGAATCTAAAAAAATCGACTGATCTCCTTTGAAGATAAAAATGTGTCTCTTATAATCAATTATTCATTAAACTCATACTTTTTAATTTAAAAATATCCTTATTTTGAAATTTGATATATGATTTTATAAGCATCTACTACTTAAACTTAAAACTCTATGTATGTATACATACATTTTTACTACTTTCTTTTTATTTCAGTATCGTCAAAATCTGTTCTCGACATGGACTGCCCACTTGGCTGCAGCTAATATTAAGTATCGCGCAGACATAGCGCGCACTGAATACCTCAGTAACCCTGACGAGAGACTGCGCTGGCAAGCGAACGCACTGCCTAGTGATGAACTGTGCGTCGAAAATGCTATTATGCTCAGGGTAAGTGCTCTTTTGTGAATAGCTTATTTCTTTTATATTTTGATGACCCCTTTATATAGCCACATGGAAGTTTGCTTTGTGCGCAGGATGTTTATCGAGACCTAGATAACTAAAATGTTTGTTTGTTAAATACCACAAAGCAGGAGATATCATAACGTAACGCAATTAAAAAAACTAAACAATACTTCTGATTTTGTATTCCAAAAATATACATTGAATAATTACACTACATATATTAACTTTTCAGCGCTTCAACCGTTATCCACTTATCATCGATCCATCTGGCCAAGCCACAGAGTTCATTATGCGAGAATTCAAGGAACGTAAGATCACCAAAACTTCGTTCCTGGACGACTCTTTCCGCAAAAACCTCGAGTCTGCACTTCGTTTCGGAAACCCACTTCTTGTTCAGGTTAATTTTAATTTATTCAGAAGTTAATTAATTAATGTATTGTATACTGTAAAGAATATTTTAATGATTTAACAAATAAAATATTTTTTGGTTCTCAAATAGGATGTGGAGAATTACGATCCAATTTTGAACCCGGTGCTGAATCGGGAATTGCGTCGTACTGGCGGTCGTGTGCTCATCACGCTTGGAGACCAAGATATCGATCTTAGCCCTTCATTCGTCATCTTCCTTAGTACCAGGTAACAATTTAGTTATAATTATATTTTTACGAAAAACCTAACAATGTATTTGATTTTAGTTCATTATTTGGTAATCTATATTGGGTTTGATCAGCTGTGGACATTAGTTAACCCTATTGGCGCGACGTTTATTGATGGACATTTCTACCAATTTTATCGACTTTATCCATGCAGAAATAAAGACATACATACATGTCCTCCCCAGGGATCCAACAGTAGAGTTCCCTCCGGACATGTGCTCTCGAGTGACGTTTGTGAACTTCACGGTGACGCGATCCTCGCTGCAGTCTCAGTGCCTGCACAGAGTGCTGAAGGCCGAGCGACCTGATATCGATACCAAGCGATCCGATCTGCTCAAACTGCAAGGTAATGTATTAAATTATTTAAAAGAAATCTTGATTTGATCGACTAGTGAAATGCAGTGTTAACTCGAACCATTATGAAACTTTGAATCGATAAATTCAACCATAATTTTATCGACACTTTACATCAAATAATCAGAAATTGAGTATGAGGTATATGAACCATTTCACTCAGTACGTTAAATCATGCTTTCGTGCAATTTAATCAATTGCAATCCTTGGTTTAAATTGAAATTTTATTTTGTTTAAGGTGAATTCCACCTTCGCTTGCGTCAACTGGAGAAATCTCTCCTGCAAGCATTGAACGACGCTAAAGGTAAAATCCTCGACGACGACTCTGTCATTGCAACTTTGGAGACCCTCAAGAAGGAAGCCGATGATATTGGACAGAAGGTAAATTACGGGCTTTTTGTACGTATATTCGTCTACTAAAGTAGGCAAAAAAATATACAAATCTTTCTTTTTCAGGTGGAAGAAACCGACAAGGTCATTGCCGAAATCGAAACTGTCAGTCAGCAATACCTACCTCTGTCTCAAGTAAGTAACTATTGCCAAGCATATCGACTGTTATATACGAAAAGCATATTCTTTTTGTATTTGCCTGCAGCAATAATCCGTAAAACACTCTAAAACCTTTTAGTCTTTTTTTTGTCAATGACTGACTAAAGTTGCACATATTTTTTGACAAAAAATACTAAGTCATATTTAATACCCTATCTATTCTATTCTCAGGCGTGTAGCAGCATCTACTTTACGATGGACTCTCTGAACCAAGTTCACTTCCTGTACCAGTACTCTCTGAAGATGTTCCTCGACATATTCAGCTCGGTCCTCATCTGTCCTCTCTTGAATGGAGTCACTGACTACACCGCCAGACTCAAGATCATCACTGAAGAATTGTTTACCGTGAGTTTTTATGCACAGAACTACTTCCTGTAGAACTTTGTACCGCGAGCCTTTGGGTAGGCGGGTATGTTCCGTTGATAATAAAAATAACTATTACAGAAATTGTTACACATTATAGGGAGCAAAAATGTGTTTCTGAACTGCATCTACAATAGTTTGCGCAGACACATCTGCTATTGAGTGCGCCTCCTATAGCACCAGACTCTATATAGGCGTGAAACCCGTACCAAATGTTATATCTACTACATGGCTAATCTGGTACTGATATCTTCTGCCACCAGGTGGTATACGAGCGTGTAGCTCGCGGTATGCTGCACACAGAACGACTGACATTCGCCCTGCTGCTATGTCGCATACACCTCAAAGGCATGGGCGCGGAGGACACGCTGGAGCGTTCGTTCGCCGTGTTCCTACGTGGCAAGGAAGGCTTCGTGTCTCAATCTGCGCCGCTCGAGCCTCTCACGCATCAACAACACGACGCTGCGGATAGACTCAGCTCCAGGTATGTTCTGAAACACTTACGCCCTAATACTGGAACGCCATTCAAATAATAAATTGCTGTTAACAGCGCACAGGCCACTTAGCCAGTACATCTAAGCGGAATTAACTTAGTTAACCATGACTTATATTTGAGTTGCGTTCCAGTATTCGGGCGCTACACTTGCAAATTAATAAATACCACAGAGTTTAGAGATCTATAATACAGACTCTTGTAACATAAGGGTTGTGGTTGATGTGCATAATGTTGTTTCAATACATTTTTCTGCAATTTTCTAAATAAAATAAAATAAAGGGTCTTACATACTGTCTATTTAAAACTAAGACGTGCATAGGTTTCCTAAAACCAGTACCAGACAGAAAAAGCATTGAATGAAAAAATTGTCTAGTTACTAAAACTGATATTGCGTTTTGTTATACTGCTGTATTTATGCCCATTGCATTACATATATTTACAAGCCCCGATGCAAAATAGTTCGTCTAGTGTGAAATTTTCTCTGTAAGAGTTTTTCTAACTTCATTATTTTTGTATATCTATATAAAATATTAAGTTTTTATTAATTAATTATAAATATTAATTATGAACCAATAAACTATTTTAGCTTTTTAAATTTATACATATCCTGTTTTAAATTCGTAGAAGTTATAAGCAAAATAGTTCGTCCAGTTGTTAATCGATGCAAAAGAGTTCGTCTATCGGTGAGTTAAATAAAATTATTCATTCTTTGTCCAATTATGTTGCATAATTTAAATTTCTAAAAGTATGTCTGTGTCATTTGTTAAGTGAGACAGTATAAATTCTGAAAATTTCAGTTTTTTTCATTAGTTTTCAAAAAATAATGGGTCATGGCAAACCCGTGTGTGAAGAGCTTCGAAAGCGAATAGTTTGTGGGGTCGATGCTGGCAAATCAAGTTACCAAATATCTAAAGACTTGATACTTCCCAGGTCTACTGTCCGATCTATCATTCAGCACTATAAAAGAATAGAACGACTTCTTGTTTGAAGAAAACTGGTCAACCACGCATCACAAGTGCAGTAGAATACAGAATCCTGAAGAAAATTATCAAAAATAATCGTCGTGCTCGAGCTGGAGAACTCACGGTGCAATGGGAGGACATGATTCACAAAGACGTCTCATTTGATACTTGCAAAAGAGTCCTAAAAAAAATGGGTCACGGATCTTACACCGCTAAGGAGACACCACTGTTGACTGCAGACTGCTGTACGAAAGAAAAAAAGGTTGAAGTATGCTCGTGATCATTTAAATTGGACTTCCGATCAGTCATCAGTATCAGCGTAGTATCATTTGAAGTGACAGTCAGCGATGAAAGGAAAAAAGTGATTCGGAATAAAAATGAGGCATTTCATATTGATTGTCTCAAACGCAAAGTGATGTTTCCGGCGTCTCTTATGATATGGGGCTGCATGTCTGCACAAGGTGTTGGTGGTATGCAGTTTGTGGATGGTTCTATCAATGCTGCAAGATATCAAAACCTTTTGGAAGAGAATTTTCTGCCCTCTATTCCGTCACTTAAGCATCAAGATTCCTACATTTTTAACAGGATGGTGCTTCCTGCCATACTGCTAGGACAACAAAGACGTGGCTACTGGCGAAAAGCATCCCTACAATCGAATGGCCATCTAACAGCCCGGACTTGTCGCCGATCGAAACCCTATGGTGGAAAATGAAAAAAATTCTGCGTAAAAATCCATCAAGATCGAAGAGCGACTTAAAGGCTAAACTCTCGGCTGTCTGAGTGTCAATTACGCCTGAGGAGTGTGCAGCGTTGGTTGCAACCATGCCTCTTCGCATTAAAGCTGTCATTGAGAGCGAAGGCAACACAACTAAGTGGTAGACGAACTATTTTGCTTGAGTGACAAGGGTAGACGAATACTTTTGCGTTATGTTTTTTAGAATATTTTTAGTTTTTTTATGTTATGTAAAGTCATGAAAGAATTTCAGTTATGTCAAACTTTAAAATGTTCCTCAAATTATGCTTTACTTTTTATTAAAAGGTCTTAATTATTTTACCAATATTAACTTTCTATATTTTAGGCTTGCACTACTTTTCATACTAGACGAACTATTTTGCATCGGGACTTGTATAAACGTTCACAAACACGCACACGTGTACTTACAAACGTACACGCACGCACTTAGGAATACTACATCATAATATATGTGTTCCCAGACTGGGTCCGTTCCGGCGCCTGCTGCAGAAGGCCAGCGAGCTGCCGGAACTGTCGGCGTGGTTGTCGCAAGCGGCGCCGGAGCAGTGCGTGCCGACGCTGTGGGACGCCGAGCCCGCGCACCCGCCCGCGCCGCACACGCTCGCCATGTACCGACTGCTGCTCATACAGGTACAAACTACAAGATGATAGACCTCATTCTAATCACATGCTTTCTAAATTTTTTTTATTTTTACAGCTTTAGTCCAATGACCTAATGTTACTTTTTTATTTACATAGTCAGGTCATAAGTATTGTCACACAGTAAAAACTTTTCTTTTAGAATGCTGGCCACAAAAATGTTTATTGAATTCGAATTTCGATTTGTTTATGAAAATAAAAATGTATACTTTATAGAATTTTACTGATTTTTAAATATGGAGTGGACGCTTAAAGAAGACCGTGTTGCAGTTATTGAGTTGCATCGTTGCGGTTACGCGCCAATTCAAATTTTTGACATACTGAATTTTTGAATATAACCAAAAGATTCATTTATTGTACCATCAAATTGTATCGACAATGAAGACTCTAGTGTAGATGACAGGTCAAGAAGTGGTCGCCCTCGGTCTGTTAGGACTCCAGCAGTGATAAAAGCTGTGAAGGTGCGAATTTAAAGAAATCCCAAACGTAAGCAGAAACTGTTGGCCCTTCAGATGGGGTTAAGCAGAACCACGGTGAAAAGGGTGTTAATGAAGACTTAGGGCTTCGGGCATATCGAAGAAAAACAGGACATCGTTTGAATGCTCGTCTAATGGACCTGAGACTGAAGAGATGCCGCGCTTTTTGTAGCAGTACGCGGGAAAAAAATATCGGGAAATTCTTTTTTCAGATGAAAAAATTTTTACCGTATAAGAGAGCTACAACAAACAATATGATAAGGTGTACGCACACAATAGTGAAGAAGCGAGCAAACGTATTCCGCGTGTCCAACGAGGTCATTTTCCATCCTCGCTCATGGTATGGTTGGGAGTTTCTTATTGGGGCTTAACAGAGGTACATTTTTGTGAGAAAGGTGTAAAAACGAATGCAGTTGTGTATCAAAATACAGTCCTGACGAACCTTGTGGAACCTGTTTCTCATACCATGTTCAATAACAGGCATTGGGTATTCCAACAAGATTCGGCGCCAGCTCATAGAGCGAAGAGCACACAAGACTGGCTGGCAGCGCGTGAAATCGACTTCATCCGGCACGAAGACTGGCCCTCCTCCAGTCCAGATTTGAATCCGTTAGATTACAAGATATGGCAACACTTGGAGGAAAAGGCGTGCTCAAAGCCTCATCCCAATTTGGAGTCACTCAAGACATCCTTGATTAAGGCAGCCGCCGATATTGACATGGACCTCGTTCGTGCTGCGATAGACAACTGGCCGCGCAGATTGAAGGCCTGTATTCAAAATCACGGAGGTCATTTTGAACAAACTTTAGTGTCATAAGAATCTATGTTTTGTTAAGTTCATTTTGGTATATAAATGGTTACATAATGAATAAACTTGTTTCAATTATTTTATATTAAACATGTGACAGAATTTATGACCTGACTAGGTATATATCTACAAAGTATAGAGGGGGACTTTTGGGTGGTGCAGAGAGATCAAAGTAGGCCATTAAACTAAATAATCTTATATAAAATTTAGGGAGACAAGGAATAACTATTAAAATACTTAATTGTTTTTTTTTTCATATCTTTTAGTAGAAATTGATCAGTACTTTAATCAAATATTGGCAATGCTAACTAACTCTCAAAAAATAAAAGCATGAAATTCGTTTTTACTAAAGCTAAAATATGATAGCGACTCAGATTATTGTAGACGCAAGTGTTTATTTAATCAGCGCATCATAACAAATATTCGAAATATTGCATACTAGCGGCCCGGCCCAGCTTCGTCTGGGTGCATATATTTTTTGATTCCACTCCACACCAAATACATGTTATTTTTCATATAAACTCTTGTATACCTAAACTTGACGTAGCTGTCCTACTGTCCGGCTCAATCCCGTCTCATCCGTCTGTTCAGTCTCTTCCCAATCCATCCCGTCCTTTCTCTTTATTATCCATCCCGTCTTATAACGTGCATTTATATTTCGTCCTATAAAATCTGTCAGCTATCCCAGCCTTCTCCCGTACCTTCCACTCTATTATATCCCGTCTCTCCATATACATGTATATATAAAGATTGCCTTATGAAATTTTTGTGCAGCAGAAATCGTAATATTTTAATTTCACCACAACTTCAAAACCAAACGCCCAATTTTAATCATTCAAAGACCAAATATTATCAACATAAACTGTACTTATTGATGAAATAATTTATTTTGATAAGGATTAATAGCATGAGTAAAATAAACTTTTTTTAATAAAAATGTGGTTGTTGTGCCTCACTCGACATAGATAGGTATAGTGTGTCGCGGACTTTTTTGTGGATATTTATAAGATCTACTATTAATTATAACATTTTATGGTTCTATCTTTTGTAGTTTAGGCAGCGTACGCAAAATAAGTAACTTCTTTGGTTGATTTTTTTCAGTTTGTGTCCGAAAAATCCAAATATCTAACGGAACCCTATTTTTTTCCAAAATAAAATATAGTCTATGTTACTCGTGGATAATGTAGCTTTCGAATGGTGAAAGAATTTTTAAAATCGGTCTAGTAGTTTTTGAGCCTATTCATTACAACCAAACAAACAAACAAAGTTTTCCTCTTTATAATATTAGTGTAGACTAATTAATAAAAACGATTTGAGCAATCTTATATTTCTTCGATATTCTGATACTATTTACTGGTGGTAGGTCTCTCATATGTGAGAGACTACCTGGGTGGGTACCACCGCAATGTCTATTTCTCCCGTCAAATAGCATTTTAAATGCATTGTTGTGTTTCGGATTGAAGGACATTGTAGCCAGAGTAATTACTGGACATATTGAGACCTAACATCTTATGTCTCAGGATGGCGGGTGCACTGGAATGCCAAGCATTGCTTTGTTATTCAAGGTGTTGTTTGGTTTTGTTACTGTTCATGAGCGGTCGCATCGCTTACCATCAGGCGAATGGCACGTTCGTCTCGCCATTCACTGCAATAATAAAAAAAAACTATGTTAACAACACGAGTGCTTATTTCATATATACAAGATTCTGTAAATGTTGTAGGCGTTCCGTCCGGATCGTGTGATTGCCGCGGCCACCCAACTAGCAGCCGCCGTACTGGGCAGCGGATTCATGGCCAAAGCAGAGACGGAGTTGGACCTCGCGTCCATCACTGAGACACAGTTGAACGCCACCACTCCGGCCATATTGTGCTCCGTTCCCGGATATGACGCTAGCGGTACGCATTATCTATTTCAAATTTCAAATTAAAATAGCCAGAAAATGTTCTTCTTGCTGTATGTCGTTACTTTGCCGCAATATATCACAAATCAAATAAGTTTGGATAGCCATCCAAATTGGTAGGTTAAATTTTAAAATGCTATAAAATATTTGCATTGCAGGTCGTGTGGATGATATGGCAACTGAATTGAACAAGCCGCTGTCTAGCATTGCTATTGGTTCTGCTGAAGGTTTCAACCAAGCCGAGCGCGCTATTAACACTGCTTGTAAGACTGGACGGTAAGATTATATTGCTACTAAATTGTGATATTGATGTACGCTCCCTAATCATTACATTCTCCCAAAACTTTTTCCTATTTTTTTCCAATACTTTTAATCAAAAGTAGCACGCTCTTAAGACATTCAAATGCTGTATATGATGTGTTTTTTTATAAACGGACGCGATAGTAATCATTTATAATTTATGTGACTGTGAAATTTATCGGAATTAAAATATTTTTCGAAACTGTTAGAGTAATTTAGTTTTATCTCAAAATAACACATCAATTTAAAAGCGTTTAAATAAGTTTTTATATAAATTTATTTCCAGATGGGTGATGCTGAAGAACGTGCACCTCGCCCCCGTATGGTTGGTGCAGCTAGAGAAGAAGCTGCACTCTCTGCAGCCGCACCCCAACTTCAGGCTGTTCCTCACCACCGAGATCAGTCCCAAGCTGCCTGTCAACCTGCTGCGAGCAGGCAGGGTGCTCGTGTTCGAGCCGCCGCCGGGTATACGAGCCAATCTGCTCAGGACTTTTGTTACTGTAAGTGCTATTTTATATTCCTGAGATTTGTCAAATGAAAAAATATTTTACTACATATATTGCATTGCAGAGTAACATTATCATTAATTTTACAACTGTTGTGATAGGTGAGAATAGTGTAAAAGATTTTTGTGGCATAAATACTTTGAAGTAATAAATAGACACTAATGTCCACAAAATTATTTTATTTCTTTACAATAAATATTTGAATTAATATTCTTCTCACAACCAATTAAATTCTCTTCTTAGGTCCCGGCCGCTCGTATGATGAAGCAACCCTCGGAGCGTGCACGACTTTACTTCCTGTTGGCTTGGTTCCATGGTAAGATATTATTATTATTATTATTTAATACTTTATTGTACACCATTTAAAGTACAATAAAAAATTATAATACAGAAATAACGGCGGCGATCTCTTCTAAACAATCTTTGTATTTTGATATTTACTTTTCAGGACACTATTTCAACATTTTTATCTTTCCGACTACTATTCTTTTAAGAAAAACAATAGTATCAAATGTTATATTGATTAATCAATGTTTCCTCGCAGGTATCGTTCAAGAACGTTTGCGTTACGTGCCGCTGGGTTGGGCTAAATACTACGAGTTTAACGAGTCCGACTTGCGTGTGGCTTGCGACACTCTCGACACTTGGATTGACGCCACCGCCATGGTAAGCTTCGTTATTTATTGGCCCTAGAAATTATGCCCCTCAATGCCATGATTATTTTTTATATTGGCACAACAAGGTGACTGGAAAGCACCTTATAATAACCATAGTTTATTCGCGACAGTCCTACAAAGAGAAACAACCATATCTCATCCATACCAAAGCTGATGCTAAAGATAGACACAACATCAATGTGATTTCAAAACTTATAATCTAAATATCTATGCCCAGCAGGGGATTGTGTTACAACTATACACTAAGTAAAATAATATTTTCCGTTTATAAAATATGACTTTAATTTATTATAACAATTATTTCTTCTTGTTCAATACAGGGTCGCACCAACCTACCTCCGGAGAAGGTGCCATGGGAAGCCCTGGTGACTCTATTGTCTCAGTGCATCTACGGCGGCAAGATCGACAACGTGTTCGACCAGCGGTTACTGCACTCGTTCCTGTGCAAGTTGTTCACGCCCAAGTCTTTCGAGGCGGACTTTGCTCTTGTCGCTAATGTTGATGGGGTGAGTGGATTTTAAGTGAATTGTCTGGGTTTTACAGATATAAAATATCCCTATATATATACATATATATATATATATATATATATATATATATATATATATATATATATATATATATATATATATATATATATACGTATATATATATATATATATATATATTATTTATACTCTTTATTGTACATCTTAAGTTACATAATAAATAAATATAACAGGCAAAAATTCAATAGTACAATGGGTGAGCATATTATGGCATTGAGCGATTTCTTCCTGGCAACCTTTGGATGAACAGGAATTGTTGGAGTAATAAATAGGGCTTGACGTGCAACAAGAGTACATTAACAAAAGAAACCAAATAATAAATAATATATATATATATACCGGGTATCTCAAGACTGCTACCGAAAACGAAGCCGGGTGGTAGTTTTAGTGGCTACAAACACAATGCAATTAAAAATTTCGCCTAGAAACGCGACAATTTTTTTTTTATGATTTTTTAAATATCGTCATTTTTGGGTGGTAAATCCATAGTTTTTGCTAAAATAATAATTTAAACTCTTTTATACCTTAGAATATTTATAAATAAAACGGTATATACTATTATTTTAGGAAAAAAAATATTTACCACCCAAATATGGCCATAGGAAAAAATAACAAAAAAAAATGGTCGCTTTTTTTTTGCAACTTTTTCTGTTGCATTGTGTCTGAAGTCGCTTAGTGTAGTTTTAGTGACTACAAACACAATGCAATTAAAAACTTCGCAAAGAAAGTCATTTTTGGATGGTAAATCCGTAGTTTTTGCCAAAATAATAATATGAACTCTTTTATACCTTAGAGTATTAATAAATAAAAGGGTATACACTATTATTTTAGGAAAAAATGTATTAACCGTCCAAATATGGCCATATATCAAGACTGCTACCGAAAACGAAGCCGGGTGGTAGTTTAAGCGACTTCAGACACAATGCAACAGAAAAAGTGGCAAAAAAAGCGACAATTTTTTTTTTGTTATTTTTTTCCTTTGACCATATTTGGGTGGTAAATGCATTTTTTCCTAAAACAACAGTGTATACCCTTTTATTTATAAATAATCTAAGGTATAAAAGAGTTTAAATTATTATTTTAGCTAAAACTAGGGATTTACCACCAAAAAAAGACGATGTTTAAAAAATCATAAAAAATAACTGTCGCGTTTCTTTGCGAAATTTTTAGTTGCTTTGTGTTTGTAGTCACTAAAACTACCACCCGGCTTCGTTTTCGGTAGCAGTCTTGAGATACCCGGTATATATATTATATATAAATTACACATAGGCTAATATTCAATATTACATAAATAAAGTATAAGTAAAAAAATAAAATAAAAACAATTCTTAATGAAGAAGGGATAAGTAGTGATCTTTGACTAGTGATTTAAAAATTATATGAGACTAGCGGCCCGGCCCAGCTTCGCCCGGGTACAAATAGATTTTTGTACAAATATGTACGTATTATTATTATACATATAAACATTCCTATATATAGGCACGCTGCCGCCGCCCCGGTCGGCCAGTACCGCCGCAAGCGCTACGTCCCGCAATTTTAAATCTGTAATATCTTCGAAAATATTCATTTAAATCTTGTGCTTGTACGACCACATAAATCTATATTAAATCAACAATTTATTTAAGCTATTTAATTGGATAAGGATTAATGCTGTATTGGTTAAAATCGCTTCGAAAATTAGCCATTATTTGTCGTAAAAAGGAAATGACAAAAAAATGTTATTGTGGGATATCCATAAGAGATAGACATATACCATCGCGGAGTTTTCTGTAGACTTTTTCAATGTGTACAAATATGTAGTACATTATTTTGATAAATCTCGTAGGGTTCAGCCTGCGTTTGCAATGTAAGCGGAAAAATATTGATAATAGGATATTTGACTCCATTTTTTTTATTGTATGTATCAAAACGTTTCCACAGCTATGGTCTAACAAACAAAGAAATTTATAAATCCATTCAGAATTAAACAAGTCAGAAACGTTTTAAATCTTGTAGTGGGGGTAACAAAAAATAAATTCAAAACCAAGATAGTGACGTCACTAGGGTTATTATACATTACAGTGTGCGGGTGTGAAAGAGATAGCAAGATGTCCCCACTACACCCCCACTCCTTA
The DNA here is from genome assembly GCA_009982885.2 of Hyles vespertilio. Taxonomy (NCBI): domain Eukaryota; kingdom Metazoa; phylum Arthropoda; class Insecta; order Lepidoptera; family Sphingidae; genus Hyles; species Hyles vespertilio. Next base: position 12,767,205 of record CM042824.1, read on the forward strand.
ATTTTAAATGTTAATATTTGTCTAATGTTACAAGCTACTTTAATACTTTTTTGACAGCAAGGCTTTATTTTTCATCAATTTGTGTTTGTAAGCGAAATAATACCAAAAATCGATAATAGTCAAATACTCTATTAACGACATCACATTAGAAACCTCAAAAATAATTGAATCACTCTATCTATTTAAAAAAAACCGCATCAAAATCCGTTGCGTAGTTTTAAAGATTTAAGCGAACAAGAAAAATAGGGACAGAAAAAGCGACTTTGTTTTATACTATGTAGTGATTTAGCAAGTCTAATATGTAAAGGTAATGCATTCCATAACCGAGCTGCTTGAACAGTGAAAGATTTGTCAAAATATGCTGTAGTATGGATTGGTATATGCAACTTCAGATTTTCTGATGACCTCAGGGATCTCGTATGTCTTTCACTGAAGAATTGGAACCTTTCTTTAAGATATAATGGAGAAGAAGAGCTGAATAATACATTATAAAGTAAAGAAAGTATGTGAGCATTCCGACGAAAGCGAATTGGTAACCACTTGAGCTTAGCGCGAAATGTTGAAACGTGATCATATTTACGAAGTCCAAATATAAATCTTATACAGAAGTTTTGAAGCCGCTCAAGTTTGTCTAGTTGGTCTTCTCTGAGGTCAAGATAGCTGGTATGGGCATAGTCAAGAATTGGTAGAAGAATTTTTATTTTAGTTTCTTTTTTTAATTGCGCGATTATAAAGCATTTTCTTTCTTTATTTTTATATAAAGGTATTTCAGGATTAGCGTGGTGGACTATATGGCCTAACCACTCTCAATCGTATTCTCGATTGTAGAGTAGGCCCGTGCCCTGCAGTGGGACGTATGTGGGCTGATACAGATTTCAGGATTATGTAGTGTCTTCTGTTTATTTATAACATGAAATCCATATTTTCTGTAATATAAATTTTAAATTCTCAAAACCATTAGACATTATTCCAGTTAATAAATATGTTTAGGAACCTGCTTATTATATTTTTACATTGTGATAACCATAATTCATATCATGGTAGTACTATTACTACTATCAACATAACATATTCTGTATCAGCCCATATACGTCCCACTGCAGGGCACGGGCCTCCTCTATAATCGAGAGTACGATTGAGAGTGGTTAGGCTATATCCCCTGGACCGTCGGACGAACCGCGCTCAGGTTCGTCGGACTTCAAGCAATAAAGCAACCTAACGTTATTGAAATAGGGGCTATTTTAATTCAAGGCCACAATATGGCGCTTACGACAAGCCAGGGGATATAGTCCACCACGCTGGCCTAGTGCGGGTTGGCGGACTTACATACCATAGAATTTTTTTATAAATCGCTATGGTATGCAGGTTTCCTCACGATGTTTTCCTTCACCGTTTTAGTGCGTGGTGATTGACTATCAATACACACATGACTCCGAAAAGTCAGAGGTGTGCCCTGGGATTCGAACCCGCGGCCACCGTGAGCATGTTGGTAGTCGCGTCTAGTCCGTTTACCAACAGGCCACCACGCACTATGAACATATGATCGTATTTTTTTATAAATTACGAACATATGTTCATAGGCAATATGCTTAAAAAATGTTTTATTGTAGGCGTCTGGAAACCAACGCCATATCACAATGCCGGACGGCAACCGACGGGATCATTTCCTTAAGTGGATTGAAGAACTATCTGACAGGCAGACACCTTCTTGGCTTGGACTGCCTAATAATGCAGAAAAGGTGAGCGTAGTATTCAAATTACTAGAACATAAATTATATTTAGGTCATAAAGAATAGGGAAATAAAAAGTCGTGACCAACCGTTAAATCAAGACACATGCATTAAATTGAATTTGTATTGCTTCATACAATAATATGAAAGAAAACAAAAGAAAATCATTTAAAATATGCAATCAGACCAATCATTGAGTATAGTTATAATATTTATGATGGAATAATCTATAATTATGATACTGTCACCAGGTACTTCTAACAACTCAAGGCAGTGATCTCGTATCGAAACTCCTCAAGATGCAACAGCTGGAGGACGAAGAAGAGCTGGCTTACAACGCCGCCACCCAGGACCATGACTCTAGTAAGCTATACGCTTTTCTATTTATCTAATCAAAAACAAAATTTCAGAAAGATAATGGATGTTTGTAATTACTATTGATTACGTTTGGATATATTGCTTAATGGAACATACAGATGAATTTAATACACATTCCCATTTTCATATCGCTATCTAAGGATCAATTCTGAAATAGACAAATTCGACCTATTAACCCGTGAACTGTATTTTTTAAGGGATCAAGTCGTAAATAGAAATGAGGTTTGCTTATTCATTATTTATCAATGGCAAACTAAATATAAAAAGCTACCTTTATTCTGTACTGGTCTGTAGGGCGATTCACGTAATTTATTGACGCGCCGATCAAGTTGCGGTGCGGTACTATTAAGTTTACATTTTGATACAAAATGGTATTCTCGTAGATGTTTAGCTGCGCGTGAGCTGCGCGTCAACTGTACGTCAGATGTATGAAATTTGTTTGACATTGACATATACGCGCAGCAGTAGAATACACTAAAGCGCTCGCATGACGCGAACTTGACGCGAGCGTATTACGAGAATACGAAAAGGGCTGTTTTGATCGAAACGTAACTGCAACTGCGCCGCAACTGAACTTATTTAATTACGTGAATCGCCCTATTTATGTAGGTAGCATACTTAAATGGCAAACACAATGCATATATTACATGCTTACAAGGTAAAAAATATTTTTTTTATAATTTGGTACAACAGGCTCTGTGGTGTTGGGTGACGGACGACCAGCCTGGATGAAGGTGTTGCACCAGACCGCCACTAACTGGCTTCAATTACTACCGCAACAGTTACCGGTTTGTATATTAATTTACCTAATTTTATAATGTGTCTCAACTTCTCATCATCATAGTCAGTATAATTAAATAATCCATAATTCAAGTTTATTAGGGATTATTCCTCCATTGCCAAACCTCAATGACCTAATCCAGTATATAATGCGGCAGAAAATGGATAGCAAACTTGAGTCATTTGGCTTCGTATTCAATATTATCTGATGATAGAGAAATATATCCTTAAGAGCGTTTATACCCTGCACGCGCTTTTTGGCTTAAAAACAGGACTTTTCAAATGAGTTAATAGCCACCAATAAACAATTTAAAGGAAAAATAATTATTACTAATTTTAGAAAAGGTTGTCATCTAGGGATTTTGGTGGAAAACATTATAGATTGATGGATAATTTGTGAGTACTATACGGATTACTGAACACAAGTTTCGTTATTTAGGCTTTAAATGGCAATTTAGAAGCTTAAGATATCCGAAACCACTAAATATAAGATGAAAATAAAAATATTATCAGACTAATAAGACCCTTATGGAGGGATTTTGCTGAGAAAAATAATCTTTTTGTGTTTAGTTCCTGAAAAATAAAAATTTAAACAATGCGAAATTATTCAGAAACTCTCGTCAAGAACATATATTTTTTTTTCACCAACTTATCGTATATAATTTTTTATAGCAATTGCATATTACAAAAGAAGAACATCTTATCAATAAATTACCATTTTTATATTTCAACAAAATTAGTTTTCATGTTTTCTACAAATATTTTAAAAACCACTATAAAACACGCTGTCCGACGTTGATCAAATCATACCGCCGCAAGGCCTTCTAGAGGGAGGACGTATCGCTCGTCGCTCCGGCCTGGCTGCAGTCGATTATGCCGCGCGTAGTAAAAATAGCCACGCGGGGAATGCGATTACCACATCTTAGTACTTTGGTAGTAAAATATTTAATTATTTTTATTACCTACAATGATTTTGTAGTGAGTATAAATTATGTTTCAGGTAATATAATGGGATATAATTCCGAGGCTAAATTATGTTATGTATTGTAGTATAAAATTAAATATATTTCGTAATTGTAAGGGGTTGTAAGGCCTCTAACACTATTTATGTGTTCGAACACGAAATGATTAATAAAACGTCCGTAGTGTATACTGATTGAACACTGATTTGAATGCAACTTAACAATGTAATAATAACGAAAATATGATTAGTATACAAAATTTGTATTATTCTTTGCTTGCACAGTAATATTTGTCTACTTATAATGCAAATAAAATATTTTTATGATATTATATTACAGTTACATTTCAATTGAATATTTGAAGCGCACGGATCAAAGTTGTTTGAGCCGATTGTATAGCGAGCCGACGCGGCAGCTCTACGCACACAGCTTTGGTCGCTTATGTGTGCGTGAAATTAACGAAGAAATACCTATAGTTGACTTTGCGCGCAAGGTGTATACGCTCTTAATTCAGAATTATCTCAATACTGAAGATGTGAGTGAACATTTTCAGACTCTGCGTCGTACGGTAGAGAACATCAAGGACCCGCTGTATCGTTTCTTCGAGCGCGAGGTGGCCGCCGGAGCCTCGCTGCTGCAACAAGTGCTGCATGACTTGCGCTGCGTCATCTCTATCTGCCAGGTATGACTTTAATATATAATTTGGTTTTGAACTCAATAATATATTTATTTGTTACAATAATATGGTTATTATTTTACATTTTTTACTGGTGGTAGGCCTTTCATATGTGAGAAGCCATCTGGGTAGGTACCACCGCAATGTCTATTCCTCCCGTGAAACAACACTGCTTAAATGCACTGTTGTGTTTCGGATTGAAGGACATTGTAGCCAGAGCAACTACTGGACATATTGAGACTTAACATCTTATGTCTCAGGATGGCGAGCGCAGTGGAATATTGCTACTGTTTATGAGCGGTCGTATCGCTTACCATCAGGCGAACGGCTTGCTCGTCTCGCCATTCAAGGCAATAAAAAAAAAACAGGGATATTGAATTAGTTAAATTGTCATATGAAAGTTTATGTTTTATAAACATATTATATAAAAAAAATGAGGGTACTATAATTATGCCTTAAGACATTGCTACTTTGCAGTTAATATTCCTATGAAAATAAGTATAAAGATCATACATTCATAAACTTTCGCCTTTTTCCCATAAGAGTCAGGCAGAGGTGCCAAGATACCGACATTTCGCCTAATATTAACATTATACAAGAATCCATAATTTATTTTTTATTCCATTATTTAATATATCATATTGTTCGACTAACATACTTTTACACATCGTCAATGACATATCCACTAAAATGTAATAATGCAATGTCTGTTACTACAGGGCGAGATGAAGCAGACAAACGAGACGCGCGCGATGGTGGGCGCGCTGGTGCGCGGCATGCTGCCGGGCCCGTGGCGGCGCTACGCGGTGGCGCGCGGCTGCACGGTGCAGCAGTGGGTGGGCGACTTCGCGCAGCGCGTGCAGCAGCTCGCGCACGTGTCCGACACCGTCGCCGCCAGCGGGGCCAAGCGGCTGCAGGTATGCACAATACATTTTTATGCTGCCGAATGCTCAACACTTCTTCCCCTCCCGATTGATGGTCCGGCAATCCGTCTATAATTCGAGCGTTGTGGATCTTCATGGACATCAGTGGTCACTTAGATTGGACTTATTAAATAAAAAAAAAAACGATATCTCGTCAAACTAGCACTTACAAAAAAAATGAATGATAATAAAACTTAAGCTGTACACGCAATGTGCAGCTACATGGTACAAAAATTACTAGACCGGCCCAAGATTTAGTTGAGTAAGGGTGCATTTAAAGAAGCCCACACAGGACATATCATCGTAATCTGGTTAAGGTAATGCTTACAATAAAAGAATCCTTAATAGATTCGTAAGCAAAACATCTTTGGCTAGTTATCAAAGTATAGGAAATTGCTATGAATCTACTTATGAATTTTATTGAAGTGGCATTAAATAATATGATTTCACATAAATATACTCCATGAGTCATATATATTAGAAAGATAAAACTTGAAAACTTAATTTTTGTTACAGAGTATCCCAGTATGGCTTGGAGGTCTTCTCAACCCGGAGGCTTATATCACGGCGACTCGCCAATGTGTGGCCCAAGCGAACTCGTGGTCACTTGAAGAACTGCATTTGCAGGTAATTAGTATCATAAATTCACTTCCCACATTCGAGATTAGAGTTTGTATGGATACATACTTACATAATGGTCGTTTTCTTTTAGGTGACCATTCCAGACCCAGGTACTCCGACTGAAAATGCACAGACTGAATGGTCGTTCTCAGTCACTGGTCTGAAGCTACAAGGTGCTACAGTGAAGGGTAATCGTCTGCTTTTGACCAACACTATCATGGTTGATCTGCCGCTCACGGTGCTTACTTGGATTCGGTATGTTATTCTATTTCTTTATCTTTCTTTTTTAATTCATAATACCACTACTAGTAAGAGAACATGACAAAATAAAAATCTTTATATCTGTTTACATAATTAATGCTTGACAAGTATTTCTTTTTTGGCTGTTCATTTTTTTCTGATTTCTTAACAGGAGATATTTTCTTAATCGGACGCATTTTATTTATATAAAAAAGGTCATTACTGGTATATGCGATTTAATTATTTTTTTTTTACTTTCGATTGTTGTTTAACTATCATTGTATTATGATTAACGAAAACATTTTTCTTTTCAGCGGTCCTGAACCAGCAACAGGTGCGCAGGCGCTAACTCTACCAGTGTACTTGAACAGCGCTCGCTCCGAGCTACTGTTCACGGTGCGGCTGCCCATCGCGGCCGGACAGGAACCGCACGCCTTCTACGAACGAGGCGTCGCGCTGCTCACATCCACCGCACTCAACTAACTACCCTCAACCACACATTCAACCCAATAGAACATACGTTGAGTGCGCCAATACAATCAAACATACGGTTACACTTATTATGTAGCTTAAATAACACAATAGGCGCATAGTAGTACGTGCTGCGTAAAAAAGAGTGCGTGCGCAGTCAACTTTTTAACTATAGTCAAATTTTAGAACAATGTAGAACGTTGTCAAACTGTGAAATTATCCGAGAGATTGTTTTAGTTGTATGTGAATGCTTTGAAGGTTGATCGCAATACAGATAAGGGTTGAGGAATGTTAAAAATATTATACACATTTCCAGTTCTGCACCAGTGTTTGTATCCCGCTTTAATCAATATTTATATTGTTTTTTTTATGTTACTATTTACTAGTATGCATGTAACCAGTATTTATGCAATAAAACATATGTTATTCAAACAGAAAATCTTTTATTGTATGTAACTTAAAAATAATACTAAAACATTTATTTGAGAAAACTACAACTGACTGCTTCCTTGAATAGCAGTCTTGATGCCTGGAGGCTTCTGTTTTGGTAATCTGAAACAAAACAAGACGATATTTTAAACTTCGTAAATGTCACGTTATTTTAACAACAAAAAAATACTAATTATTGCTTGTAATAGGTTTTTTAATAGTAAAGAGATTAATGACATTGCATGAGGAGGTTGATGAAAGTGGATAAATTTATTATGTCAGGATCGAGTAAAGTGGTGATTTATCGTGTCTGCCTACCCTTACGGAATACAGGCGTGACGATTATCTATGTGTGCAAAAATATGAATATACATTAGAATTCCTAAAACACTCACCGCGTGTGAATGATCTTTCTTGGAGACGACGGATGAATGAGATCGTGCTGTCTCTCCCAGTCTAAATATTTCTGATGTTGACGCTGACGACGGCGATCCACGTAACTTATCTACAAATAATAATTCAAGAACAAGAATATACGCAACTAAATATAGATCTCTTGTAAGAACTACCATCAGGAAGTAGCCTGCATTCAGTGGTTTCGAGTTAACTATATTATGACAATAGCTTAAGCCATTATTTTCCTCCACAGCTATAAAGAATATTTCGTTAGACTGACTACTACTTAACAAAAAAATAAAAGTAGACCAACAAATTAAATATTACCCATCCATCCGACAATTTATTCGAATTTGTAATAAAATAACCATAAAAAATCAACTTCATAAATAAACAGAAATTCTTACAACACAACTGGCCGGTATCCATATGAACGCAGTGACGAGTACGACGACTCCAACAATGTTGTCTCGTAGGAACCCGAGCACGTTGTTTATATTGATGTCCTCTATGATGTCCCAGAACCGCTCCACCACATCTTGTATTGTTTTCTCGCAGACTCCCTGAAAGAATTTTAACATTAATTAATATCCTGTAGTTTAACAACGTGGCCAAATTGAATATTGTAACTATCAATGACTGCCAACATATGGGAAAGGACCATTTAATCTGCGCTATCATCATATAATATATATGCAATATATCATAATTTTAATCAATAAAAAAACAAGCACATCATATAAATGAAATGTAAATATTATAGTTAAAACTATACCTTATTACAAAATCCTTGTATGCACGGAGTTCCGTCGGGCAGAATGTCGTTATGTGCCACCGGGAAACATGTCTTGTTGAGGCTTTTTCGACAACACCGCTTGCACGCATCCGCAACTAAATATAATAAAATATTTTATTAATCAAATCGTTCGTCATATTAGCTAGTAATTGTGATGGGGCTTCGTAAATGTTTCATAAGAGAAACTGGAACCAATAATTTTGCACAAAAAAAAAATAACAATGAACTTTCAACTCATTTCAAATGTGCATGTGCATAAAAGTGTGACAGTCTCAGACTCTCTTGTTGCAGACGTCTATAGGCTAACAGCTAACTACCAGGCGGCCTCTTTGGTTTTTTGTCTCCTTACTAGGATTTAAAAAGAATATTGGTAGGAAATAAACAATGATTAATGTTGCGTTGGCATACCGATATCGCACATGCAGCTGTGCATCCCCTGCGTCTCGCAGTACGGCACGCACGTCCCGTTGCGGCAGCGCCCGCGCTCCGCGCACTCGTGCTCGTCCGCGATCGCCGGCGCCTTCGCAAAGAACATTCAAGGTCACTTGCACAAACTAATTTTGACAATACCTTTGACCTTGAAAATTTCAATCATACCGTACATTGGCAATGTGAAATAACATATATATAAATAAATAAATATCATATCATCATAATTAATAATAACAGCAAATGTATGGGATTGAATTTTAAAAGTCGAAGGTTTTGGCAAAGTTAGTTTGTGCAACTGAGCCTAAGTATTCACTCATCATCATCATTATGAGCCCAGTTGCAGTCTACAGCTGGACATAGGCCTCTCTCAAGGTACACCAAAAAGCCTGGTCTGCTGGTTTATGCATGCAGTCGCTGCCGGCCCTCTTGTCAATGCGTCCCGCCATTTCGGGACCTATACAAATGCTACTAATTACTATTGAAACGGAAGAAGTCACGTGGCTGTCAAATGTTATTTTAATACATTTGTTCTTTCCGCAGGCGTTCACTCCCACAGAAAAGTGTCATTTGTCTAGGAGCCTTGGCCAGAAGGTGTCTCATAGTAAGTTTTTCAAGAAGGGGCATCCCCTCGAAATATTGAATGATCTCGATCCAAATATCTATATGACATTTTTTTTACGAATTTAACTATATGTACTAGAATGGTGCTCCTTCCAAACTGTAAATGCCATATTCTTTTGTTGCAAACGCATACCAATAGGATTAGTGACAATATACCTGCACGTAGTCACTAAGTGTTCAATAGATAGATCAAGCTAGCCCAAAAGTAACGCAACACCTAATGAATTGTTTGATTTAAATATTATTTTCTTATTTTTTCTTGATTTTAATCCTAAACACGCATTATTATATGATTAACACGGTCATCTTTGAGTCTTGAGTCTAAAGTCATATTTTATGAGAGTAGTATATCAGCAGCTAGTAGTGCGCACCTTGGGACAGTCGGCGGAGGCTCCGTTGCAGGTGGCCTCGCCCTCGCACGCCGAGTGCGCCGCCTCGCGACACACCACGCCCGGCGGCGCGAACACGCAGCCCGCGCAACACGGCGAGTTCTTGTCGCTGTGTCACCATGTACATATTTATACCGTTTAAATAAGATTAATATTTTGTACATTGTACATACATCATAATGTATTTTTGGAAGAATTTAAATAATCATTGTATTTATTTTTTTTCATTCACCAAATTGCATATTTTTGCGATGTAGAAGATTCCATCTATTTAGAATTATATAGATTTTGTACTTGTCATAAAACAAAAACAAATGTTACCTGCAAACAGCTCCTTGATTCTTTCTCAGCTTGCAATTCTTATCACAGCACATGTCGTTGTCTTCGGTACCTAAATAAAAAAAAAACTATAATACATAAAAATTACAAAATGCATAAACAGAGCATCAGAGTGCATAAATTAGGCAAACCCTTACAATTTTACAGCCTAACAAAGAGCACTTCTTAGCGACGACAAAGAGAAAATCAATTTAAGTATTTTTCTGTATATAATAACAATCTATACTGTCATCGAGCTAGGAAATTTTACCCAATACCTATATCCAAGCCCCCCTCAACGGAAAATATCATTGCTACTGTGGCAAGCCAATTCCAATATTAATACCGAGTAAGCCGGCGTCGCACTCCTCTCCACCTTCAACGCGAAGATTCCCGCAGAAGCTCTCCTCCGGCTCAGAAAAGCAGCGGCCCGACTTCGCTTGCAACACCTTCCTAATCGACCGCAAACTGCATGGTGAAAATCTCTGCAAATATTATTCATCATAATCATCTCAGCCACAGGAAGTCCACTGCTGAGCATAGGCCTCCCCCAAGAATCTCCACAATGACCTGTTGGAAGCGGACTGCATCCAGCGACTTCCTGCAACTTTAGTTAGGTCGTTCATCCAATTTTTTGGCGGGCGTCTTCATTTCGCTTGCCTGTACGTAGCCTCCACTCTAGAACTTTTTTGCAAATATTATTACTAGACTATAATCCCTTACTCTAATTGACATGAAGTTCAGCATGAGTTCTAATTACTCAATAGTAAAACTGGTTTTAAAAAGAGCAACATTAGAGTATTTTGCCATTTCTTCTCTATTGAAAACCGCTTTCCGAACCGGGTGGTTGATAATAAAAAATTACAATCTCAATGATGAAGAACATCTTAATACACTCACACACACACAATCACTGTTTGGTTTTGTGTGAGGTGATAACCAGCAAAGGAGGGTCTCGCAATTTGATACGATGACCCGCCCTCTGCCAATTTGTGGTATGTTTACCTTGTTGTTGACGTCGTACCCGCTGACACTGTAAGTGTACATGAGGTAGGAGCCGCCCTGGCTGGCGGCGGGCGAGCACTCGGCCACGTCGGGGTCGTGCTCGGAGCCCCAGTTGTGGCCGAACTCGTGCGCCGTCACCAGGTCCGCCTCGCGAGTGATCACGCGCTGACCGTAGTGATTCCGAGACGAACTCAAACCGGAGTTCAGGTACAGAGTGTAACCGTTCTTGAAGTACTCTGCCAGTGAAATATCAGTTATTGCCGAGAATGCCGTTGGTGAAATACTTTGTTAGATATTTTCCGTGAAACATGTTTTATAAGTGAGTAATGCCTAATTTTCAGGTAAATATAACCAAATTGAATTGTCTATAGTTAGTATTATTCTTATTACTTTAATTATTAAGGAATAGACGATATCAACCTCCGTTATAGTGATTCGTTTAACATAAATAATAATTTCATTTTAAATAAATTTACATAATGTTAGTACACACATATGTACATTAAAGAAATTATGCATGTTAATGACGGAAATAAACAGGTAAACATACATTAATCTAATATTTTATGCAACATTCGATTGGCATAACAATGATACATAAATTACTTACACATACGTATGGACAAAATAGCTTATATGAAAAGCGTAACACAAATGATAAATAGAGCTACAAGCAATATGCGAATGCAACAAAAAAGCAACAGATAAAAACACTCACAGTAAGCACCGCAATAACTGAAAACAAAACAAACAAATAAAATATAACTAAAAATATAAAAATAACATTTCTTTGAATCAAAGAGCACATTAGCCATGCTATTTAGCAATGGCAATAGACGTCGAAACAGGTCAGAAATCTTAGTTTGATATATTATAATGTGTACTCATCAATATTCTCCATTCTAATATGGCACCTCAAGTGATTTCACATAACGTGCCAAATGGCCTAAGCTGCGTTGGATCTTGATAATAGGGAACCAAATCTCTGTAGTTTCTGATATCTACAACCAAGATATCATATAAGTATTACTGCAGGATTATAAATACGAGGGGTGATCAAAAAGTAATGATAAACGGGTAATTCTAATAAAGATAAAAATAAAAAAAAAAACATTTCGCTTCTTCAGTCCTTCACCACTTCCCAGCTAAAAAATTGTATAAATAGGACGTCATTTGGAGGAGCTACATTCATTTGAATACCAGCAGTCGGAGCGACAACACGAAAATGGAGAAACACGAAGTGAGATGCTTCATCATACCTCTGTTTGAAAAAAATGTCTACCAAAGAGGTACACGCGGATTTGGTGGAGACACTGGGGGACTCTGCTCCTCCATATTCTACGGTGGCACGGTGGTGCAAAGAGTTTAAGCTGGGTAGAACATCCACAGAAGATGAACATCGCGAGGGACGCCCAACTGAGGAAAACGTGAAAAAAATCGAAGATATCGTGTTAGCAGACCGAAGAGTAACCATCAGACATTTAGCTGAGGTCACAGGGATCTCATATGGCAGCATCTAAAGCATTTTGACCAGCAAAATGAATATGAAGAAGGTCTCCGTGCGTTGGGTCCCGAGAATGTTAACGGATGAACAAAAGAAAAAGCGAGTTGACATTTCAAGAGCCAATCTTGCAAATTTCCAGGCTGACCAAGAATTATTTTTGTCACGATTTGTGACCATGGACGAAACATGGATCCATCATTTTGATCCTGAGACCAAACCACAATCGATGACTTGGAAAAGGCCATCCTCACCGACTCCTAAGAAGTTCAAAGACCCGAAAGAAATATTTGTGGGCCGCACAAACATTTCTCTCGGTGCGGGGATCGAACCCGCGGCCTCTCGTTTCACAGGCGGCGTCTAACCAACTGCGCCATGGAGGCTGTGATTGAGAGATACATGAGTTTTTTTTTAATAACACATAACATACATAAACGTCACGCCTGCATTCCATAGGGGTAAGCAGAGACTATGGATCTTTAATTTGCTCGATCCCGACATATTGCTCTCACTTCGTCCACTTTCACCGATATCTTCATTCATTCTCGTCGGGTTAGCGTACTTTACACCTGACCTATGTGTTTGTTTATTTCTTTGTCATTTACCCAACGAAAATACTAAACGTTGAAAGTCTATCATCTTAACAAATTTATAGCTGCCAAAAAAATATTAAAATCATCTAACAGCTTAAAAAAGTCTAAAAAAAATAAACACATGTATTGAAAGTACCAGGAGTACATATCCCGCCCACAGAGTTCCGTCGCGGCGATCCGACGTACGCCAGCCCCAGAATACCACCTTCAAACTTGAGGTCAGTAAACAAATGCGCCAGGCAGAAGTCCTTGTGAGAGTACTCGCGACTAAACACCTGCGTACATACAAATGTTTGAAAACAATTGCTACGAATAAGCTGCAATAACATAACAACCTTGGTATTATAACAAAAGAATGAAATATGTATTTGTATTCATAATATTTTAAGTCGTAACTTACATTCAATTACGTTTTTTAAATGTTATTTTATTTTTTCTAGTTTCAGTATTATAATGGCCAAGCTTTTAACCCAAATACGTCGCAATTATCTAAATAATTCGTATGAGACTGACTATAATGCAGTGTTGTAAAAATGAGCGCTGTGAGTCGAGCGTCGAGCGTTGAGTCGACGCTTTGGAGCGTTTTACACTCGAGCGTTAAACGCTTGAGCGTTTAAGGCTTACGAGCGTTGAGAGTTTAGACTTTCATGCTCGAGTTATGCGCTCGAGCGTTCAAGCGTTGTAGTTTTTAAATACGGATAGATGAAAAAATTGTGATAAATAAAAATGTTAGGAGTTGTAGGAGGCGGTAGGTACGGTGAGTATTACTTATCTTTTGACTTTGGTCGAATAAGCTGGCCTTATCTATACATATAAATAAAATTGAAGTGACTGTTTGTAATGTGAAAATAAATAAAAATGTCCAAGTACATATCGTTATATACACGATACCTATAACGAAAATGACCTTAGAATTTGTTTTGTCTGTCTGTCTGTCCGTCTGTCTGTCTGTCTGTTTGTTTGTTCCGGCTAATCTCTGAAATGGCTGGACCGATTTTGATGGGACTTTTTTGTCAGGTAGCTGATATAATAAGGAGTAACTTAGGCTACATTTGTTGTAGAAAATTTCATTTATTTAAAAAATAACTAAAAGAACTAATTAACTTTTTTGTTAAACTCCACGCGGACGAAGTCGCGGGCACAGCTAGTCATAACTAAGAGAAGGAACAGACTTAGTAACGAAAATATACAGGCCAGTATATGACTTTTCTCATGGTTAAAAAAATTATAGTGTTGCAAAGGTGTGTGATGATTTTAAGAGCGTATACACCTTGCGCGCAAAGTCAACTATAGGTATTTCTTCGTTAATTTCACGCACACATAAGCGACCAAAGCTGTGTGCGTAGAGCTGCCGCGTCGGCAATCAATCGGCTCAAACAACTTTGATCCGTACGCTTCAAATATTCATTTGAAATGTAACTGTAATATAATATCATAAAAATATTTTATTTGCATTATAAGTAGACAAATATTACTGTGCAAGCAAAGAATAATACAAATTTAGATACTAATCATATTTTCGTTATTATTACATTGTTAAGTTGCATTCAAATCAGTGTTCAATCAACAGATACTACGGACGTTTTATTAATAATTTCGTGTTCGAACACATAGATAGTGTTAGGGGCCTTACAACCCCTTAAAATTACGAAATATATTGAATTTTATATTACAATACATAACATAATTTAGCCTCGGAATTAAATCCCATTATATTACCTGAAACATAATTTATACTCACTACAAAATCATTGTAGGTAATAAAAATAATTAAATATTTTACTACCTAAGTACTAAGTTGTGGTAATCGCAGTCCGCGCGTGGCTATTTTTACTATGCGCGGCAATAATAGACTGCAGCCAGGCCGGAGCGACGAGCGATACGTCCTCCCTCTAGAAGGCCTTGCGGCGGTCTGATTTGATCCACGTCGGACAGCGTGTTTTATAGTGGTTTTTAAAATATTTGTAGAAAACATGAAAACTAATTTTGTTGAAATATAAAAATTGTAATTTATTGATAAGATGTTCTTCTATTATAATATGCAATTGCTATAAAAAATTATGTACAATAAGTTGGTGAAAAAAAATATGTTCTTGACGAGAGTTTCTGAATAATTTCGCATTGTTTAAATTTTTATTTTTCAGGAACTAAACACAAAAATATTATTTTTCTCAGCAAAATCCCTCCATAAGGGTCTTATTAGTCTGATAATATTTTTATTTTCATCTTATACCGGGTATCTCAAGACTGCTACCGAAAACGAAGCCGGGTGGTAGTTTTAGTGGCTACAAACACAATGCAATTAAAAATTTCGCCTAGATACGCGACAATTTTTTTTTTTATTATTTTTTA
The DNA here is from genome assembly GCA_009982885.2 of Hyles vespertilio. Lineage (NCBI taxonomy): Eukaryota > Metazoa > Arthropoda > Insecta > Lepidoptera > Sphingidae > Hyles > Hyles vespertilio. The sequence continues at coordinate 12,782,818 of CM042824.1, forward strand.
AATATCGTCATTTTTGGGTGGTAAATCCATAGTTTTTGCTAAAATAATAATTTAAACTCTTTTATACCTTAGAGTATTTATAAATAAAAGGGTATATACTATTATTTTAGGAAAAAATGTATTTACCACCCAAATATGGCCATAGGAAAAAAATAACAAAAAAAAAATTGTCGCTTTTTTTTGCAACTTTTTCTGTTGCATTGTGTCTGAAGTCGCTTAAACTACCACCCGGCTTCGTTTTCGGTAGCAGTCTTGATATACCCTGTATTTAGTGGTTTCGAATATCTTAAGCTTCTAAACTGCCATTTAAAGCCTAAATAACGAAACTTGTGTTCAGTAATCCTTATAGTACTCACAAATTATCCATCAATCTATAATGTTTTCCACCAAAATCCCTAGATGACAACCTTTTCTAAAATTAGTAATTATTATTTTTCCTTTAAATTGTTTATTGGTGGCTCTTAACTCATTTGAAAAGTCCTGTTTTTAAGCCAAAAAGCGCGTGCAGGGTATAAACGCTCTTAAGTGGGTATTTAATTTAACTTAGTTGCTAAGAAAAATCAGTAGGTAGTCAGGAATTGTACAGCAACTTCAGCTATTTTTTTTTATTGCATTGAATGGCGAGACGAGCACGCAGTTCGCCTGATGGTAAGCGATACGACCGCTCATGAACAGTAGCAAAACCAAACAACACCTTGATTTACAAAGCAATGCTTGGCATTCCACTGCGCTCGCCATCCTGAGACACAAGATGTTAAGTCTCAATATGTCCAGTAGTCACTCTGACTACAATGTCCTTCAATCCGAATCACAACAGTGCATTTAAACTGCTGTTTGACGGGAGAAATAGACATTGCGGTGGTACCCACCAAGACAGCCTCTCACATATTAGAGACTGACCACCAGTAAAACACAAAAACCAAAAACAAACAAAAAGCTAAACCACACTTGTAATGTAATTTGGGCCTTATGGCGTAGATCATATGCCATATTGTATACTAATAAAACATATGTAAGTATTTTTCTACTATTATAATATAAATATCGTTAGAAATAAAATTGAAATTGCCTTATTTCAATTATACTATCTTTTTTACGGTGGTTGTGGGTTCGAATCCCAGGGCACACCTCTGACTTTTCGGAGTCATGTGTGTATTGATAGTCAATCACCACGCACTAAAACGGTGAAGGAAAACATTGTGAGGAAACCTGCATACCATAGTGATTTATAAAAATGTCTATGGTATGTAAGTCCACCAACCCGCACTAGGCTAGTGTGGTGGACTATATGACCTAACCACTCTCAATCGAACTCTCGATTGTAGAGTAGGCCCGTGCCCCGCAGTGGGACGTATATGGGCTGATACAGATACAGATCTTTTTTACAGTTTCTCTAACTATGTAATCTAAGCGCGCGCTCAAGCTCGAGCCGAGCGCTCAAGCCACTGCTCGAGCGTCGAGCGCTTCAGTCGAGTCCCGACTCGAGCACGAGCAATCTGCTTGAGCGTCGACTCGAGCGTTTAAGCGCCGCGCCGACTCGAGCTTTTTTACAACACTGCTATAATGACTTTATAACGATCATAAGGATGATCGTCAAAATGTCCCTCCCAAAGACTCTATTTTTTATTGCATAAAGGCAAACGAGTGAAAAGGTCACCTGATGGTAAGTGATCACTACCGCCCATAAAAATCCACGACGTCTGGATTACAGAAGTTTTGCCTATCCGCCAAATCGGGAAGGGAAGGGTAAGAAAAGAAGGAAGAGAAAAGTGGGAAGGAAAAAGGATGGGAAAGGAAATGGGTATTGGGCACGGACGAACCCACACATGCTGAGTCATGATTGACAGGGCGGTTCTGCCACTTTTAAGACTCCCACGGCAACCTATTGTAATGTCCTCACCTCTAGCAAGTTCCGAACATCCCACTTCTCCCTGACCATGTTGTAGTGCGCCTCTCCGCCTCTCACGCGCGTCGGTTCAGAATGTACAAGTATCTTCTTTATCACGAAGCCCATGCCTTTAAACCCATCCATGTCCTACAATACAATTTCATTTTCATTAACAATTAATATATTTTTTACTACTTTCTAGTTATCAGTATCAAACATACCTGTCGGTCTTGCCAGAGAGTGTCATTGTATATTTTGTGCACACGATCGATTAAGCTTATCTGAAAAAGAAACATTTCAAACTGTACTTAAGCAACTGAAGAAGATAATTTAATGAGAATATGCTATCTATTTATCATTATCAATACATTATGCACAATATATTACTTACCAAATAACTAATTGTTGTCTTAGTGTTACTCGCTCCCATTTCTTGGAAAAACCTGTAATCAGCCACTAAAAGAAGAGGACACCTAGTTTTCGTTGGCGTGTATTCATAATCGCTCTGTCTTTTGGTTCGTTTTCCATGTTCCTTGCTCGTACCGCTGCCGTTAATCTCATGGTCATTAGTATGATTGATGTTTGCATAGTCCAGATATTTAGCTTTCTCCAAGCCTTCATGTTCCAATTCTATGTCATAGTGTTTCTCTTCTTCGCTTTCTTCCTCATTGTCGTCTTCCAGTTCTGAAATTATTATATAAATCCTGGATCTTATGCAGATTTACTATATAGTAGAAGTACCTAATGCTATGACAACCATAAGTAGGTAAAAGGATAGTTTGACTACTATGGCTTAATTTTTTAATTAAAATTTCAGTAGACCTAGAGATTTTTAGCCATATAAACTACAGACTTGTTATCAAACTCACGACCGCTGGATAGAGTATGCTATTAGCTGTGGGATGACCAATCCAAGTTTACCAGTATCATCAATTAATGTGTAGTCTAATAGTACGAACATGAAAATGTTATAAATTAGTTTCATAAGGTTTCCTTACCTTTCCCTTCTTTGACATAGCCACAAACACGTGGTTTCCCCAATTCAGATGGTTCTGCATTGGAACCTTTGAATAACATATCCGAAGAGCGGTATGTTATCATGCTTTTATCATCCAGATGTGGCAGGTGTCGCCAGGAGGGCTATAAAGCATTTAAAATTGAATAAACTTTGTGTTTTGTCCATTACAAAATTATATATAATAAAAACTGGGTACTGAGTTTAAGAGCAAGGCCTCGTTTTATAATGTATGCATTGTACACCCATAACATACTCAAAATAACAAACAAATAAAAAAAAAACATATATCGACTTCTTATATCAGATTATAATTCTTTATTCACTGACAAATATGGTAAATTAATTATTGTCAATAAGGCATTATATTCTGACGCACTCAAGTAATTCCCAGAAAATTGATTGGCCTCCCTATCTGTTTTTAGTTTTCAGTATTTCCTATAAATAATTATTTAACTTTAGTAAAAACCTCCCATCATTTTCTTTGAATTTAATATTTCATGAAATGAGGTGCAATTTCCATTGTATTTGAATTGATTTCAATTGAAATTACAACAAACAACCTGTTGTGTTTAATTTCAACATAGAATGTACTTGCAAGAGAAATTGTGAAAATGTTCAAAAGGAAAGCCAAAGATTGAAACAAAGCACACTTAAATAATAGAAAATATTTTTGGTTTATGTATAAGAAGTTTTTTTCTTGCACTGTATGGTCAGCAATACGACTGTTCATGAATAGTAGCAAAACCAAACAATGACTGCACTCGCCATCCTGAGACATGATATGTTAAGTCTCAATATGTTTAGTAGTTACTCTGGCTACAATATCATTCGAACCGAAACACAGCAGTGAATTTAAACTGCTGTTTGGTGGAAAAAACAGACATTACAGCCACACACTTATTTTGACAGCCTCCGTGGCGCAGTCGGTTAGACGCCGCCTGTGAAACGAGAGGCCGCGGGTTCGATCCCCGCACCGAGAGAAATGTTTGTGCAGCCCACAAATAATTCTTCCGGGTCTGGGTGTTTGGATAGGAAAAGAAGGCCCTGGGGAACCATTGATGCTGATGGATGCTGTGCTGTGTTTATATATGTTTCGAAGTAATTGTATGTACCCGGGGTGGATATTCTGTTTTTCAAGGGACTTAAATATGGCTGAATGGTGTTTGTGAGACCGAAAAGTGTCTCGTAGTTCTTGATACCCACGACACAAGACTCGATCTTAGTGTGGGGTCAGGACTATGTATGTGACTGTTGGGTGGATGTTATGACGGTACCTACCCAGGTGATCTCACACATACGAGAAACCTACCACCAGCATAAAAGTGAAGAGACTCTGGTAGGCATCAAGTTATATGTATAGATGATTCACCACAACTACTTGGCTATCTTTTGTTTTTGTTTTTGCTAATGTACTGCCAGAAGATAATGTTTATGAGAGTGATTATTTTAATTAAATTAAAAACATGTTACGTTGTAATATAAACAACATTATGTGCTGTTGAAAAAAAACTATTTTTATGTGATCCTATATATATATACGAATATAAATGGGTATAAAAGATATAACATGATATGTGCTTTCAATACATAATAAATACCTCAATGTGATATGTTTCATCTGGTGTGTGAATGATTCCAGTGATCACTCCGTCTTCCATGTGTAACTTGACATCAGATGTTGTCTCGCCAAATACTCTACCCGAGTAGAAATTTTCTCTGTCTAAAAGAAAACAATTATTTTTATTCTTCAACTTCTATTTCCATCTAGGAAATGAGCTATATATTTTAAAAAACATTGTCTTCTTGACATTGACATGGATGTTAAACAGGAATAGGAGAACATAGTTATTAACTGCACTTATTGTTCTTGTAGTAACTTACTTTTAATTATTTTTTGTAATTTAGCTGTCCTAAATCAAACAGACTGAGATATTGTTATTATACATATTGTATTTATGGTCAGTTTTGCCATTACTCACCAACATGGACTGTGGTCTCTTTACCGTCGGCATCCACTGAATATGCTTTGAAATTCGAGTGCAGAACAGGATTATGTGGGTGTAGAATAAGCCTGAAGTCCTTTCCCAATGTTTTAAAATGAACTTCTTTGATGGTGTTGAAAGGATGGTTTGATAGCTTTGCACCACGCTTCACAACATGATGCTTTAAACTGGATGCGTGCATTGTTTCAAAATATTTTAAATTTCCATGTAAGGAACCTAAATGCCATAAAAACATTAGTAACCAAAAAACGGATTATCGTAGTTTCCATAATATATGCTATAATACTCACAATTAGCGAACAGAAAGAGATGAATAAATAATAACATAATAAAAGTAGTATTATTTATAGTGCCCATTGCTTTGGGTGTTTAATCTTAACATATATTCTCATTAACTTTATTTATAGATCGTCAATATTATATGCACAATGATAAATTAAACTACAAAGCATTTCTTTATGCGCTGCATACAACACAACGAAAATAGTAGTTAGTCGCAGTAGTTTTTAAAAAGGTAATCAAATAAAATAATTGGCCGAAAGCAAGCAGAATTCAGAAAGGAAAATATTTTTCCTTCTCAAAATTCAAATGACACTTGGACAATTGACTATGCAATTGACAGCGAAGTCTCTTTAGTTTTAACTAAAATTACCCAAGGAATAAAATTCATACAGTCTCTTTTAAAAAGAATTGTTTCACAATAAATTAAGTGTGAGTAGAATTTATTTTAAAATATAGTACATAACTTAAATAACTTAATGTCATGTTTGTTTTGGTTAATTACAAGAAAAATAAACATGAAAAATGCGCTTAACATTTTTTATTTTAGTGTGTTACAATATGTGGTTACAATTTCGAGAAAATAACTTGTAAATGTGTTTATACTTTAATGTATTCATTTAAAACTTTCTAACTAAAGAACAAAATTCGTAAATATGGAAAAACAATCAGCTTGGGTTTTTATCAATTTTTATATAAAGTCTCTGTTGCCTATGCTTCTTTTCTGACAGTACGACAACTATAATAAATTTATAAAATGGCGGACTTCTGAGTGACGTATGTGTTGTGTGTTTATGAATTGAAAATTATCTGAATACGTTGATTTATATAATGAAGTGAGGACTTTTTCATCGAGTTATCATCTTATCATCTAGTCGTCATTCTGGTGAGTAATATATCTTTATGAGTCATAAGCAATTTATCCGATATTATGGTTTGTCACGGTCTTAGGTGGTTGGCTATAGATTGTAGGCGGGATGAGACGTCCTCGTTTGTTCGTTGCATAAAGCCAAATATTAACTGGCATCTATTTCTTAATAATTGTATGGAATTCATAAGCGAATGTAAGGACGGGACGCCATGTGAAATAAGATAAGAGCATTCCATATTGTTACATTCGTCGTTTACCGAGCAATCATTATTTTGCCGATTGCTAAACGATACACCTTTGTATTTCATTTGCTTACAGTTCCAGCTATTTACATGCGGTTATAAAGCATATTAATCATTTTATTAATAGATTTTTCGCACTAATACAATTTTCATTTTGTTTGTGAAGTCATGATTTTTGACATAAAAAAATAGTCAATACATTAGTTTTGGATGTATTTACCTGGTTTAATTTTAATTGATTGCGTCGCTTAATATAAAAGTCGCTTGTTGTCGTGTCTTGCTTTTTAATGTTACTATTCAAAATGTTAGAACTATATTTCTTTAGTCATTTACCAAAATGGAGAGACAATACTTTTTTTTTATAATTATACCCAAGTACACCATATAAGTTGCTTAGAAATTATTATTCTTTTACCCAATAGAATGAAGGTGTACAGATGATAGGTTTGCTATATTGCTGTATCTGAATTGTTGTTGGTGTGAACACTTTTTTGCACAACTATTCAGTGTTTGTGAGAATGGAAACTTTGTATTGTTTTTATTACAAAAAATTTATCTGATTTCTTTACTTCTAAAGTGAAAAAAAAAAATATATATATATTACAGGGATGTTAACAAACAAATAATTTTAAAAATGAAGAATATTACTGAATGTGGGTGTATCCATAATGGAGTTGGGTAAAGCTAGGGTCTCACCCTGCACTTGATGCTAAAAATTAATAAACAATATGAATTTTATTTATGTAGTAAAATTCACATTTGTGTCTAATTTGTCTTCAACCCCAATATTTTTGTTATTAAAATAATGAAGGGAAGGTCAAACCAGTGAAAATCTTTTTATACATTTGGTTTTTTCCTATTTGGCCTCAAATTTAAGAATATGCTGGGTATGTTTATGTTTTAAATGCTATTTTATTGTATGTTCTATCTGAAATAAATAAATAATATTATGTTACCAACCTATTTAACTATCAGGTATAAGTATATAAGAAATCACTAATCTATAATTCGCCTTATATTGGCCATTGCAATTAGGCAAGAAATTAAGTAAATAAACATATAATTGCATAAATCACTCCAAAAATGGGATCTTTTTCAATTTACATCACAATGCTGTACATTTATATAAAATATTGACTCCATATCCATATTCTTTAATTAATATGTTGCCATGTTAGTTCACTATTTTTATTTTGACTTGGTGCCACAATAAACATGTTCATGAATTTGCTTAAGCCCATTACAAGATTATTAAATTTAATAATGAAGCATATCAAATTAATACACAAAATGTGGTTTTATTCTCAACATAAGAATGGTAAATACTACATAGGTGAATCTATTTTGGTTTCATTTAAGTTCAATTTATTAAGATATTATTTTGGTTTATTTTGAGCCCTTCACAATTAATTACTTAATTTCAAATAATGTGATGCTATTAATATTTTGTCCTCTGGTAATTAGATTCCCTATAAATATGAACAAACTTTTTTCTGTCATATGTGAAAGGTTGCTTGGGTACCACTGCAATATCTATTTCTCACATACAAACAGCAGTGTAAATGAACTGTTGTGTTCCAGATTCAAGGACATTGTAGTCAGAGTAACTATTGGACATATTGAGACTTAACAGGAATTTATGTGTCCGGATGGTGAGCGCAGTGGAATGCCAAGCATTGCTTTGTAATTCAAGGCATTTTTTGGTTTTGCTACTGTTCACGAGTGGTGGTATTGCTTACCATCAGGCGATCGGCATGCTCGTATCGCTATTCACAGCAATAAGGTACCCATAAGATATAGCACACTTTAAAGATTATAGAAATTTTGTCTATAACAGCATTTTTTACACATATTGCCAGGAAGTATTGAATGGGATATTTTCTAAAGGTTCTAGACAACTTTATTGGGCTTTTAATTAAGAAAACACAGTACGACTTTGGTGGGACTAGTAATTCTCTGTAATTTCATAATTAATACGATTTATAAGTAATAATAAATCGTCGTTTCAGAAATACGCGAAACTAACTTTAGGATTTACTAAGGTTTCGTAATATCACGTGCAGATTAGAAACAAAGCAATAATTTCTAAACACATAATTGATAGTACGTGCCCTCGTGTTCTTTTCCTTATATCGTCGCGACTGGCAGAATGTTTATTTTGCTTCATTTCATTTATGTCATTTTGTAATAAGGCGAATTGCGAGCCTAGTACAGCTACGGCGTCCCGTATCCTAATTTAACTTTGCTACCAAATGCAAATCGTGGGTATTATAATTAAATGCAGTCTCTCTGTCTGTCTCTATATTTAGAGTAGACATCATTGCGCAGATGTCGATTTAAATCGTGAGTCACTTGCTGCCATTGATCACAGTTGGATACAACGACCGTCACCTTAATCGCTTTGAACACGGGATCTGACATGACTGTTCAGAAAGGGTTCTAAGTTAGAGCCTTAAGTCCCTGTGATGATCACAGAAAGAACTAGGCTTAGCTGTATTATGAGTATCGGTATTCTGGTAAACATCACTTAATAATTTAAGTTCATAAAAGAACATCTTCAAGTAACAATCATTTACGATATCATAACGCATGCGTATGTATTGACAAAATCATGATCCACGCAGCAAGTAAAATAATTGCGACGCCATAAATAAGTTAAAAAATTTATGAGTATAAAGAATTATCCATGCTGGGCGAATTACAAATCCGGTATGAAATTTCGCAGCTGAAATTAGCAACTGTTTCATAACGACCAGACAACAAAGAGTCTTCTTAAAGCTATAACTTACATTTAGAGAAATAAGTTCTAAATGCAAGACGATACAGACATTCAACTGTCCAGCTAATTTAAATGTAACAATTAATATGATAGTAAATATAAGACGTCTTTCTTGTATAAGTCAATAGCCCAAGAGATAATTCAACAACGCAAGTGTCAGTGTACAAGAGGAACTTTGCCACACAATGTCACAGATTATCTTACGAACGTCGTATAATAAGCCAATTAAAGCGTCTCAAGTTTTTATGAGTCAGTCACCGCACATGGTAAAATGTCCTCTAAGTGCTGCAATGATGACAAATTTAAGAAAAACTAATGTGAGACTTTTGGTTTACTTTAAAATAAATGGCTTAATTACTTTCCACATACCATGTAACAAAAATAATAGGCATCAAAAACACTGTAAAATCCATTTCTAAATAACTATTAGAAATAAAACGAAATCCGATTGGTACGATGAATCAGAATTAATGGTTAATAAAACTAAAATCAAATATAATAAAACCGGATATTAAAAGCCAGCGTACTTAGTAGTCAATTTTCGTTTTAGCATTGCGATTAATAAAAATGTTGTTGGGATCGTAAATCATTATTCAGCGTTGTGTTGACATACGGTGGTGGTGACATCATCGCGCGCACGCAGTAGCTTCTGTCGGCTCTGTTTGCCGTATTAATTTGATGAGCAAAACTGCTACCACTTAATACCTCATTCTGGCTATCGTTTTATACAGTTTAACTAATCACCCATAGATTTTGTTATACGATGATTACTATGTAATCAATAGGAAAACATCAATTTGTTACAGTTTCATGGTGAGGTCTTTGCGCAATAGTAGTAATTGTAAAAGTTTTATCATATCAATCGCTCTGATCAGCTAGTAGTTGACCGCTGGTAGAGCAAGATTAGCGCGATTTACTTGGTTGTATTGAGGACATTTCGATGACAACGCCGGCACTCGGTTACGGGGCAATGCGCCGCGAACACTACCGTACTCGCCGGATTCCTCTCACGCTCCAGTTGCCACAAATACCACTAATTGTATTTCATTTTGCCACTGCTTGGATGTTGAACTATGGGCGATCATTCTGTCGCACCTTAAAACAAAAAAAATCTTACACTTTCTTACCTGACTATCTTATAAAAATGGTATAGAAGATATAAAAAATTGTGAAGTTTTGATCTCTAAAATTCGATTTGAAGCCATTGTGCAATTATGTTTTATATTACAACTTTACCACGTTTGTAAGAAAAAGAAATCGTAAGAGTAACAAAGTAACAACGTAACATCTACCGTTACGTTAAACACAAATTATTGATTAGTCTCGGAAACATTCTCCTTTGCTTAACGTGCTGCTGATAATTCAAAAGTTAGTCAATTTGTGCTAATTTTATGATTCGATTTCCGTCTATTTTGAATGGCTTACTCGAGTACAATATACAAAACCTCAACACAGTAGCATTCGTGTTATAGTATTAAGGAAAAGACTAATGTTTTCAGTAGGCATCAATTGCCTATCAATTGTCCCAGCAATTCCAGATTTTATTTCACTATATATCACTTGCTTACTTATTTTTTCTCGATTGTTTGTTTGTTCTCGTTTATTTGTGATTAAAATAAAATATTATAATAAAACATTTATATGTCGTAAGCTGTCGCGTCGTGCTAGTTGTATCCTTTTAACCTTATTAGCTCCTACCAGATTGTATTTAGAAGACATCTAAAAAACGCAATGATTACTTATGTTATGACTGTAATTGTGTGCGTCGGTTAATACATTATGAACAATAAAGGTTAGTAACGCCATGTTATATTACTCATGTATTTTCCGTAACTTGGTGTTAGCTCATTCGCTGGACACGTGGTGTGACACTTGTATCAATTACAAGGTATCTGTATGTCGGCTGTTTCCTGTGCTCGGTTCTGCTCAACTGAAGGCGACTCGCCGTAACCCGAGAACTGTAGCAATTGTGTCATGAAATCGACACTCATTTAGTTCTTCCTTGTGTTCTTTGTACGGAGAGATCTTCATTGCTCAACTTTGATTTCTTTGTTTGTTGTTAATGGCTTAGATCGGTCTGAAAGCATTCGTTACATAAATGGAGGCGACTGACGCCAGGAAATGGTGTCTTCTATCATCACTTCCAGCTTGCAGCGTGTTAATTACGTCTCTTTCCGTCAGCGCTGCATGTAAGCATAAAAAATATGGGCATGCTCATTATATCCCCTGCATAGTGTTTACGTGAAACATAATTTATTTTATAAATCCAAACATATTAATCTTAGATAAGTTAAATGCTATGTTGCATACGTCGCGTGTACAAGTAATTTAACTGTTCCTCGGAGTGGAGATTCGAAATTTAATACGCAAATCCACGACCTCAGATTTCGATTACGCAGTCAAGACGAATGTCGTGGATAAAGATGGTCGTTTGTGTAATGCTAGTTCTAATAGGGAAATTCATTCGTATGTGGTCACAAGACTACGCAAGCCCCGCGCCGACAGTTTGAGATTGGCTAACGCGACATCCGCACGCCCGTAGCGTACTAAACCCGTCGGCTACGAATATTTACGCTGAAATATTTTGTGCCAGTTTGTCGCTCTGTTTGTCACGTCATTGATGTAAATAAACAAAAGGGGCCCGGCTCGTACGCGAACGCGACTGACTCACTGCTGAATATCTTCAAGTGTATAAGTGGAGTGTTGCTGTGCACTTTTTGTGTGATGTTAGTGTGAGCCTGTGTTTTAACTTTGTGGTGATACAAAACATATGTCATATGGAGGTTTACCATATTTGAATGATGATATTCAAGGTGAGTACATTCATAGATTAGGACTTATTGTTTTTTAGTTGTGTCTGCAGCATTGTATTAGGAAATATTGTGCATTATGTATTCGTAGGTGTGTTTAAAGTCATCGCCATTTATGTAAATTTTCTCCTTAACCTATTAAAAATGTATTCGCTAAGGTCACACCTATGGCAATATTAGCCATGCAGCGCGCTCCTCTACATATCACGAGGCCGCTTTTACATGTCCACCTTGATTAGTACGACGTGGGATGTTTACTCTATTGCTAATGGCGTTTAGATTATAAATTAGTTTAATTAATATGCACAAACTGATGTCAATATGCGCAGCCATATTGTAATTACATTATATAGCCAGTATTATAGGTAGTTACAAACCTTCATATTACGCTGTCGCTTTTCCCAAACCAAATAAGGATACACATTCTGTTAAAACGTCTATTGATGCAAAGCTGTAAAAAAGCATTTCCATCGTAACTCCATTAGCGAATATTCAATTGAGTCATATCGTAATAAAAATGAAAAGCGGGTATGACTCCTAAGAATTATGACGGCGGAGTTGCGGCGTCCGTTGCCAAAACTGGATTAATGGTCGCCAAACATGGAATTACCCTCCGGAAATAGGCAGTACGTTTATGACTACCATGCCGTGTCCAAAGGAAAGGGTGTCGCCGAGTTTATTTTCGGCACGTTTTTATTATTAAATTGTCCAGTCCACTTGCAAGTAGTGAAGTGGATCTTGCAAAAAAAAAACGCTGGTCGGTTGGCAAATGGCGATATTCCCACCGTCCTGATTTTTTGTCTTTCTATAACATTATGTAAATACTAAATATGTACTAACTTTTTCCTTTAATATCATTATTATTCCAATAAATGTTTATACATTTAATGAACATGATTACGTTCCTTTGTACATATTTGCGTTATAAAACTCGCATGAAATAATTCAATATTAATTCCAAACCCAATTTATTCTTCATTTTACTAGCGGTGCGGTCATGGCTACTATGTAATGTAATAGATATTTAATGTATATAACAGTATACTACGATATGACGAGTTAATGTACTTGGTGGATTATACAACCTAGTGCTTTTGTCTAATCATGATTCGACAAAATTTCTCCTAAAGCAATGAGCAGGCACATATTTCTAACATTATAATTATGCTATTACGAGCCTCTGGTTCAATACAAAACCAAATATTTGTCGAATGTTCTGCAAATCTTGCACAGTGTGGACTTCCGAATTCGGTTCACAAATTATCACTTCAGTGTTTGTAAGACGTAAACATTATAAAACGTCAGATTTTCATTTGCCTACAGCTGTAAAGGATTCATGCTTTTTGCACACACACACACACACAAAATTACCAACTTACAATCAACGGTATCCCCAAGTATAATCAGTAACACTCATAAGTCAGTGGGGAATTAATATTTAAAAGGCGATACACATCTTGATGTTTCGTGGCTGATACGTCGCGCCCAAACACGGAGTTTCCTTTTGCAAAGACCTCGTTCGAGGGAAGGAAGTAATTTCGTTACTAATAAGGCCACATTATTCCGCAGTGAGTTCACCCGACGATTTATTCAATCGTGATTTCACTTGTTGTGTTTGCCAATTCACTGATTTGTACTTATCGTTGATACTCCTTAGAAGGCAACGAGCCACAGGACAAGCATATGAAAGACTTTTTATACAAAACGGTTAATTTTCAAATATTTCAGTATTCAACTATATGTCGTCAAGTTAAATAAAAGTTTACAAAAATATTACTACTTGTGTTCGTTTTCACGATCCTCAGTTAATATTTTTAGTCTGCTGTTTAATATATTCATATTCAAAAATACCTGCTTCTTTGACATCGAACTACTTGACGTTACGTGGTCGTTCGGCATAGTCTAAGGGCGACTCGATTTGTATCCGTCGAATCTAAATATCTCGTTAACAATATGTCTATCCCAAAGATTGCCTCAGGTGAGTTGCAAAACAATTCCTAAACAGCATGGAACTCTTGATGTAACTTTAAATATGTAACATATTAAAATTTCTTCAATTTACTTTAACTCTTACGATCCAACGTGGTCAGGAAAAATATGAATTATTATAATATAAGTTGCAGAAGAATTTAATTTTATGATTTGAATTTTTGTATTACCAGGTTTCTATCTATTTTTTTTTTTTTCTTTGGCTTATACTCGTATTGTAATTTTGTATTATATATTCCTTTTCAATCAATTGTTTTGATTGTACCTTATATAATATAAGTAATTGACACACAAGATTATTGTACACGTTTATGGGAAGGAACTGTTCTTTTTTTTTTATTGCCTTGTAGGCAGACGAGCTAGCGGCCCGCCTGATGGTAAGCGGCTACCGCTGCTCATGGACCTCCGTAGTGCCAGGGGACCAGCACAACAAAGTCGCTGCCTACCTCGAGGAAAGTACTCTCCTTAAACCTCGTTTGAAGAAGGACAGGTCATAGCGCTGAGGAAACACCGATGCAGGGAGTTCATTCCAGAGCTTGCACGTACGTGGTAGAAAAGAACGCTGGAAACGTACCGTCCGGGAACGGTACGCGTCCAGGTGGTAGGAATGAACTCTACTGCGGAAACGTGTGGTGCGATGGTACATAGGCGACGGTGGTACCAACTCAAACAACTCCTCGGAGCACTCCCCATGGAGCAAACGATAGAACACACAGAGAGATCCGAAGTCTCTCCGCAGTCCTAACGGTTCCAATTTGTCCGTGAGATCGGGATCATTGACTATTCGACAAGCTCGTCGCTGCAAGGAGTCAAGTGGGTCGAGCTGGTATTTTGGGGCACCTGCCCAGAGGTGGGAGCAGTACTCCACGTGGGGCCGGATTTGCGCTTTGTAAAGCGTCAATCTATGACCCGACGTAAAGTACCGCTTGGCTCTATTCAGGATTCCCAACTTCTTGCTCGCCAGTTTGGCTTTGTCCTCCAAATGACTCCTAAACTCGACCTTGCTTGATATTTCGACGCCAAGGATTCCAATACTCTCGGATCCTTGGAGAGTAACTCCTTGGAATTGCGGCGCCATGACAAAGGGGTCCTTCTTCGCAGTGAACACGCAAACTTGTGTCTTCGAAGGGTTAAATTGAACTAGGTTCAATTCACCCCATTCGGAGGCCCGCCCCAGAGAGCTCTCGACTTCAGACACAAGTTGACTCCGTCTTTCCATAATAGAATCCCGAGAGTGGCTCCGTTGGCCGATGTACCGCGCGTCACTCGTACTGTCATCTGCATAACAATGCATGCTATTATTTTATTTATTTATTTATTTATTTATTTATTTATTCACCACAATTTTCACAGATACAATTAGATAAGACCCAGACCTCCAAACTAGTATAATATACTGTGCTATGGAAGCCTGTGCTCATCCTCTTACAGTAACAATATATTATCAATTTAAACATATGTAATTTAACACAATGGACAACATGTCATTGATATGCAGGATAAAGAGTGTCGGCGATAGCACCGATCCTTGTGGAACACCAGCATTAATGGTCTTGGTCTCGGAGCAACAGCCGTCCACTACGACTCTTATGCTCCGACCATCCAAAAAGCTGGCGATCCATTTGCAGAGCCCCTCAGGAATTCCATACGCAGGTAGCTTCGCCAGAAGGGCGCGATGCCACACTCGGTCGAACGCCTTCGCAATGTCAAGGCCGACCGCAATCGCCTCACCCCCACTCTCCAAAGCCTCCGCCCAACGGTGCGTGAGGTACACAAGAAGATCACCAGCCGAGCGACCGTGACGGAAACCGTACTGGCGGTCACTAATCAACTGGCGATCCTCAAGATACCTCAGGAGCTGAGTGTTTATAACTCGCTCCAAGACCTTGGAGAGTAGGGATGTGACAGCAATCGGCCTGTAACTCGAAGGTGTGTTCTCCTATAATACAAGGTTTACTTAGTTTAGGGGACAGGGCTACAATGAATTGTAATCAAAAATTTGTGTCTAATAAAATACTTTTATTATTATTATTTTACTGCTCTTTATTTCCATAATATTCTTTTTTACATTTTTACACACCATATATATATATATATATATAAAACATTATGTCGTATAAAAATATAAAAAAGTAATGACCCTTCGGTGGCGGGGCTCAAGACCCAAGCCACCGGCGGTTAGGGATCCAAAGTAAGGAACCTCCTCACTATGCGTGCCGTGTCCAACAATACCGCCTTTTGGATCTGGCTCTTGACCCAACGACCAATTGAGAGCCTCTGAAGATGTTGGTCGAAGCTCTTTGGCATCAGTCCATGTGCAGAAACAACAATCGGGACAATAACTGTTGAGTCCACATCCCACATATCGGTAACCTCGTGTGCCAAATCTAAATACTTAGACAATTTGTCTTTTTCAGCTTTAACGAGGTTAACGTCATGCGGAATGGTGACGTCAACAAGTATAGCCCGGCGCGCCAATCGATCTATTATCACAATATCAGGCTTATTGGCGACAATAGTCCTGTCTGTGATAATAGACCGATCCCAGTATAGCGTTGCATGACCATTTTCAAGAACTGGTTGTGGAACGTACTGGTAATATGGCATTTCAAGAGTCACAAGCCCATATCGAAGAGCAATTTGCTGATGTATGATCTTGGCTACTAGGTTATGCCTATGCAAATACTCGCCGTTAGCAAGATACGAACAACCGGAGATAACATGCCTGATTGATTCGCCCGGACGGTGGCATGCCCGACAAATGTCGACCGTACCGTCCTTCAGGATGTATTTCCTATAGTTGTTCGTCTTAATAACTTCGTCCATAATTGCAAAGACAAAACTGTTCAGAACTTTTGCCAGGCGGCCAAAGAAACGCTCCTTCACTGATTGTTTTACGTCTGCACTCAAAATACCCAGTGCCTCTGGCATACCCAGATATTTGTAAGTTTCTGTCTCGGAAAGGGCTCTGAGTCTTACAGCATCAGAGATTTGTACACCATCAGAGACTGCAACTTCCCCCCGCTTTACATGGATAATCGCACATTTATCTACACAAAACTCCATATTAATTGAGTTGCTAAATTTTTCAGTTATTTTTAACAACTCAATCAATTCTGTTTGTTTTGATGCAAATAACTTGAGATCATCCATGTAAAGCAAGTGAGAAATAGGCTCAGTCCCTCTCCGAAGACGGTAGCCTAACCCCGAATCCACCAACAGAGTACTAAGAGGATTCAGGGCCATGCAAAACCACAGTGGACTCAGACTGTCACCCTGGAATATACCCCGCTTGATTCTTATTGGCTCGTCACAATCAGGAGAAACCATACCACCTGGATATCTAAGGACAGTGGTCCACTGTCCCATACAAGACCCAAGAAAGGTGCATAAGTTTGTATCAATTTTGTACAAACTTAACACCCTCATGAGCCAAGTATGGGGCACCGAATCAAATGCCTTTTTATAATCAATCCAGGCAGCTGATAAATTTCTACGATTTTGACGAGCCTGTTGGCAAATGGTCATGTCTATGAGAAGGAGTTCTTTAGTACCACGCGACCCACTCTTACATCCAGTTTGGCCTGGAAAAAGAATATTATTTGAGGTGAAGTGGTTTGCTATTTTAGCCCTTAATATGGATGTAAAAAGTTTATATGTGGTAGGGAGGCATGTAATAGGTCTATAATTTTTTGGGTCCGTGGCACTACCAGATTTATAGAGGAGGTGAGTAACACCGGTAGTCATAAATGTTGGAAGCGATCCTCCATCAAGCGCATCCTGGAATTGTGCTGCCAACCGAGCATGCGAACATGGAAGCCATTTCAACCAGAAATTGTGCAAACCATCCGGACCAGGAGACTTCCAGTTTTGTGTCGGACGGATTGCAACCAGGACATCCTCTGGACTAATTGAAATAGCTTCCATAATTGGTATAGACTCACAAGCTCGCTCAACAACACCAAACCAGTCGGCTTCAGTGTGGGAGATAGATGACGACCAGATATTTGTCCAATAAGTACGCATGTCATGAACACTAGGCAGCCGCCCATCTACCACACATTGTGGAGAACGCTCCCAACATCTATACACCCTCTTTTGGTCACTTTGGAAAGTACGATTCTGCTGGAATCGATCCCACCGTTTCCTATAGCGACGAATGCGGTTCGCCCACGCATACACTTTTTGTTTGTAATAGTCTATGCGTTCTGTGACCCAAAGCCCATAATCCCGGGGACTTATATTAGTCCCAGAGAAGGCCTGGGCCACAAAACGCATGACCCTTTGCCTATTGTTTCCGTTTCGGAAAGCAATAAGCTTGCCGATGAGAGTTCGGGCCCTGTTAATACGGTCCTCGATCCTACGCTGCCATGCAGGCACAGTTGCAACATCTCGAGTGGTAGTAACATTATTAATTGGAAATTTTACATTAGCCACCCGACATGCTGCGACGGCCGCGCAGTAAAGGATCGAATGCGTATCAACAAGGTCCCGACTGGACTCCATATAGGTGGAAACAATGGAGTCCAATGCTCCCATCAGCGCTAAGTTTCGTCTATGCGTAGGCAAACGCGGCACGCGCGGTCTACAGGACGCTGGTATGGATTTATATTCCAAAATCGCACTCTCCAAAGTCCTTCTCAAACGCTGTTGATCCTGGGGACTTACAGTGTTGTCTAGATTGTCCACCAGCTCAATGTCAGCAGCAGGAATGGATGGTGTTTCTGCAGCTCGCTGGGTGATAGGCGTGATAACATCCAGAGCAACACATGCTTCAGTACGCAGCCGCTCAAGTGCTTCATCATCCAACAACTTACGTCGTTGGATAAACCGCACTTGATCCGATAGTCGCTGGGATGACACATTGACCGTTGGTTCCAGAACCTGAAACATAGACAGCATCTGAGCACGGTATGCAGTGAGGTTAGTTCCTCCCTTTGTCGCCCCAAAGTAGGCCCGCATGACATTTTCATTCATTTGATGAGTCCATCTCATGCGGCGCACTACTCCACCGGTAGCGAGGACCGTAGGCGGGACACTCGGCCCCGTGGGTCCCAAGCCCACCGCTGGAGGGGGTCGTCCTCTTCGCCGCGCAGGTCTTGGTGGCGGCGGGGACGACTGCAGCTCGTCGCGTTGGCTCGACACGTCGATGTCCGGCGTCACCTCGAACACGTCCGAGGCCGACGCCCACGACGCGGAGCTTGACGAGCTGGGAGATCTCATTTGTGCGTTTCGTCTGCTGGCGCGTGTTGTCATCGTGTGATCATTTTTTAAGATTTTATTGTAATTTAGTAATATTTGACACTGTCATGGTTGTCAATTAAATTTCTTCCTTATTTTCTATAATAAATTGTTGCAAATACCAAAATGTTCTTACAAAATACATAATGTTTGATTGCAGTTGATATTTTCTTTAAAAAAGCGAAAAATATATGCTGTACAGTAAATATATATGTAATTAAAATAATTTTTTCACAATTTTGCACACGATGCGTCTTGGTGTTGCCAGATATTATTATTATTATTATTATTATCTGATGTGAAAATCTGGAAATATTTAGTAAACCTCGAATTTTACTCAATCATTCACACAGACATTTCCGCGTTATATGTTCCTAACTCAGAATCGTCCATTTCGTTGTAAATGTGATTGATTAGTCGCGTGATAATGAGGACACATAATGCCTTATTGCCAATTTTTCAGTTATAAATGTTAATTAAAAAATAAACCTTCACAAAACAGGTTGTCGCAAAAGGAAAAGACGACGATCAAAACATAACTCAATTTCGGAACATGACAATGTCAAGAGAAACATTCTTTTAACTCGACCGCCACTGAAAATAACATGAAATGTATATGGCGTTAACGTAAACATTGGTTAATGTGGCTATGTGCCTGCCGGTTATTACTTCCTACGTTTATTTAAAAGTTTAAAGTCCAATGACCAGAACGTGTTCGCAGAAATTCTGTGTTCTTACTACAAACTATTGAGAATTATCTTACAGTGTTTAATGTTATGCACACACACAGAGATCGTCTAAATAGAGCACCTGTGTTCAACCTTGATCTATTTCTAATACGAAATGTCACCGGTGGAATACCCGATCGGAATAATATTCAACGTCATGATACGATGTCTCATACATCCAAGTGTGTTATAGGTGAACGTTATATTGTCTGTGTTTTTTGTTGTAACTTCATGTTGCATTTATTGTTTAAGTATTTGGCCGTTTTTAAATCCAAGCCTGCCCATAGTTTGCTATTAAACGTCACAATATTTTGTCTCAATGCACCCAAGTATTTCAACTTCTCGAAAGTTTAGGAATTTGTGTTAATTTGAAAAGAAGAATGTATATTTCATCTGAGTTCAGGATGTTTTTAAGACTTTTAGTTGTACTTATTATCGCAAGGGTTTTATTCCGTTGATCATCGTCAAACCCGGAAATCATCAATGTAATTCAGAAGTGTAGACAATAAAACTTCTTGATTAATTAATTGATAATAGAAAACAAAATGATTGCATCTTCGAAACTTGATTATTGTGTCACCCGAGCACTATGGCCGCAGGACCGGTTCTGTGAGAGTGAGCATATAGTATTTACTACGTTCTTGTGGTCAAACTGCCGGAATGATGTTATGCTTGCGAGTTTATCAATCAATACTAATAGTGGCAAAAGTTGCCCAATTCCTACTACAATTCCGCACTATTAGTATGCGTTAAAGATTAAATTGTATTAAAGGAATTGTAAAATGTTTGCGTGCTGCATTATACCGGGTATCTCAAGACTGCTACCGAAAACGAAGCCGGGTGGTAGTTTTAGTGACTACAAACACAATGCAACTAAAAATTTCACAAAGAAACGCGACAATTATTTTTTATGATTTTTTAAATATCGTCATTTTTGGGAGGTAAATCCATAGTTTTTGCTAAAATAATAATTTAAACTCTTTTATACATTAGATTATTTATAAATAAAAGGGAATACACTATTGTTTTAGGAAAAAAATCATTTACCACCCAAATATGGTCATAAGAAAAAAATATCAAAAAAAAATTGTCGCTTTTTTTTGCAACTTTTTCTGTTGCATTGTGTCTGAAGTCGCTTAAACTACCACCCAGCTTCGTTTTCGGTAGCAGTCTTGATATACCCTGTATTTGTCGGTATCTGTGCCTCGGAAGGCATGAGTTAGATGATTCTGCGAATAATAAAAACCACAACAAAGGTTCTTGTTGTGGTTCTCTTCTTTCATTCATACTGTGACGTAACACATTAGTGGAATAGCTTAGGTCAGAATAAGAAGTTAAGAAACCAAGAATAGATAATTAGCTGGGACGTTTTTAACAATTTCCGTAAATATATACATATGTACAGGATGGTTCATGTTGATGATCTGTTGAATAATGTTGTTCTGTAACGTCCGCGACGCGGTCGCGCCGGGATGCGATGAAAGTGAAACGCGCGCATGGGCCCATGGTCGTTCAACTCGGCACGCGCCACCATCCGACCGGCGCGGCGCGGGCGGCACTACCGACCTATCTCTTGATCCTTATGCTGTGGTTATAATTTCTCCTGAAACCGAGCCGATGTCGGCTTTAACTTTGAAATGATCTTAGCGCCGACCGCGTGAAAGTGTGCCTAATCGCGAATATTTTATTACTATGCACATTGTACACTGTCTGCTTAGAATTCATTCTTGACATATCATTTAGATTTAAAATATGTAAATGTACTTTGAAGTCGTATCCTTATCGTTGCTTACTAATCGGTTGTATTTTTGGTTTAAACGTAATAGTTGAAACAAAGTTATCAATTCGCATTACTGCTGTTAGTTTGTAGCTAATAGTAAAATATTAGATATACGTCATAAGGTAGTTGTTTGGGTCAGTATGTTTATATCCTCGCCTTATTAAGTTATAAACACACTTGCCGACGGGTGGGTTATCTCTGTCATTACCATATGCGGATGTGTGGCGAATTCCAACTGCTGATCTAATAACCACTTGTTCTCTATTGGCTATGGGTATACATTGTTTATTGTCTTAACTATACTCTATGAGCATTTATTACGATCTAATGTGTTTGGATATAGTATTTGTTATTGACATTGAGATCACTTAATGCACAAGGACATAATATGGTCATAGACAAACATTACAGAGGTGGGAGGTTCAATAATAATGTGCGCAGTTGTTTGTCAGTGCGAGACGATATAAATGACTATGCTCGGAATTTATTAAAATATGTGTGATTTTCCTGAAACTCCCTTATGAACATTATTTTGTGTAATAACATAAAGTGAATCATTGGGAGTTCGTAATTCAGTTTTAATTATATTCAATAACACGTCAAGAAATGACTCAAATAATATAGTTCAGCAGTAAAGTTAATAAATAAATAAATACACCCAACAGTCACATACATAAAGTTACATTAAGTTTTATATCCCCACCATTTGAATTAACATTCATTGTCACCAGATTGGGACGTATAGAACATCCAGCATACGTTATTGTCGGTGGACAATAACGTCTGCTGGATGTTACATGTTACAATTTTAATTACTATGCCGTACCACCGTACACATACATACTTGACAATCATATTCATTGATAATCCCATTTAGTACCAAACCCATCAGCCTCTCTGCACTAGCTTAGGACGACTGGAAGAAAATGTCATTAGGCAATAGCCAAGTAAAATAAAATAAGTTCAGTCAATGCGTAGACATTGTTAAATTATATGAACGCGAATGTGAGAAGTATATGAACCCACCAGTTGGGGGAGGTCTATGTTCAGCAGTACACTACCTGTGGTTGAGATTATGATAATGATACAATGAACCTACAGTATGGATGAACAAAAATAGTATAGGAGAGAAATTCGTCCGTAAACAACGAGCGATTTGATTGACTAATCACTAAAATATATTGCCGCTGATATATCGCTATAACTTATTTAAATGTTGCTTGAATACCAAAGACATATTGGTGTGTAAACTGTAAACACTATACAGAGTAGAGGATAGACATTTCAACAAGACGATTTTGCATGGAGAAGATTTCTGGAACGCATATTTCCACAATATGATTTTATATTAATACAAAAATTAATATATATGAGTGTGTACACGTGTTGGTTCACAATATGCTAATGCAATGCGGTGGCGATATGGTACGTAGGCAATAACACAAAGCAATGGACATTAGAATCATGTTCACGAACAAAACAATACTAGTATCTGTGCATTCCTCGTTTATTGATGTCTTAGACAATATCCATTTGCATTAATTGCTTTATTTACATTGTAAATAGCATACTAGACGTTTCTTTTAAGTCTGGAAATTTGTCGTCTATGCCAAATCGAATCAATACTCTTCTTAAATGGTTTTTCTTCTGCCTTATACTTCGCTAGGTAATTTGGGATAACAGGTCTATGTGGGAGGCCTATGTTCATCGTTGGACTTACTGTGGCTGAAGACAGAGAGAAAGAAAATAAATGCATTTTAATATCAGATGCTTTAAAAGCTACAGTGTCTACTGCTATCTTTTCCCAGAATTATTTATGATATAATATCGATATTCTTTAGAATAGCACGAGCTGCAAGCTATTCTCTAAAGTTCAAACACATGCGTCACGTCTGACCTTAGAAAACCTTTGTAATTGACTAACCAAACATAACTAATATTTGTTTACATTTATGATTAATGACAATAATGTATATGTATTTACGTGTTTACTGACAAGCGTTACTTTGGATCAGAGAATTCGGAAAACATTTGGTGTTTGACCTTACATATTTCGCATTTTGCTCTACAATAGCATAGTTATGATAAATGAAAACAGTATGTATTTCTTTACTTGTTTATTAAAAAGGTTCAATTGATTCATGTTTATATACAATAGCGCGAATATTTGCCTGATACTCTTCGAGTTTATAATGGCACGTCATACTGAGTGTCTTGAAACAGGGAATCATGATGAGAGAAGATTGCATTCCGCCGGTCGACACAATTACACTGACTTCCATAAACTAATAGACTTGTACACAAAACCGCGAAGCACCTACGACGCTGTTTTATTGCGATGAAAGGCAAAAGAAAGGAAAACGCAAATGTCCAATGCTGTTGACGGGAGAAATAGACATTAACAGGCGGACTCACCCATATGAGACTTACCACTCAGACCTTCACCAGAATTGATTCTAATCGCGCATTTCTGCCTCTTTGTATGTTATTCCTGTATTTCGATATACGGAACGTTGTGTTCGTATGATGATCACTACCCGGGCGGACACAAATACTCTACCATCAGCATAGATAACGATGTAAATCCAAATATTTCAAGTAATTCATAAGGGTCTGCTACAGCGTGGTTACTGCCACTTGACAGAACAGTAGGCGATGCGTTTCCGTTTAGAATGGTTCTTGAATACTTTTTTGCTACTTGAATGCATTAGGCTTAAGGGCGACCCGCACTTTAAGTCTGTGTGGATTGTCATCCACACATTGACTCAACGGAGGCGGTATGCCATATCTTCTTATTAAAACCATCAAATCTTTTGAAAACCAATTACTTTCCCTATAGTCTTTAGCCTTATAAATACCGTCAGTATCAGGAAATCTCTAATACAATCTCTCATAACAGGTTCAGTTTTATTTAAATAGTAAATTATTTTTTTAAACAAGGTTCACATCCTCAGTAATCTTGCCATAAGACTACTGAAAAAACTCAAATACTTAATTGAATTGCGTAATGATATTAATGCGGGTGCACATCGAAGCCATGGTTAGCGCAATACTCCGTAATACATTCAGTAATATGTAAAGCAAATCAAGTTGGAAGTTGTTTATAATCGTCAATGTTTATTGTAGCGTGACGTCGAGGTGCGTGATAAAAACAAATCATACATCACATGGAACCAGGCGACACGCGAGTGTGCGCAAATGTTGCGACGTGCTGCAGTGCCGAGGTGTTGTGCGATGTCAGTCACGCATGTGGCTATAACGGCTAATCAAAATGTTGCGCAACACTTGTTGCTTATGTGGACTCGCGTTCATGCTAGGTCAAGTGAAAAACTATAAGCTACACAAGTATTGCCGTATCCGCCCGGTTGCGACATTTGTTGCAAAGTCGCGTGCGTTGTGTTATGGTCAAAGAGCATCCGAACTTATTCTAATTGAAATATAAATGAAAGTGTGTGTTATTTACCACATATACATATAACTATATATCTAAGCTCAACTGAGCACGTAAATATGTCCAACGCAACATTTACGAAGAATATTATATTGAGGATCTGCAGCAATAAGGAAAGCATTTAGCAATAGGAAAGCTTTTATATTAACTACAAGTTACAACGTAGCCATGACGAAGCGAATACAATAAACGATTTCAATTCTTTCTCAGAAATTGCGTCTAGTCTGGTCTAGACTCTTGGATTAGTCAGTCTAGCTATCTTCATTGTAGCTAGTAGCGTTACCCAAGGTATGGATTTTCGCTTACCTAAAGACAATGCTCTAAAGATACCGCAATTCTGCAATGAATATAACTAATGTTACCTTATATCTTGAACCGACTACGCGTTGAAAAATATCCGTATTATTATAATAATACCTCATAGGCTCATACATATGCAACAGTTTCATATCATTAAGGATTTGCGTAGCTAATACTTATACGGTAAAAGAGAAATTCAGACAATAATTTATGACATGATGCTTCGGGAAATATAACAATTACATGAATTATGGAAATGACTATTGTAGTAGTATTTTGTCATAATAATTATGAATACAGGTGTCCATTGTTCCCGGTTCTGTCCCTCCCTCTAACCCACAATAAGTCCACTGCTGAACATAGGTCTGTTCCAAGGGTTTGAATTGAAATCTTCTGTAATCAGCTTGCATCCAGCGACATCCCACAACATTACCTGCGTCGTAAACTATGTAAACGTGCAAGTCAAGATCGCGTTAATGTCATATGACGTACCATGCCTACAAAGTACAAACACGACCAACATATTATTATTGATTTGATTTATAAAAGCATTTGTTTTTGTCAATTACTATAGATATAAAATATCACCTACTCATATGATTGCCATTTAGTGACAGGTGTAATATGGGAAGTAAGTACATTGTAGCTCCCACCGCGTGTCCATATGTCGTTGCGATGTAGCTGTTAATGCGTATTCATAAAGACATGTGGAGTGCGAATTACATAAGTTACCTCATTGTAGCGCAGTGGCCGCGCAGTCACGATAGGTGATACGGTCCGACGGGCGCGCCACCGGTCGTTAGTTCCACTTCATCGGGACGGGAGGACGAGAGTGAATCACAACCACTCCCAGCCGCCCACGCTTACGTGCCCACAATTAGCGCATAACACGTTTGTAATTTGTGCAACGGAACACAACTATTGCTCAACATGGATCGAAGTACTCTAGGATCTTTATCTCGCTAAAGTGAAGAATAGTTGAGGCACATAAGATCCGCTCAATCAATACATTAGATTAGTTTATGAATACTTATAGTTACGGCCTAATTCATAGACAGATTTAAAACCTATTTTAGTAATCGAATGATTTGTCCGTTTCGAACGACTTTTGAATTCAGTTTGAGCAATGAATAAAGATCAACTCGCATTAGGCCAGCATGCCTAACAACTCCCAAACGGACTGTCGATTGTAAAGGAGGCCCGTGCCCTGCTGTGGGCCGTATATGGGCTGACACAGAATGACTGAGGCCATTAAAGTCTACCTAACTATGGATAATATTAAAACATTGAAACGCCATTTAATTCACCAAACTGGAAAATATTATACCGATATTCAACGAATAAATATTTATTGGAAATATTGAGTGGAACGGAAATAAAACGTTCAAGTTGTGATCAAAGCACCATTGAGCTTCGAGTCTAGTATTTCTAGTATCAAGTATGTTAACGCAACCTTATACATTTTTATAAGATCAAAAGCCATTGAACAGCAAAACGTATTTATGCAACAGTCTAGTAAAATAGTAAACAAGCCAACAGACATTGCAACGGTGCGGAAACAAGTCCCACAATATACCTACCTACTGTTGCGTAGCATACTCCACTTAGCAACTTTTTCATTTAATCGTCTATCGTACTCTGTACAATGATCACGATACTTTTGTTCTAGTCTTAAACTGTTTGAAATCGTCGTAGTATTTTTAATTTCCTCTTTCCAGGTCAGACAATCACTGTGTATACAATATGGGCCTTTACAAATACAAACCGCAGATTCATGTTAACCATTCGATTTAATCCGAGTTCGCGTCTGTGTATCTGGTTTGCATTATTAACGCTACTTTGTATTGTCCGCAGAGGATGAGGGGTGAGCAGACGTCGTAGAGGAGACCGTCATGAATTCTGACGTACACCGTCATCAGGCGCATCCGCCACTAGCACAGGTAATATACACATGCGTTCTATTAGCAAGTAACAGAGATTACAATCTAAATATAAATTAATTATGAAACTTTCGATATTAACTTAGATAAACGTATTAAGATATTTAAAGTCAAATGTGTCAATTCAAACAATGAATAATGTTCTACTAACCTCTAACAACAATCCTTATAAAGTCTGGATGAAATAATTCTAAGTTGTTCTCAATAAAATATAGCTTTATGCCCTCCCATACGGAGTTGCAAATTTAGACTAATCACTCGATTTCCGAATTGGATACAACTATTAAGGCGATGTCGAAGCGAGCAGTAGCACGTTTGTTGTGCATTCCTTACCGATGTATCAACGGTTTGTACCGCGGCGCCGCACAGTGATTCGTCTAGAACAAGCTAGGTGGACAAAAACATTTGAGTGCGTATGTTGGTTGTTTTGGCTACGGACAGTAATATTTTAAAGGAGAAATGTGTTTTTTTTTGTTTTTTTTTCTTTTTTTTTTATTCTGTCCCGGCGTAGTTGCCGCATTGCACCTGATGGTGAGCGCAAATACCGCCCAGGCAGAGTGTCTACTGGCATCAGACGGCAGTCCCATGTCAATAGACACAATTATGCCGACCTGCTAAGATGCCTCTTCACACTGACCCAGGATTATAGGAAGGAGGGATGATGTGGACCGTTAAGCCATGGCAGCGCAAGCCAGCACGCGTGGTTCTGGTTAGGAATAGAGAGGAGGCTTTTAGGATAATAGTAATTAAAACACAAATACAATCGATGAAAAATTTAAATATAAAAATGGCAGCTTAGAAAATAAATTAATATATACCCTAATAAAAAACAAAATGAAAGCATATGTACATAATACGACTTAGTTATAAAAAATATATAATTATTTAATAACATTTTAAATTATATACTAATAGATAAATTAAGTTCACCTATACACAAATTGTATACAGTGTTAAAAATAAAATAATAAAACAAATAAATGAAATCCTAACCAGATGAATCATCACTCTCACAATCAGACGAGTCAGGTACCAAGTAATCATCAACGTCACATGGCGTTAGACTACTTGATGCCCGAGGTATTGGTATTGAAGGCGGGACTACCAAATTTAGCACTTCTGATGGTAAACAGTCTTTTTTCTTTCTGGGTAGTTCTCTGAGTGAATTAATTACAGGATCTGATGTTATTAAAAGCATATTCAATAAATCTGTATTCGTGGCAATGCGCGACTGTTTCCTAGTATGATGTTCCCGAAATCTAAGACAGTCTTTATTTCGAGCCTCTTGAGCTTCTTCGGATAGTTGCCCAATTGGCACAATACAAGATTTAACAACCTCTGTACTATGCACAAGAATTTTATGCACAGTGACAGGCATATAGTACCACGAATACAAACTTAGATAGAGGGCCCTAGTCTCTGAACAAAAATTTTCAAGTTTATTTATATTTATTTCGTAACCCGAAGATAAAGTACGTAACAAAATATCGAATTTTTTAATTAAATCAATATCTAATCCTGTAATAGCTGCACTCAAATCTGGATTGGAAAAGAATCGGCGCGCTGTGTTTCCATCATTTGTATTCCCATAACCCGGTTTCGGTTTATCTACTATAAGCCCCATTTCCTCTTTAAATCTTTTTCTAATATCATCTGAACGTACTTTAACTTCATTTTTATCAATATCACCTCGAACCTGCCACTTTTTTATATTTAAACGGTAACTAATATGCAACAGACATTCAAAACAACGAATCCAGGCATGTAAAGTAGACAAACCAAAACTGTAATGTTCCTCTCTGCTGACTAAGCCTTCTAATTCACTGTTCATCATTTTGGGAGTAGCACCACATATGTAACATTTTTGTGTCGATTTTGTTTCAGTTAAAGCGTTGCAGACTTTTCCGTCAGTCATAGTTAGTAAAAGGTTGTGTTGAACAAAAATTTGAGAATCTCCAATGTTACATAAAGTTGGAATAAGATGAGATATTTCTTCCAAAACTTTGTTGGTTTCTGTTGCAGTAAGTTCGTTAGTCTCCTTCATAAACATAAATTTAATTGGTCGACAGTAAAGTGTCGATGAAGGCCTTGGATTTTGCCAAATAATGTTATGACTATCATCCGTTAACTTCAAAGGAACAAACGAAAATACAAACAGAAACTCATCAGTAGCATCTACATCCTGAAATTTTTGTTTATATGTGCTGTGGCCAGAACTCCCGTCACACCCCCATTTGCTAATTAGCTTGAATGATGAAATAGAATGCATATTTTTTATAACGTCACTTTGCGCCGCTACTAAGCGTTCGGCAGTTTTATTTAAAATCGCTTGAAGCTTCATATCGACGCGAGTTTCCGTCACAGAAATATACTCTCCAGAAGGGTAACAAGACTGTTTTGACTTACATAAACTATGATATGATGGAAACACTTGATGTCCCGCCTTCAATGACCAGTTTCGCGTTTGTTTGTAAGAATAACTCGTACATTTCGAATCTACATAGTAGGCTAATGCTTCGTCACTATTCAATTGTCTACCACCACACGTTTTTTGACTTGCATCAGTTTTATCAGATGAGTGGCTACTTCTTTTGATCCCAGAAGCAACTTTTCTCTGACCCGCCTTACGGCTTGCAACTTCCGCAGCTAAGGTCAATTCGCCGGCACTGCGAGTTTGCACCAATTCTTCAACTCTGCGCTTTTTTGTTTTATAAGACGAGTCGTCGAAATCTTTTCTGGGTCGACCTTGAAGCCTACTC
The DNA here is from genome assembly GCA_009982885.2 of Hyles vespertilio. Taxonomy (NCBI): domain Eukaryota; kingdom Metazoa; phylum Arthropoda; class Insecta; order Lepidoptera; family Sphingidae; genus Hyles; species Hyles vespertilio. The sequence goes on from CM042824.1 coordinate 12,812,896, forward strand.
TCTTCTGGTGACCTGGATGAGCAAGGTCGACGCACAGAAATGGTAAAACTTATGTTGTCTCCTTCTAACCAATCTTTATTATTAATTAAAAACCGATCCAATGACTTATATGATGCCGCCCATTTTTCGGTTAATTTTGACGATATACTAGATATTTTTTGTTTAATAGCCCTTAACGAATCACTGGTTATATCACTAACACCAAATTTAAGACTTATATGTTCCAATAAACGAACATTTCGTTCTTCTTTGGCATGTTTTCGCCATTCTTCAAAAATTTCAATTTTCGAAATGGAGAAGACACATTCTGAAAAATGAAATAAAGTCGTTTAGTGCGGGAATGCGGTGGAAAATTATATCTAGTTTGAAAGGTGAGTATCACTACTATATACTGTAAAAAAATTAGACTGGATACATTTGGATACAAAAAGATAAATACGATTAAAATTTCGGAACTTGAAAAAAATTTAGTTTTTTTTAATAATATATTCCAAGTCGTAATGGGCTAAAGTTTCTCATAATAGAATCTTATGGGTGGTAAAATATAAAAGCACTGACTCTCGACAGTAGTATCCATCACAAAAATCACAGTTATATATCACACAAATTGAATGAGATGTTATCTAAAGTACTGCAAAAATGCAACTACTCTAATTATCTTAATGCAAATATTACATTACTTACCTTCATTACTTAATAACTCGTCCCTGTGAAATGTTTTTCACCCTTTCTACTTGTTTTTATGACATTGGGGGTGTTGTTTACGATAAGTGACCACTAATTAGTTGATTCTTGGAAGTGACTTTTGTCCAGCTAGCATGTTCTAGGCGAATCACAGTGCGCCGCTTCGGGCGTTATGTAGGTGCGCCTACACCGCAAACCCATATTCGCTTAACTTCGAAACTGTTAATCTACGAGGTGTGCCACCTTAATATACCTTCACGATAATTGGTATCTATTACTTCGCCACGGTAAACCATAGATGTAGTATAAAACATAGATCGGCAATGTGTCATTTTGAGCGCGACCAAAACTGATTTACGATAGTGTGCGTGAAATTTACATGTGTGCTTGACATATAGTAGTGTACCATGCACTTTCGATACTATCATATCGATATCGATATAGCTGTCGGCCTGTAGTTGTAAAACAAAATGTTATGGATATATACTATTACGACGACATTTTATATATTAACAGAAACTTATTGATGTGTTTATTTAAATAAAGATTGATAAACATACAAATAAATAAAGATAAATTGTCATATTATTTGAAAACATTATGTTTGAGATGTTTTGTATGGGTCTTTATGTTCACCTGAACAAAATTATTTTTTTCATTTTGACGTATACATAGCACATACACCTAATTAAACTGAGAACCAAAAACACTTTTATAAAATAAGATTATAATTTACAAAGTTTTAGCGTTTCCGGTTTATTTTATTCATTTTTAATTTTCCGTCGCGAAGTTTCGATTACTTTACAGCTTTCGTAGTCACAGGGTGGACACAGTCTGCAATAAAATCCGTGATTATTAGTCTTTTTCAATGATGAATGAGTAACATTCGCGTAAGTCTAAGAAACACATTTTTACTATATGACTACTATATACTATGATACTAGAGTTAAAGAAATATGCTTATTTAAGTCAATTAATTGACTTGTAACACATTGGGAAGTGTTGGACGCCTACTAGGCCGCGTTGGAGGTGTACGGAGGAGCTTGTAGGAAGTCGTTGGATGCAGGCAGCTTACAACAAACTGATGAAGACATTTTTGTGGAAGGCCTATGTAAATGAGATATATAAATGAATAATGTTGCTTCAAGGTTTGGACGATGATACTGTGCATAGAAATATCGCATATTTTATAATAATATCGAATATGTTCTTGTTTTACTATTATAAATTGACAGCCTCTTCAATCACACACATGAAGTGTTATAATAATTATTCTACAAATATAAAAAAATGAGAAAAAGTAAAGTAATAAGTAATATTGTAGAATGAATACTATAATAATGGCCGGGGAAATATGGCCAGGATAACGCCAGGTAGATGAAGAAGAAGAATGCACCTTATCATAACATACTATAGCTCCATAAAAATGTAGGGAAACATGTTTAGTCATCACTATTTTATCGACAACCTTCTATTGATCGAACCTGTCACTCAATCCCTAGCAACTTTTGGTTGAAATTATTGTAAATTCACGTATTTGATATTATTTTTTATACGCAATGAATGCTTTCAGCGTATTTATATAATGAAATACTATATTCTTTTCTACCGATATCTATACACGGATTTCCATTTAATTCTATAATATCGTCACAAAATAGTATTGTGCAAAAGTGGCCGGTACCTGTGAAAACTTTAATTATTTCGGATTTTTACGCCTGCATGAACCACATCTTGGCACTGCACAATGCACTATAATAAACTAAGTTTAATAAATATAACCAAGTACTGTAAAATTAAATAAATTATGAAAATAAGCGAATTTTGTTGCTTGCTTAGTTTGACATATTTTGACTCTGGGTCACTGCAGGCTACTTCTGTGTAAACGTATGGTCGTATCATGCATCTCGCTTTAACATATGAGTTAAATTATTCTATCTCTTTCACATTGCCGATCTATGTTTTATACTAAATCTATGCGGTAAACGGTTGCTTCTTATGATGTTTGTATATTGTGTGTAATAATCTAAGGTAATTTTATTGCAAACATTAATGCCTTTAAAATATCTATATTTATCTGCGTTCCACTTCACTGCTCTCGCCACATATTGTTCCTCAGATTATTTGAAGGCATTTACCGGTATTACTGAATAAATATTTATAAGCAATTCAAAATTATGTTAGAACTTGATTATAATATTTTAAAATATCTGATGTTACGAGGGTGTTGTACGAAGAGAGTAAAGCATTGGTTGGGATGTGAGTGTCTGCGTTCATGCAGCTGATTTTACCTGAATTACATTGGCTTTGGCGTGTGGCCAAGGTTGTGCGTTTCAATGGATCGTTAACCGCCACTGTATGGGAACATTATCTTTTGTCTGAGTACTACATTTATTACACCTACTACAGAACAAGATTACGAATGAGTATTGTGTATTGATATTGCTAAGTATTGTTTATCGTAATCCTTGTCCCCAATAAGCGACGAGCAACGGTTCCAGTGCAAATAGTCGCTCCAGTTTCAATGCGACTCGTTTTCATATTATAATGTCAATATGGACTTAAACTCGTTGCGTACGCAAATGAAACATCAGCGAGCACGACTTACATTATGTCTTAATAGCCAAAGTATTTTATGAATAAAGAAATTAGGCGAGCACTTAATATAATTGACAATCTACTTTATTTTGCCAAAGTGTTGAAAAATAAATTGGTTTTAAACTCGATCCACTGTGAGTAGTACAAAGCTAGGAATTGTATTAATTAATTAAATTGATTCAATAGCTTGGCGAAGCGTCTGCAGACTCATTAATTGAGTCGGTTTATTGTTATTGTTTAAAACATTGTTACATTGTATCCGCGTTGTGAAGCATGTGAATAATTTATCTGTTACTTGTAAGACGGTAATAATTTTGCTTAATGCAATTACTTCCTGGCTGATGTAAAATGGCAATCGATCTTAAAACAGTATTCAGTATGCACGTAGAAAATCGAACGACCTTTACGACTAAAGAAATGCTTATAAACAACCTCACCGAGTTATTAGCTGTAAAAGTATGCGTTGTCAGGTATATTCGCGGGTTTTTCAGTATTTAACACTATAATTAATGAGATATTGTGACAATGATATTTTTGACAGCCTCCGTGGCGCTGTTGTTTAGATGCTGGCTGTGAAACGAAATGCCGCGGGTTCGATCCCCGCACCGGAACAAATATTTCTGTGAACCACAGGTATTTGTTTCGGGGGCCCTTCTATATCCATCCGAAACGAAGTTCGAAACTTCGGATGATCGAAGTTTATATACGATACGAATGTACCTACAAATACTTATGGTCGTTATTGAATTATGGTCGTAACCATAGACGTATGGTTACTATGTACAGTCAGCGACATAAGTCGTTGAACACTTCACATTTTTTGATAAGCTTTTTATGAATTAAAATTTGTACGTACTACTCTGTAGTCGTAAAATATAACCAAGTAAAGTCATCTATGCCGAGATGTGCCATACGATATTGAAAATAATTATTATTTTGGATGATAAGACAATTCCAAATCTCGTGAATGTGTAGCGACTTATGTCGCTGACTGTACGTTATACAAATTCGAACTTTTACAGAGTAGATACATTCGTATCGTATAAAAAATTCGATTCTCCGAAGTTTCGAACTTCGTTTCGGATGAATATAGTAGGGCCCCTGGCCTGGATGTTCGTGAGATTATCTTCTTACCCGACTGCGAAAAACTAAGGGGTATATTTTTCGTCCTTACATATGACAATTAAACACCGGAACACATTGTATTTCGTAAGAAGTCTGATCCCTTTACTTATTTCGACAAAGCACTCCATCTCGTAAAATATTGGTAGATCTCAGGTGACACCGCGTTGCACAGCTAACTAAGTAACAGAGTTGGATGCCAAGAAGAGCACTAGATTTAGCGATAATGACATTAGTATGCGTCGGTATAAATAGATGATGCAAGTGCGTGCGTTATTTCCAGCACGGAGTGCACGCGGGCGCTCAAGGCGTCGGGCCCTGCGGCTGGTACTCAGCGTCGGCGGCGCCCGCGCCCACCGCGCCGGCACGACTCAAACGCACTCAGCCACCTCAACAATTGCCGGTCAGTTACAAACCCACTTACTGTTTCTACCTGTCATCAACTACCACTTACGAGAATCGAGAGAGTTTCACAAACATTGGGTTTATAATTTGACGATAAATCAATGTCTTCTTAACATCAACGTTAGTAAATTGGATACCTGGACTGGTGATTTGTAACGTTGATTAGAAAGTGGAAGTCTTCTGCAAACTTATGTCTTGTAATAATGTATGTGTAACATACTAAATTCTAGATAGTCAATTCAAGTCTTTATTATAAGAACCCGAAAACATAATCCGCAATGAATGAATACAGCCTAAATGTGATTCCTGGGACAATGCAAATCTGTAAATACATGTTGAAATAGAACCACAACAAGAAATCTTAACTTGACTTCAGTGTGACATCAATATTTTGAAACAAAGAAAGAAATAAATATTATCTAGTACAAAAAACATTTTTTGTACTAGATAATATTTATTTTCATTTAATGCAGTCATGTCTCCGCCATTCTGTAGGTATTTGAATATGTCCTCGTTAGTCTCCGTCCTTTTTGGACTGATCTGAATTAATAATAAATGTCCTTCCTTTATTCTGTTGATCCGTAATAAACAGAAATAAATGTTACAAACTTTGTCCTCTAAACGGACGACTCAATGTTGACTCCATTTTTTTTATAGTAACTAATTTTGCTCTCCTTATTAAAACAATTGCTTTTGTACGCAAAGTGGCGCTTGAATACATATAATATATGATTCCGAGATGACCACATGCTAGCATTCAGAACATAATAAATACATACCAACACAGAGCGCATCTAAAATGTAGTTTAATTAATCAAGCTCACAAGAACTTCACAAGAAGGAAAGAAGGAAGAGCTGTAGAGTATAATTGCACAGAAAGGCGGGAGCGAGATTTCATCAGTCTCGCCAACGAGTCTCGTGTCGCGTATGTCTTTGTGTCGCGGCTGCGGTTTGTTGGTCGGAGTCGTGTTTCGTCGCAAATAGCAACCGTATGGCCTCATCGGACTTCCCAAAATGTTATTTGCGTCACTATTCAGTTTTAACTAAAAACCTTAATGTTTATTTCAATCAAAGGATTTAATGACGCGTCTGCATAGCGTACCCTTTTGATCTTTTCATTCGTCATTCTCACCATTGCATTTAGTACTTTACTTATCTTTAAAAGGTACTCCATTTAAATGAATCATTTCTGTATATTTCACGATTGCTCAGCGCATTTGAAACATATTTCAAAAGGCGATGTTTATTTTGCCACCACTCAGATGATACGCAAGTCTTGTGAACGTTGTTATTTTTATACGTATAAACGCATGGGCGGCTCCGCGGTTCTTGTTTTAGTCGCAAAAATATAATACAAACATCGCAAATCAGCGTGTGGCGAGCTATTTTAAGTGTTCGTAATTCTTAAGTCATCATTCCACTAACCCATTCAGTTTAAATATTATTAAAAGCATTTTGTTCTATGTACATACTCTAGTGGTGTTGCAACCTAGTTGAAAATTGTACGTAATTGCACTTTCATTCTTACAAAAATGTGAGTTTCGAAACCAATGACAGGTAGTTTCGGCTAGAACAAATTTTGTAAGAAATATTTGCACATGTTTAAATATTTACTTCATACTTTATGTTAGCAATGTTCGGTATTATTGTGCCAGAAAATACAATATGTTGAAGAGCATTATGAAACACAAAGGATTCAATTAGCAAGTAGATCGACGATACTACACCGTTACGAAACAGAAGCAGCATAAAGAAAGTGAATGTGATAGGAAGCGATCGTAAAACATAACTGTAGTTTATGTCGTTGCAATATTTAGATTTTTTCTTGAACGTAACTTTCTCGGTTTTACAAACGCACTTTTCATTAACCAATAGTACTTAAGCAGTCGTTATCAGAGATTATTTACCTTTCTAGACCATTGATTTGCTACGGAGGAAAGCTGACAAAAATATTTCCAATTCCTCCTATTATTTACTTCATGATTAATTTCATTGGGGGTTAAAAGACAAGTTTGACATTTTCGGACACTCGCCGAGCTTCAATGCTCTGTGTCATTAAAATGCGTTTGACTGTTGGTCCTGGCTTGGACAGTCTCCTAATCAATAGCATAATCGACATCAACATATCTATTACACTGTCACTTACTATCATGAAACTAGATTTAACAACGATTGAGCTAAGATCTATATTTATCGCACGCGATTTGTAAAATATTGATTTATAACTTTTATACCTACAACCCTTTCTTTACTCTTCCTATCAAAAGCTTGAAAATAAGGATTATTACTGCTATGACTTCAATTTTTATCGCCTAACTAGCTGTGCCCGCGACTTCGTCCGCGTGAAATTTAACAAAAAAGTTAGTTTTTTTTTTTGTTTTTGTATTGTATTAGCTTTATTGAAAAATTTCTTTATACACAATATTTTGTAAATGAGATATTGATTCGTTGGTGGGAGAAGTGGTGGGAGGCGCCCGACGTGACGGCCCAGTGGTGGCATGCGCGTGAGCTGCGCGCGGGCATTGCAACATTACTTTATTTTTCTAAAATAAATGTAGCCTAAGTTACTCCTTGTAATATCAGCTTACTGACAAAAAAAGTCCCGTTAAAATCGGTCCAGCCATTTCAGAGATTAGCCGGAACAGACAGACAAAAAAATTTTAAATATTATTTTCGGCACAGGTATCGTGTATATAACGATATGTAGTTGGACATTTTTTTTAATTTTCACTTTTAAAACAGACACTTCAATATTATTTATATGTAAAGATGTAAGCCCTCCCCGTGGATGAGAATCTGCGTCACCGCATTGCAGTAATCAAGTAAATAATGATCACGGAATAATCTCTTCATCAGGAAGTTAAAAAATAAACAAAGATTAATCTTCGTTAAGCGCTGTCAGCGTAATTACATTTTATCTGAACGCAAATCAAATGAATCCACGCCACTTTGTATTATATTCAATCCACAAAGAAACCTGAATAACGGTATAATAGTAACCTGAATAATAGTAACATTACATTTATTATAACCTTTAGAATGTTTCCACTTACCTAACTACTCAAAGAGACACAAAAGATATCGCCAATGGTCTATCTTTTACAGGCTTACTACACAAACAACAAACGACAACGACAAAAGCCAAACGTATCCAAAAATAAAGTCCCTAATAAAGAGGTCTTAATAACATTCTCTCGATCTAAAAGTGTCAGTACAGTCTACAGTACTTCGTTACGAATTGCAATAGAAACTCTTCCAATCCAGTGCTCTCAAAACATGTTTCACTGCATATAGTCGTCAAGAAGCAATCAATGTCCATATCTGAGTAATCGTATCAATAGGGCAGCGTTTTACAGAGGTCGGTCTCACTGACATCACGCCGTTGCAAATGTGTGTCAACGGATTTATCATTTATGTGCCTTTGTTCATTACTTTTATCTGTCCACAAACAAGACCGCAAACGGGCCCTCAATAAATCTGTTTGCACGCACATATCAATACAGCTTTATGTATTTATGCAAGTGTTTGTCCTCTGATTTCTATTTATAGTAGATGCGTGTAGCTTTGAGCTCAATCTCGTGTATTGAAGATGAATTTGTCCGTTCTATCGTACAAATGAAGACAAAACTTCAAGCTACTTTTTTGAATACAGTAAAATATTATAGAAATAATTATGGGGTTTGTTTTGTTGAATATATTTGATTTGTTATGTGTGATAGACAGGAAAGGTTTGAAGTACATTGTGGCCAGAGTAACTACAGGACATACTGAGACTTAATATCTTGTCTCAGGATCGCAAAGCAATGGAATGCCAAGCATTGCTTTGTAATTCATGGTATTATTTGGTTTTGCTACTGTCCATGAGCGGTCGTATCGTTTACAATCAGGCGAACGGCATGCTAGTCTCGGCATATATGTATTGCAATAAAAAATAATTAAGAGTAACACTATTTCATTATTGAATGTTCATAAACCCTGTGAAATGTATGTCAAACTAGGCTAATAAAACAAAGTTAAGGCTCAGTTGCACCAAGTAACTTTGCCAATACCTTTGCCTATGAAAATGTCATCGCCATACATTTGAGATTTATTTGACCTTGCGAATGTATGGAATTGACAGTTTCAAGGGTAAAGGTATAGGCAAAGTTAGTTTGTGCAATTGAGCCTAAGTGCTTACGTGCAATTATTTCTAACACCTCGGAGTTTAACTAATATCACGATTCACGAAATGTTTGTTATTGCAGTTGAATAGGAGATTGTTAGAGCACACTTTTAGTACCAAAATATTCATACAACTTTTATACAACGAAAAGTTATTAGAAATAAGTATTTTATTGCTTTTACCTTTGATCTTCAGAATTCATATCGGGACAAATTCGCAGATGAATACATTTAGGTTTAAAGATTCTTCCTAAAATGTGTATCCAGATTCAGTGATTCACACAGACTGGTGTGATAGTAATAGAATCAGTTTTTGCAGAAAGTATTGAATATCATGGAAAAGCGTGTCGTACGATGATTGTACTCAAGTGTGATTTCTCACGATCGTATAGAAAGTTAGTCGAAGAAGTAAAGGTCCCATGTCACACATACTCGCACGCCGCGCTCTCGATGTGGGCTAATGTGCATATTCAAAATGTAATAATATCTTGCAAATACGCTTTTACACTGCAACGGGGTTTATGGACGTGTTAAAGTTGGTGAAGTCTTATTGATCTTCTGCTTTTACTACTGCGGTTTCAGCACAAACATATTGGAAATGTCATTCAACCTTTAGAATTGTTGCTGCAGTTCTTGTTCCGGGGTTATCGTAGATGTTTAAGATGTGTGTGCATTTAGTCGAAAAATGAAACAAAATTTCGTTTCTGCGTGACGGTGTATGTATTGTGTAATATATGCATTGTGTGGTCAGTATAATGTATTCTTACATACACGTTCAACACGTATTTTAGTGTCAGAGTCGCTCTTTGAATCATCGTTACCTAAAGAACCTCCTATAATCGTATCAATGTTTTTATTTTGTTCGAACTTTGCCCAAATGTATCCTGAATTAATAGAACTCCGTTTTAATATTACAGCCAATACGGAATCATACTAATTCTTTAATAAAAACATATAAATTAGCGTCTCTATTACGTCTCTCGATGCGGGTTCGAAACTGTTGTGCCTTGTTTTGCAGCCGGCTTCTAGGAAGCTGTCAAAATAATAAACACTGAACGCCGACTCATCGAACATTTAAATAGTTTTCTTGCAGTTGAGTCTTGAATGTGCATATGGCAACCGCGTCAAAGCAGTCCACACAGAAACAATTTCCACAATAGACAAAAGTTATTTTTACCATAATATGAAACATTGTTTCAGTGCGGAGGCAATGGTGGCGGCAGTAATGGGCCGCACGCGCCTCTCTCGCCCACAGCACTGCAGAATTCCATTGCACACAATGTGAGTTCATTTGTTTAGTTTTACTAGCAACTAGCACATCACTACGCTATGTAGGTCGGATAGTTTTTGTACACGCCACTGTTCCATTATATTTTCCATTGCTCTCTTATAATGTTATTGTTTTCACGTATAATATATAATATTTTATTTGGCATACCAGCTTTGTGAATGAAAAGTGTGACTTAAATCCATATATGTACTTGAAATCGTAAAGATTTGTCGAATTCTAAAAACATGTTTGTGATTTTAATGCTGCGTTACCAGTTTTGGTAATGTCAACATAGTAATAAGATGCTGCATTAATGAAATGTATTATTGCTAGCTTTTATTTATTTGAAATTGCATACTAATCCATAATCAGCAATATAGTTTTGTCGTAGTACGCAAATAAGCTACGACAGCCTCCGTAGCGCAGTTGGTTAGACGCCGCCTGTGAAACGAGAGGCCGCGGGTTCGATCCCCGCACCGAGAGAAATGTTTGTGCGGCCCACAAATATTTCTTCCGGGTCTGGGTGTTTGTGAGACCGAAAAGTCTCTCGTAGTTCCTGATACCCACTACACAAGACTCGATCTTAGTGTGGGGTCAGGACTATGTATGTGACTGTTGGGTGTTATTTATTATTTATTTATTTATTAGTTCATAAATACACGCAACAGTCACATACATAGTCTGACCCCACATTAAGATCAATTAAGTCTTGTGTCGTGGGTCAGAAACTACGAGAGACTTTTCGCTCTCACAAAAACCCAGACATGAGACACATATTTGCGGGTCTCACAAACTTTTGTTGACACAAGACTCTATCTTAGTGTGGGGTCAGGACTATGTATGTGACTGTTGGGTGTATTTATTTATTTATTTATTATTTATTATTTGTATGTATCAGCCCATATACGTCCCACTGCAGGGCACGGGCCTCCTCTACAATCGACTACCGATTGGGAGTGGTTAGGCCATATAGTCCACCACGCTGGCCTAGTGCGGGTTGGTGGACTTACATACCATAGAATTTTTATAAATCGCTATGGTATGCAGGTTTCCTCACGATGTTTTCCTTCACCGTTTTAGTGCGTGGTGATTGACTATCAATACACACATGACTCCGAAAAGTCAGAGGTGTGCCCTGGGATTCGAACCCGCGACCACCGTGAACATGTTGGCAGTCGCGTCTAGTCCGTTAACCAACAGGCCACCACGCACTTATAAACATAATTTTGTATTTATTATTTAAAATACAAAATTTTGTTTACACATATCCGCGTAAGCATTTGGCAGTTTTACATAATAGATTTGTATCGAAGCAATATTTCCCGGTATTGAAATAAACATGAAAGGTAAAATAACTAAAATAATTAAATTAACTTTACATAAAGGGTATATAAGGACTGCTACCGAAAAGAAGCTGGATAGCAGTTTTAGTGGCTAGAAACACAATGCAACTAAAAATTTCGCAATAAAAAAGTGTAGACTTTTTAAATATTATTTGGTTTGGGTGGTAAATCCGTATTTTTTGCTAAATATAATAGACAAATCCAATAATTCTAACATTAAGACTCGAGGCTTCGGTTCTAATTCTTGAGTCAGAAAATATGAGAAACTTTCGGTCTCACAATACGCGGAGCCGAAGCAAAAATTTATGGACCACATTATTATTAGCTTCACAAGCATAAACTCTTGTTTGACAGCCACCTCTCCACCAACTGCCCGACGAAGGCTGTCAACTATATGTATGTTGCTATCACACCTTTAGAATTACAGTGACCTAACTAAAAAAATCTTATTTTATGGGAAACGTTCATTAAAGATTTGTAACTTAAGAAATTTTGTACTTATGGAAGATACATCTAAAAGACCGATTTATACATATTTCTGCCTTTCATGCGTCAATAGGTCGTTCTATAATAACGGGTCGATAGGTTTTGAGATTAGATTTTGAGCCAAAATATGATTAAAAGCCAAAATCTATATTTTTGGATTAGGTCACTCTAATTCTAAAGGTGCGATATGTTTGTTTTGTGTTGCAGTTGGTAATGTCGTCGTCGGTGCGCACGCCGGCGGCGGCGGGGCCCGCGCCCACCGCCATGCACACCTCGCAAACCACGCCCGGTACGTATCCAATACAGAACGCTAGAGCTGTCTAAATACATTTACAATGAGGTATATTTTCGATTAGTGTTAGAAATTAGAATAAATAGCAATAGCAATCACAAAAAAGCAAGTGAAAACGATCGAAATTAAGCGATTTGCGATTGTGATTCACAAAGCCGATCGGCTTATATTTTTATACGATCTCGTGTATTATATGAAGATGTGAGTTGTTCTTTACGAACCCATTTGAAGAAGAAACTGAACAGTCAATGTTAGATGTGAAAAATGGTTATAATAATATATGGTCAGTCATTTTGTTTCCTAATTCTGTGGGTGGCAATTAGCAATAGCAAAAATATAGAGCATGCTAAGGCTTCAAAAATAACAAGGTCGTGATGTTAATTTGAAATAGCAGTAATTCTCATTACTACTTTCCATGATATATTTGCGAAGCAAATAATATATGACGTGGGTTTTGGAATAACATCCGTGACAAAATTCATAAAAATGTATTTTTAAATGTCACCACACCTTTAATTTTCGTACGTATAATTTGATAACACTCTGTCTGAGGCGAATTCTATGGCGTGTTTTTGGCGCAAAGCGTGTGCGACTGTTACATGCGCTGCGTGATATTTTACCAGATAATTCACCCGAAACGCACCCCTGGACAGTTAATCTATTTGACGCCGATTTCAACATCACACAAATTCGCGATTTTTTATCAATACACAAAATGCAAAATTGTATACATATTATATCGATTTATCCCCCGCGGTGAAGAAGGTGAATTATTTCATTAAAATCATGAAATTCGTGATAACTAGGCATAATCTCCATGCCACTGGCATATATGATGCTAATAATAATTTCACACAATGCAAAAAAATGTTACATCGAATAAATTATAATCTACACGAATGAAGAAATATGGAAAGACATAATGAATAACTCCATATCAATTAACTTATCCTATCATATTCCAGGTAAAAAAATTGGTAAACCAAATAGGGGCAACCTTATATTTGCTAACCACAAAGGTTCCGAGTGGGGTCTCTAGTGATGCTATTATTGATTACTCGTTTCCTGTCATTGCAACAGTTTATAATTGCAACAATCGTTTAAGCCTGTTCGTTGAAATTACTCTGATCATATAAATATTGCACAAGTCTAGAGCCATTGTTGCATACAAGAGGCAATCAAATTGTATACGAAGGTTACATTAAAATTTTTCCATTTGGTTATAGTAAAAAATATTAAATGCCAAATATTGTTCTAGATAGAAATATTTAGATATGATAATTGGCTGGTGTTATTCTATACATCTATTTCAACTTCATCGCACTTATCATCAGGTTCCTTTGGGTAACTTTGTACCAATAAAAAAATTAGATTAAATTCAAAATATGCCCTTTCGTTTCGATAAAATTCACCAACTTAGGGTTAGAATAGAAAACAATGCATATTATATACGTAAAAATTCCATTCCTGAAGACTATATGTATACTGCGATTAGTCTTCTAATAATTTTATATTCGCATTGGGTGAAAGAAATTCTTAGTCGTATTATATCCCATTTAGGGCTGATTTTTAAACGCTGAAAATTTCTATTCGACAAATAGCGTTTTAATTTTTATATATTTTGTATCGAGAAACTGTCGTATGTCGAAATTATTCTCCCAAAAGCAGATGCCTCACGATTTAAAATTCCCTAAATTATAAAGCCATTACTAAGTTATTAATACATATTAATTATGTATTGTTTATTGATCAGCTGTCACCAAAGGCCCGACGGACGTGGTGATGAACTCGTCGTCCGTTCAAAACCCGCCGCCAGCCGGGAACAGGCTCGTCAACATGGCGCAATGGCCGTAAGTACACACAATTTTTTATAATAAAGTAAATAACGATATCAAAGGTTCTGAGTTCAGTGTATACCCTTATTACTGAAGTTTGGGGCGCTATAACGAACTTTATATAACGATCTTTGTCATAACAAGCAGGAAAAGTGTGTCCCGAAAATTCCTAAAAACGTATATCTTTTATTAATTCCAAGGTTCGGTCATCGAAGAGATGAATAAAGATAAGTGTACGCAGAATCTATGTCAATGAAACAACACCGGTGCCCCAGTATACCTACTACAGAATATGTTTTTTAAAATGATGTTATTATTTTATATTTTTATTCTTGTTAATTACTACATATTATACATGATATAAAGACTACTTAAGAGCGTTTATACCTTCCACGCGCTTTTTGGCTTAAAAACAGGACTTTTCGAACGAGTTAATAGCCACTTTGGTGGTTATAAGTGTAGGTATTAGAATAAGCACTCACTTCCAGGAACTAACTATTGTATATTTTGTAAATTAACACTTAATACATTCACAGACAGAGTAAAATTATAATTATGCGACTCGGAGCGAGATGTGCTCGTGACGAGAGATGGCAGACTATCTTTTTTCATCCAAATAAACCGACCCTTTTATAGGACTACCCGAATGAGGATCGGTGGGGATAAATCTTCTAGAAAATATATTTAAGCCATAAAATAGGGTCTATCCTTTCAACTAAAAATTAAGGTCGGCCCAAACATCTGGGCTATTGTCCAAACAGAAAGGTTTACCCAAACATGTGTACTATTGTCTAAAAAACATAAATTTGTTGCAAAGGATTACCGCCACTAAAGAACTTAACTATAATAATATAGTTTTATTGCCCCGGCATGAACGGGTCATTACAATTAGGAAACAATAATTTAGAACAGCATCTTTTTAACTAATATTATACAATAAGGTACACAAAAATTCTTACTTAAATAAAACGACTCGCAGATGTTTTATGGTTAAACATCTGCAGTCATATTTTAAAATGAAATGCGTGTTTAAATACAGGGTATATCAAGACTGCTACCGAAAACGAAGCCGGGTGGTAGTTTAAGCGACTTCAGACACAATGCAACAGAAAAAGTTGCAAAAAAAAGCGACAATTTTTTTTGTTATTTTTTTTCTACGGCCATATTTGGGTGGTAAATAAATTTTTTCCTAAAATAATAGTATATACCCTTTTATTTATAAATACTCTAAGGTATAAAAGAGTTTAAATTATTATTTAAGCAAAAACTATGGATTTACCACCCAAAAATAACGATATTTAAAAAATCATAAAAAAAAAATGTCGCGTTTCTAGGCGAAATTTTTAATTGCATTGTGTTTGTAGCCACTAAAACTACCACCCGGCTTCGTTTTCGGTAGCAGTCTTGAGATACCCGGTAATGTTCAAATTACAACTAATAAGCGTGTTATTTTAAAAGCTAAATCTAAGTTGGCGTATTGCAACCGCCACACCACCAATAAACAATAGGCTATTTGACTAGTTTCTGGAAACTATACCACATTATGAAGTGGGGTCTATAGACCTTACAAATAAAGGTTATTTTTAATTACTATATCTATATCATTTAAAAATAAATTTACAAAATACACTGAATAATTACACTGTCAAAACGCTATGACGGACAATGTGGCGTCCAGTTCGTAAACATCCGCTCCATAGATTCGTTCGCATATGTCAAAGAGAATTTAAAACACTACGCTAAGAGACGGGACTCCATACATATTTTTTTTATCCATTTACATGGCATTCTGTTACAAACATTAGGCCAGCAACGTCTGTCATTGCGTCAAAAGTGCCAAACTAACGGAGCACATAGTGCTGGTCTGCTCGTGCGTGCAATGCGCCTGATTTGATCGATATCGATAAAATTTACGGAACCTAAT
Organism: Hyles vespertilio; assembly: GCA_009982885.2. Classification (NCBI taxonomy): domain Eukaryota; kingdom Metazoa; phylum Arthropoda; class Insecta; order Lepidoptera; family Sphingidae; genus Hyles; species Hyles vespertilio. The sequence continues at coordinate 12,829,016 of CM042824.1, forward strand.
GAAGCCTATTTTTAAAAAAATTTTATGAATTACTAAATTCCACATTATAACTACAAATTTGTACATTGGAGAGTAGTGGCGAGGCTCTTGCTGTGAGCCTCGACATTGCCAAGGCGTTTGATAGGGTCTGGCACCGTGGTCTTCTGTCCAAGCTTCCGGCATACGGTCTACCCGGCAACCTGTGTTCGTGGATTTCCGGCTTTCTGCATGGGCGTAGAATACGTGTAGTCGTAGACGGACACGCTTCGGCGCTCATGTCGGTAAATGCCGGAGTTCCTCAGGGCTCGGTGCTGTCGCCCACCTTGTTTATTCTGCATATCAATGACTTGTTGTCGCTTGGCAACATTCATTGCTATGCAGATGACAGCACGGTTCATGGGCGATACCACTGCAGGCCTCCAGGTTGCCGTGTCGAAACTGTGAAGGGACGCGAAGATCTTGTCATTGAGCTCAACCGGACCTTGGATCTCATTTCTACATGGGGTTCCAGGAATATGGTTGAGTTCAATGCCAAGAAAACCCAGGTGTGTGCGTTCACGTGCAAAAAATCCCCGTTCTCTCCCCTCCCCATTCTTCAGGGTACTCCCCTCTCAGTGCGGAATGACCTGTGTATCCTTGGTGTGGATATCCGCTGTGATCTCAATCCAAGGACTCACATCGAGGGCGTAATATCTGCCACATCACGCAGGGTTGGAGTCCTGAACAGGGTACGTCGGTTTTTCACGCCCGGTCAGCTTTGCCGCTTATATAAAGCGCAGGTCCGGCCGGGTATGGAGTACTGCTCGCACCTTTGGGATGGATCCGCCCAGTACCTGCTCGATGCCTTGGATGGATTGCAGCGGCGGGCCATCCGCATTGTGAATGATGCAGATGTTACGAGCAACTTGGAGTCGCTACAACTCCCGAGAGATGTCGCCTCTCTAAGCGTGTTCTACCGCCTGTATCACGGTGAGTGCTCTGAGGAATTGTTCAACTTGCTCCCCTCCTCTCCATTCCTAACCAGAACCACGCGTGCTGGCTTGCGAAGCCGTAGCTTGACGGTCCACACCATCCCGGCGCGAACCAAACGGTTCTCAAATTCGTTTCTGTGCCGCACCGTCAGGCTGTGGAATTGTTTGCCGGCGCACGTGTTTCCTCCTTCCTACAATCCTGGGTCCTTCCACCGTGGTGTGAAGAGGCACCTAAGCAGGCCGGCATAATTGTTTCCATTGGCATGGGACTGCCGTCCGATGCCAATGGATACTCTGCCTGGGCGGCATTGGCACTTTCCATCAGGTGCAATGCCGCCACTATGCCAGGCCATTATAAAAAAAAAAAAATACAATATTATGCTTAAGAGCGTATACACCTTGCGCGCAAAGTCAACTATAGGTATTTCTTCGTTAATTTCACGCACACATAAGCGACCAAAGCTGTGTGCGTAGAGCTGCCGCGTCGGCTCGCTATACAATCGGCTCAAACAACTTTGATCCGTGCGCTTCAAATATTCAATTGAAATGTAACTGTAATATAATATCATAAAAATATTTTATTTGCATTATAAGTAGACAAATATTACTGTGCAAGCAAAGAATAATTATACGGTATCTTGTACAATCCCTCCAGCCCCCACTATCTTAAAAACCGTTTTAAATTCCTCGGTCAAACTCATGCGCGAACTCTTAGATCAACAGAGAATTTGATCCTAGAGATTCCCAAGCACAGCACATCATTTCTAAGCAAGTCCTTTACAGTTCATGCTGCTCGCTTGTGGAACGAATTACCATTGTCTGTCAGATAAGCTAAGACATTACCAAGTTTTAACAGACTTGTTAAGATACATTACCTCTCACTGCAGTAACGTATTATCCTGTTATATTTTTTTTTGCCCCTCTTTACTTAAATCATCATTATAGTTAGCTCAATATATTAGTATGTATGTTTGTATGTATTAATATTATGTAAATTAATATAATATAGCATGTACATCAATTATTATTGTTTATCTTTATTTTAAATTTCTTTTTTTTTACATTTTTATATATATAATATTAGTATACAAAATACATATAAAAATATAAAAAGTTATCCAACGATGGCGAGGCTCGAGACCCAAGCCACCGGTGGTTAGGAGCCCAAAGTGAGGAATCGCCTCACAATACGTGCCGTGTCAAGCAATACTGCCTTCTGAATCTGACTCCTGACCCAACAGCCGATTGAGAGCCTCTGTAGATGTTGGTCGAGGCTCTTTGGTATCAACCCATGAGCAGAAACGACAATCGGGACAATAATTGTTGAGTCGACATCCCACATGTCGGTAACCTCGTGTGCCAAATCTAAATATTTAGACATTTTGTCTTTTTCAGCTTTGACAAGGTTATCGTCATGCGGGATGGTGACGTCAACAAGTATAGCCCGGCGCGCCAATCGATCTATTATCACAATATCAGGCTTATTGGCTAGAATAGTCCTATCTGTGATAATAGATCGATCCCAATACAGCGTTGCATGACCATTTTCGAGAACTGGTTGGGGCACATACTGGTAATATGGCACTCCATTAGTCACAAGTCCATATCGAAGGGTAATTTGCTGGTGTATGATCTTGGCTACTAGGTTATGTCTATGCAAATACTCGCCGTTAGCAAGATACGAACAACCGGAGATAACATGCCTGATAGACTCGCCAGGACGGTGGCATGCCCGACAGATGTCGACCGTACCGTCCTTCAGGATGTATTTCCTATAGTTGTTCGTCTTAATAACTTCGTCCATAATTGCAAAGACAAAACCCTCGGTTTCCCCAAAGAGGTTACCGAAGCGTAGCCAAGACACCGACGCTAGTCGGTCCACATCAGGCCCATGAAGGGCTCGATAGAACCGACCGTGCAGCTCTTTGCTCTTCCATATGTCCTCGCGATCCCTAATGCCCATCACCAGAGGTTTTCGCCAGTTCTCAATCGCCAAAGAGAGCGGGGTAAATCCTTTATCCACCATAACTACAACCCTATGCATATCCACGTCACTGTGAAGGAAATAATCCCTGAGATTGCACACCTCGCGATTATGCAAGTCCTTAGCATTAAGAATGCCTCGGCCCCCACATCTCCGCGGGATGTACAATCTCATCACTGATGAACGTGGATGATGCATACGATGTGCAGTCAGGAGAGTTCGGACTTTACGATCCAGGGCGTCCAATTCGGTCTGAGTCCATTTGAGTATGCCAAAAGAGTACATGAGTACAGGCATAACCCAACCGTTAAAAGCGCGAATCTTGTTTCCACCTGACAAAAAACTTTTAAGTACTTTTGCCAGGCGGCTGAAGAAACGCTCTTTCAACGATTGTTTTACATCTGCACCCATGATACCTAGAGCCTCAGGCATACCCAAATATTTGTATGTTTCCGTCACAGAGAGATGTCTGAGTCTTACAGTCTCTGAGACTTGTATGTCATCAGAGACCGCAACCTCCCCTCGCTTCACATGGATAACCGCACATTTATCTACACCAAACTCCATATTGATTGAGTTGCTAAATCTTTCAGTTATTTTTAACAACTCAACCAATTCGGTTTGTTTTGATGCAAATAACTTGAGGTCATCCATGTAGAGCAAGTGAGAAATAGGCTCAGACCCTCTCCGCAGACGGTAGCCTAACCCTGAATCCAACAACAGAGTGCTGAGGGGATTCAGGGCCATGCAAAACCACAGTGGACTCAGACAGTCGCCCTGGAATATACCCCGCTTAATTCTAATCGGCTCATCGCAATCAGGAGGAGCCGTACTACCTGGATATCTCAGGACAGTGGTCCACTGCCCCATACAAGACCCAAGGAAGTTGCACAAATTTGTATTAATTTTATACAAATTCAACACCCTCATGAGCCATGTATGGGGCACCGAATCATAGGCCTTTTTATAATCTATCCAGGCAGCTGATAAATTCCTCCGGTTGTGACGAGCCTGTTGGCAAATGGTCATGTTAATGAGAAGGAGCTCCTTAGTACCACGGGACCCATTCATGCAACCTGTTTGGCCGGGAAAAAGAATTTGGTTAGAAGTGATGTGGTCTGTAATTTTGGATCTAATTATTGAGGTCAAAATTTTATAAATAGTTGGAAGGCATGTAATGGGTCTGTAATTCTTTGGTTCCGTGGTACAACCGGACTTAAAGAGGAGGTGAGTGACACCTGTTGTCATAAATGCTGGGAGGGATTCCGCCTCAAGCGCATCCTGGAACTGCGCTGCCAATCGAACATGCGAACTTGGAAACCATTTTAACCAGAAGTTGTGCAGACCGTCCGGACCCGGTGACTTCCAGTTTTGGGTCCGTCGTATTGCAGTTTGCACATCTTCTAGACTGATTAAAATGGTCTCCATAGCCGGTATTGCCTCACAAGCTCGATCTACAACACTAAACCAGGAGGCTTCAGTGTGAGAGACAGGCGACGACCAGATATTCGTCCAGTACTCACGCATTTCGTGAGCACCAGGCAGCCGCCCATCCACCACACCTTGAGAAGAATTCTCCCAACATCTATAAACCCTCTTTTGGTCACTTTGGAACATACGATTCTGTTGGAAACGATCCCATCGCCTCCTGTAGCGACGAATGCGGTTTGCCCACGCATAGACTTTTTGTTTATAGAAATCTATGCGTTCTGTGACGCAAAGCCTATAATTCTGAGGACTTATATTGGTCCCCGAGAAAGCCTGCGTCACAAAACGCATAATCCTTGGTCTGCTATTTCCTTCTGAGAAGGAAATTAGCTTGCCGATGAAAGTTCGGGCTCTGTTGATACGGTCCTCGATCCTAAGCTGCCAGGCAGGCACAGTCACAACACCTCGAGTAGCTCTATATTCTTTTGGGAATTGAACATTAGCCACTCGACATGCTGCTACGGCCGCGCAGTAAAGGATCGAGTGCGTATCAACAAGATCCCGACTGGACTCCAAGTATGTAGGTAACATGGAGTCCAAAGCTCCCATCAGCGCCAAATTTCTTCTATGCGTTGGCAAACGCGGCAGTCGCGGTCTACAAGACGCCGATAACGACACAAACTCCGAAATCGCACGTTCCAAAGCCCCTCTCAGATGCTGTTTATCTTGGGGACTTACATTGTCATCCAAATTGTCCGTCAGCTCGAAATCAGAAACAGGTGTTGGTGTTGGGCTTGCTGCTTGATCTCCACTGACGGGCGAGATATCGTCGTCTTGGACAACACACAAGTCTGTGCGCAACCGCTCAAGCGTGTCATCATCCAACAACTTACGCCGCTGAATAAATCGCACTTGATTCGACAGTCGTTGGGACGATACATCAACCATTATTGTTTATTATTATTATTCTCTCACTATTTGCACTACCCTATATTTCAATTTCACAATAATCCAGTCCATCCAAAGGTTGCCTGGAAGAGATCGCAGTTAGCGATAAGGCCGCCTATTGTAACCATGCCTTTAGTTTGTAAGTACAGTCAAAACCGTTTATAACGACATCGTTTATAACGACCTATCGGTTATTACAGCTAGATTGTATGGTCCCGTCCGAATCCCTAGTAAACTATTCAGTAAACAAATCGCTTATAACAACATCGGATACAGCGACATATCGCTTAAAACGACGAAATTTTATCGATATTCATCGGTTATAACGACCAACGGCTCCTTGTCTCAGCAAAACAAAACAATACAAACGATTTTAAATCTTATTCATAAGCATTGATGGAATATTTGAGGATATTATTACCTACGCCCGTAAAATGCAAAAAATATTTGTGACTGGGCTAAAAAAAAGACAGACCAAAATGACTGATTACTTTCAAACTAGTGTAGTTTTATAACTCGTAACTGTAAGCAGCTAAATTTTCTAAACTAAACATTTTGTATTCTAATTATTTCGTAATAAATATTTTTATTTCTTTTCTAACTCGTTTACGTACTTAACCTATACTTATACTAGATAGATAACTATAATGATATAACTACTGTACTTGTGTATATGGCTGTATTGCTTATAACGACTATCGGATATAACGTCGGCAACTATACGGACCCTTCGATGTCGTTATATCAGGTTTTGACTGTACTTGTATGTATCTTTCATTTTGGTGTACAATAAAGCATATAAATAAATAATACAAATTTTGGATACTAATCATATTTTCGTTATTATTACATTGTTAAGTTGCATTCAAATCAGTGTTCAATCAGTATACACTACGGACGTTTTATTAATCATTTCGTGTTCGAACACATAAATAGTGTTAGGGGCCTTACAACCCCTTACAATTACGAAATATATTTAATTTTATATTACAATACATAACATAATTTAGCCTCGGAATTACATCCCATTATATTACCTGAAACATAATTTATACTCACTACAAAATCATTGTAGGTAATAAAAATAATTAAATATTTTACTACCAAAGTACTAAGATGTGGTAATCGCATTCCGCGCGTGGCTATTTTTACTACGCGCGGCATAATCGACTGCAGTCAGGCCGGAGCGACGAGCGATACGTCCTCCCTCTAGAAGGCCTTGCGGCGGTCTGATTTGATCCACGTCGGACAGCGTGTTTTATAGTGGTTTTTAAAATATTTGTAGAAAACATGAAAACTAATTTTGTTGAAATATAAAAATGGTAATTTATTGATAAGATGTTCTTCTATTGTAATATGCAATTGCTATAAAAAATTATGTACGATAAGTTGATGAAAAAAATATGTTCTTGACGAGAGTTTCTGAATAATTTCGCATTGTTTAAATTTTTATTTTTCAGGAACTAAACACAAAAAGATTATTTTTCTCAGCAAAATCCCTCAATAAGGTTCTTATTAGTCTGATAATATTTTTATTTTCATCTTATATTTAGTGGTTTCGGATATCTTAAGCTTCTAAACTGCCATTTAAAGCCTAAATAACGAAACTTGTGTTCAGTAATCCTTATAGTACTCACAAATTATCCATCAATCTATAATGTTTTCCACCAAAATCCCTAGATGACAACCTTTTCTAAAATAAGTACTAATTATTTTACCTTGAAATTGTTTATTGGTGGCTATTAACTCATTTGAAAAGTCCTGTTTTTAAGCAAAAAAGCGCGTGCAGGGTATAAACGCTCTTAATAGTACCCGAAACAAAATAAAAACGACCTTTATGAAATATTTATTTTTATTTAATATTTTTTTATTATACTTTGGGAAACAAACATAACAATAGTAACTATCAACACGTTTAAAATATTAATACTAAATCCAACGAAGTTTCGGGCGGACGGAGTCCGAGGTCTGTAGTCCGAATCCGCGATATCCGTAAATAATAGTTTTGTTTCAGTAATTGAAACAAAGCGATTTCTTAGAGAAGTGGAATGAATGAACAAAGGAAGTGGATCAGCTTTTAAGTATTGTAATAGTACTGCAGATTTCTTAAGGCGATTTTGCTTCCAATTAAAAGATGTCCTCTCAAAGTAGTTTCAACATACATTTCAAAGTATGAATTATGAAGTAAAGTATTTTCAATAAACACTTCTTCTTCTTGTTCTTTTAACACAAATTTAACCCACTGCTTACATCTGTAAAACAAAGAACAATAACGATCGAGTTCGATAATACAGTGATTATACAAAAGTCGCAGCTTGGTTTAATTCAGAGCAGTTCATAAATGATTTATAATTTCGACATATTATGCAAAAACCTGTGCAGAAATGAGTTGGTAAGCAATTAACTTAAAAATATGGGAAGTTATCTATAATAACAGTATGTAACATCCCTAGTTTATAGTAAACAACATACAATTTTAAAATTTTGGTTTTATACAGCCAGGTGTCCCTACTTAACAGTAAATATTATCATGTAGTTTGCTAACCAAGCCTCATTCAAAGGAAATGTAGGCATAAACTTCCTATTTTCTTGTTTTTTTGCTACTAGTACGATCTCCACAAATTTCACATGTTCCGTTTTTTCGGTGACATTTTAAGAAAATCTATCAAAGAACTGTATTAAGCACTTCACACTTCTTTTATAATTATTTTATGGAATAAACACAAACTCGTACAAAAATAAATATTACAAATAAAATTACTGACAACCAAGAGTGACAACTGACAAGTGTTGACATCTGCAATCAGAAAGAGAAGCGCGCCGAATGAATGCAATAGCAATAACCCATAGATAATACACTTATTTATGACAATAATCCACCATTATTTGCCATGCCGACTCCATACAAAATTGTTTTTCTTCTAAGTTGTGTCAGGCTGTATGTCACTCATTCTCAAATCAACCATAGATCAATCAATCAATCGTCCAAATCAGTTTTTGTCAAAAAAATTATAATTATTTTTCTTTCTTCACATTTTATTACATTGGACATGATAATTTATTAATTCACGGGAATCACGGGTATAAATGACAAATAATGAAAATAAAAGGTATTTTTAATATTTAATTTGCATCTATGCCGTTATCAATCCCATTCATTTCCTGTACGTGAGTAGTTCGTACTAATGCATGACGTCATAGCTAATCAAAATCGTTTACGATCACGTGGCGCGAATTCAAAATATATTAAATTATAATTGTGGTTTTTACATAAAATATACAATATTTTTAATGTATGATAATGAAATATGTTTTAAAATTAAATTATCTACATGGATGGTAACAAATAAGTCAATATTTTTTATACAGTCAAATAACCTATTTAAAGGAAAAATAATTAGTACTAATTTTAGAAAAGGTTGTCGTCTAGGGATTTTGGTGGAAAATATTATAGATTGATGGATAATTTGTGAGTACTATAAGGATTACTGAACACAGGTTTCGTTATTTAGGCTTTAAATGGCAATTTAGAAGCTTAAGATATCCGAAATCACTAAATATAAAATAAAAATAAAATATTATCAGACTAATAAAACCCTTATGGAGGGATTTTGCTGAGAAAAATAATCTTTTTGTGTTTAGTTCCTGAAAAATAAAAAATTGGAAATTATTCAGAAACTCTCGTCAAGAACATATTTTTTTTCACCAACTTATCGTACATAATTTTTCATAGCAATTGCATATTATAATAGAAGAACATCTTATCAATAAATTACCATTTTTATATTTCAACAAAATTAGTTTTCATGTTTTCTACAAATATTTTAAAACCACTATAAAACACGCTGTCGGACCTGCATCAAATCATACTAGACATGGGTAACTCAGCGAAAATCCTTGCGTTAACTCAGTAACTAAGGCGCAATTAACTGCGCTGGCTCACTGAGTTAACTCAAAATTGCGCCATGGCGCAACAAAATGAAAACGCTTGTCGCCGAGTGAGCAACACGCTCACAAGTCTGTTTATTAGATTGTGGCAGTGATGTGCCAACTCGGGATAAACCCGACTCGAGTTACAGAATTCGACTTGGAAGGAAGAAACTGAGTGTTGAACTTTGTAGGTAGGATTGAATTAGATAGATTTTTATAGTTTTTACTGGTATGAGACTGTACTGTTATGTGTGTCTCATATGTAAGAGGCCGCGATGAGTCTTACTTTAAAATTTAAAGCAAAATGATGAAATATTGTACGTAGCTGATACCCTGATATATTGCGTAGGATACTATGTATCCCGAAAATGTAATATTCCCAGAAATATGCATATTTGCTAGTTGCTACTCTTTCGTACCAACTTGTGTTCACTAACTACGCGATTTTCATACTCGAGTTAGAAAGAATTTAATTCAAGTTAGTAAATCCGAAATCGAGTTGACTGTTGTATAACTCCTTTTTGCGCCAACACATTTTGAACAAGTGAGTTAACACATCCGGCGCAGTGAACTGAGTTGGCGCAATTGCGCGGCGTAGCGCAGTGTTACACATCTCTAAATCATACCGCCCCAAGGCCTTCCAGAGAGAGGACGTATCGCTCGTCGCTCCGGCCTGGCTGCAGTCGATTTTTGCTGTGCGTAGTAAAAATAGCCACGGGTGGACTGCGATTGCCACATCTTAGTACTTTGGTAGTAAATTTTTTTTTTACAATTATTTTGTAGTGAGTATAAATTATGTTTCAGATAATATAATGGGATGTAATTCCGAGGCTAAATTATGTTTTGTATTGTAATTTAAAATTAAATATATTTCGTAATTGTAAGGGGTTGTAACTCTATTCATGTGTTCGAACACGAAATGATTAATAAAACGTCCATAGTGTCTACTGATTGAACACTGATTTGAATGCAACTTAACAATGTAATAATAATTGTTAAGTATCTAAATTTGTATTGTTCATTGCTTGCAAAGTAGTATTTGTCTACTTATAATGCAAATAAAATATTATATTATATTATATTACCAATATAGTATAAATCATAAGTTATATTTCAATTGAATATTAGAATTTTGAAGCGCACAGATCAAAGTTGGTTGAGCTGACTTTATAGCGAGCCGACGCGGCAGCTCTACGCACACAGCTTTGGTCGCTTATGTGTTCGTGAAATTAACGAAGAAATACCTATAGTTGACTTTGCGCGCAAGGTGTAAACGCTCTTAACGTCGCGTCGCGCCGGCTCACCGATGACTAACATTAATCAAAATGAATAAATACAAATATCTCGCAGGAAAGATCGCAAACCATCAATGGTTCAGTGCATCGCTGTTTACATACAATTGCACAATTATCTTAAGAGCGTATACACCTTGCGCGCAAAGTCAACTATAGGTATTTCTTTGTTAATTTCACGCACACATAAACGACCAAAGCTGTGTGCGTAGAGCTGCTGCGTCGGCTCGCTATACAAACGGCTCAAACAACTTTGATCCGTGCGCTTCAAATATTCAATTGAAACTGTAATATAATATCATAAAAATATTTTATTTGCATTATAAGTAGACAAATATTACTGTGCAAGCAAAGAATAATACAAATTTTGGATACTAATCATATTTTCGTTATTATTACATTGTTAAGTTGCATTCAAATCAGTGTTCAATCAGTATACACTACGGACGTTTTATTAATCATTTCGTGTTCGAACACATAAATAGTGTTAGGGGCCTTACAACCACTTACAATTACGAAATATATTTAATTTTATATTACAATACATAACATAATTAAGCCTCGGAATTACATCCCATTATATTACCTGAAATATAATTTATACTCACTACAAAATCATTGTAGGTAATAAAAATAATTAAATATTTTACTACCAAAGTACTAAGATGTGGTAATCGCATTCCGCGCGTGGCTATTTTTACTACGCGCGGCATAATCGACTGCAGCCAGGCCGGAGCGACGAGCGATACGTCCTCCCTCTAGAAGGCCTTGCGGCGGTATGATTTGATCAACGTCGGACAGCGTGTTTTATAGTGGTTTTTAAAATATTTGTAGAAAACATGAAAACTAATTTTGTTGAAATATAAAAATGGTAATTTATTGATAAGATGTTCTTCTATTGTAATATGCAATTGCTATAAAAATTATGTACGATAAGTTGGTGAAAAAAAATATGTTCTTGACGAGAGTTTCTGAATAATTTCGCATTGTTAAAATTTTTATTTTTCAGGAACTAAACAGAAAAAGATTATTTTTCTCAGCAAAATCCCTCCATAAGGGTCTTATTAGTCTGATAATATTTTTATTTTCATCTTATATTTAGTGGTTTCGGATATCTTAAGCTTCTAAATTGCCATTTAAAGCCTAAATAACGAAACTTGTGTTCAGTAATCCGTATAGTACTCACAAATTATCCATCAATCTATAATGTTTTCCACCAAAATCCCTAGATGACAACCTTTTCTAAAATAAGTACTAATTATTTTACCTTGAAATTGTTTATTGGTGGCTATTAACTCATTTGAAAAGTCCTGTTTTTAAGCCAAAAAGCGCGTGCAGGGTATAAACGCTCTTAAATGCAAGTCATATGTTTTTATCTATATTTTTCTTTGTAATACATGTTTTTCTAATCTCATGGGCGTACTTCAAAAAAACTTAATGTAACACATCTATTTTATATAGAAAGAGTTCTGATCTATACATCAAATATTATATTGACACGGTTAGGCTTACTCCATCATATTTTAAAAGGAAATGAAACTAGCAGAGGCATTACATTTTTGCCTATTTATTCTGGGATATGGGTGAGTTTATGTATGGAAATTTTAAGTCTAGCGAAAACACTTTAAATCAATTCATATTAATTAGAATTGCAATAAAAATAAATTGAACAATGTTAAAACAATAAAATGCTTGTTTGGTTTAATGAGTTGTGGAATTTAATTAATTTATTATCACAATATTGTTGTTGTATAACCTAAATAAATAATAAATCGTAATATTTTATATTCAATCAACACAGCGTTGAAAATGTATACCTGATATAATTGCGATAAATCATACAAAGAGATAATGAACAAAATATTAAATCTGTTCATTGTACAATACAAAATTGTACATTAGATTTTCAACTTAACTCCATTGTTTTACGGTTGAAATTGTATTGTAAATATTTGGACGTGTCGAAAGAAAGCGTTTCAATAGATGATAAGATCAATGGCGTTATCAAGCGCCGGTGTGATAGTGCGTCAGTGTGTGCGAAGTTGTGTTAAGGTATGGAGAGTGACATTAGCGAGTGTTTCTATAAGCCGCACAAAGTGAAACTGTTTGTACCACCGATCATAGCCTACGACGAGACGAACTATGAGTAAATACTTCTTCTTTCCATATACAGTATTTTTTAATAATTTTTAGCTTGCCAGAATAACTGGTCGGAAAGATAAAATTAACGCACATAGTTGATATCAATACGCCTATACTATGGCTGTGTTAACAACAAAAGGATACCTTGTTAATAGATAGCATACAATATCGCTTACAATATCACAAGTAATATTAAGTCTGATACTGAGATTGAAACAAAAACAATAAACACAGTCAGCCAAACAACTTTTTTTTTATTTTTTAAAATAACACGCCCGTGTGTAATAGCGATGTTTAAGTAGATTATTGACAATCGACATATTAGTATTACGTATTAATAGTCTAAGAGTCTAAAGCTACGCAACTGTGTCAGCCTACAGTAAAAGACACGTTTATTGATAATTATCGGCCAAGCCTGGTCCGTACGGGTACACTTGTTTAAAAATATTTCATCACCTACATTCATCGGGGATAACGTAGGAAAATTATTAGGAAATTATTTTAAAACTTTCTGCTTTGTTTTCCTTCCAATGCAACGTTAGTGCACGATTCACTTTATTGTCAGCTAGACCAAAATGAGGGTGGGCATAATATGTGCAGCTTTTAATTACAAATATACTAGGTTTTTATTAAAGAGTAGGTATATCGCACTGATAAATAGATGAAAATACCAAAATAATCGCGGGAATGATTATTACGACTAGCCAGAGCTAAAGCGATCCAATCCAAACAGCTTTCCATATTTACTCGGATCTTCTATAAATTACATGCACAATAATATAATTCTGAGCAAATATAAATAAAACATTTTTGGTCAATATACATATTGAAACCTACAGGTTTTTATAGTTCTGTACTGTACTGTATCAGCCCATATACGTCCCACTGCAGGGCACGGGCCTCCCCTACAATCGACACTACGATTGAGAGTGGTTAGGCCATATAGTCCACAACGCTGGCCTAGTGCGGGTTGGTATTTTATAGTTCACTTTCAGTTTATACAATACTACCGAAGCATCCATACAACTCCGAAGGGTCCTTTTTGTAATTTATGTAACTATCCTTAAACCAATCTATGTAACAATACATAATTAATTATAGATCATGGATCCTTATGGTATATATGTAAATAAAATATGATATTGGGTCTTAAGTTTTCTTTTATAAACAATTCACAATTTTTACTGTTATGCAATACTTCTGAAAAACTTTATGATTGAATTGGACTGAAAGCCTCCGACGTGCAGTTGGTTAGACGCCGGCTGTAAGGCCACGGTTTCGATACCCGCACCAAGACAAAAGTTTGTGAGACCCGCAAATATGTGTCTCATGTCTGGGTTTTTGTGAGAGCGAAAAGTCTCTCGTAGTTTCTGACCCACGACACAAGACTTAATTGATCTTAATGTGGGGTCAGACTATGTATGTGACTGTTGGGTGTATTTATGAACGAATAAATAAATAAATAATAAATAACACCCAACAGTCACATACATAGTCCTGACCCCACACTAAGATCGAGTCTTGTGTCGTGGGTATCAGGAACTACGAGAGACTTTTCGGTCTCACAAACACCCAGACCCGGAAGAAATATTTGTGGGCCGCACAAACATTTCTCTCGGTGCGGGGATCGAACCCGCGGCCTCTCGTTTCACAGGCGGCGTCTAACCAACTGCGCCACGGAGGCTGTCGAACTAATCCAACTAAAATAGATTTTGGCTTGTAATCATAATTTGGCTCAAACTGACCTATCGATCCGTTATTAAAAAAGGACCTATTGACGCATGAAAGGCAGAAATATGTATAAATCGGTCTCCTAGATGTATCTTTCATAACTACAAAATTTCATATATCACAAATATTCAATGAACGTTTCTCAAAAATACGATTTTTTAGTTAGGTGACTGTAATTCTAAAGGTGCGATAGTAACACACATACAGGGTATATCAAGACTGCTACCGAAAACGAAGCCGGGTGGTAGTTTAAGCGACTCCAGACAAAATGCAACAGAAAAAGTTGCAAAAAAAAGCGACAATTTTTTTTTTTTTTTTCTTGGGCCCTATTTGGGTGGTAAATACATTTTTTCCTGAAATAATAGTGTATACCCTTCTATTTATAAATACTCTAAGGTATAAAAGAGTTTAAATTATTATTCTAGCAAAAACTATGGATTTACCACCCAAAAATGACGATATTTAAAAAATCATAAAAAATAATTGTCGCGTTTCTATGCAAAATTTTTAATTGCATTGTGTTTGTAGCCACTAAAACTAACAACCGGCTTCGTTTTCGGTAGCAGTCTTGAGATACCCGGTATAGTTGACAGCCTTCATTGGGCAGTTGGTTGTGAGGTAGATGTCAAACAAGAGGTTATGCTTGTAAAGCTAACATTTATGTGGTCCATAATGTTTTTTATATTTTTTATTGCAGTGAATGGCGACACGAGCATGCCGTTCGCCTGATGGTAAGCGATGCGACCGCTCATGAACAGAAGCAAAACCAAACAACACCTTGATTTACAAAGCAATGCTTGGCATTCCACTGCGCTCGCCATCCTGAGACAAGATGTTAAGTCTCAATATGTCCAGTAGTTACTCTGGCTACAATGTCCTTCAATCCGAAACATAACAGTGCATTTAAACTGCTGTTTGACGGGAGAAATAGACATTGCGGTGGTACCCACCCAGGCAGCCTCTCACATATGAGAGACCTACCACCAGTAAATATTTGCTTCAGGTCCGCGTATTGTGAGACTGAAAGGTCCTCATATTTTCTGATTTCCAGAACACAAGAATCCAATCTTAGTGTCAGGATTATTGAGTGAATTTATTTTTATTTAAAGTCCTGACCGAAAAATAATCTAGACGTATTTTGTGGTGGGTGTCAAACTCATCATCTTTATCAGGCATAGCGAGTCTACTGTCAAGTATAGGTCTACCTCAAGGATTTCGGAACAGTCTTTTTGGGTCTATTTTATAACCTTTCTGATGGTGGTGCGACCACGTCTTAACCCTACTATTTTTTAGTTAGATGACTGTAATTGTAAAGGTGCGATTAATTTTTGTTTGCGCAGGTGGCACCACGGCGCGATATCCCGGGAGCGAGCGGAGGCGCTGCTGTCCGCGTCCCCGGACGGTGTGTTTCTGGTGCGCGAGAGCACCAACTTTCCCGGCGACCACACGCTCTGCGTACGGTACCACGGACGCGTCGAACATTATAGGTGACTATGGAAACTATAATACATTTGCCTTTTTGTCATTGCTAAAGAAATAGATGTTTGAAACATTTTCCAGTAGTAAAGAACAAGACAGTGCGTGGTGGCCTGTTGGTAAACGGACCAAACGTGGCTGCCAACATATTCACGGTGGTCGCGGGTTCGAATCCCAAGGCACACCTCTGACATTTCGGAGTCATGTATGTATTGAAAGTCAATTACCTCGCACTAAAACGGTGAAGGAAAACATCGTGAGGAAACCTGCATACCATAGCGATTTATAAGAATTTCTATGGTATGTAAAGTCCGCCAACCCGCACTAGGCCAGCGTGGTGGACTATACGGCCTAACCACTCTCAATCTTAATGTCGATTGTAGGGGAGGCCCGTGCCCTGCAGTGGGACATATATGGGCTGATAGATAGATAGATAAAGATCAAGAAATATATCATTTTTTAATGTGTTTTAAAAGTGCTAATCCCACGTAAGTTATTCACAATTGAAACATTTTTTTTAATAATTTAGATCTTTTGTGTTGCAGAGTAAAATGGACGACGGCGCCGGACAACCAAAATCAACGTCTGACTATAGACGATGAGGAGTTCTTCGATAACATGACAGACTTAATACATGTAAG
Organism: Hyles vespertilio; assembly: GCA_009982885.2. NCBI lineage: Eukaryota > Metazoa > Arthropoda > Insecta > Lepidoptera > Sphingidae > Hyles > Hyles vespertilio. Next base: position 12,845,538 of record CM042824.1, read on the forward strand.
TACAGTCTATTTTCAATTACTCATGCAAAAGATAAAGCTATAATTCAATTAAATATTTAATATATTCTTGGAATATAGATGACATTCCATTTATAAGGTTGTTTTCGCCAATAACTCCAATTATCCTCAATAATACAATAAATTACCTCTTCATTGAATGTTACTAAGCTGGTTTTAACGTGCTTTTTCTGCGGTATTACGAGTATCTATTTAGCTGAAAATGAAATTTCCATTTAATATTTATTTACATTTTCCTCTTAATTTTATACGAGATATATTATTATAATTATAACTTTCAGCATTACCTGCAAGACGCGGATGGGTTGTGCACAAAGCTGGTACGATGTCTGCCCAAAGCGGCGCAGAACGGCGCCAATAATAACGGAGTACTGCAACCGCCATACCCACCGCATCCACAAGTAAGTACATGGGTATTTCAAAATAAACACATATTACTATAAAATATATGCAAATCAATCAATCTAGTTTTGCTTGTACTCAATTTAGTATTAGCGCAGGGTCGTACTCAAACGGAGTGAATTGACAAATTAATAATTTACCAAATTCACACTTATCTATCTTCATGTTATGCATATTCTACCGATATTTACAAAAAGACGCCAGAATTCACAGGCTTTTACAGAATACTCGTGTCTGCTAAGGACTAACGGTCATTGTTGCACCTTTTATTAACATCATCATCTCAGCCACAGGAAGCCCACTGCTCAACATAGGCCCCAACACCTTTTAATACAAGTATATTTTTTTTTATGTAAACTGTTGACAATATAATACACTATATTGTATATCACAGTTTCACTTGTGTCTCCACCGACTCTAGAAAAACATGATTATTTACAGCAACCGCCTCCCTACCCACCCACGCCGAGCGTGACGAGCGCGTTGAGTTCTGCGCCCTTCCAGCAGACGTACTCCTCGCAGATGCCCTCCGCGGACCAGACCGACGGTACCATACAGCCGCAGAACTTCGTCGATGCACGTCAGTATAACAAACTTTATTATACTAGCTTTTAAAGGATAAAAAGCCTCGATATCATCTGCCTAAACAAGCAATAAAAAATTATTTGAAACTGACATTTTTGAAATAAAACGGGCCACGGGGCGGACTCATGAAACGAAACCGGACCCACGAAAGCTGTAAAGTAATCGAAACGTCGGGAACTCAAAAAATGTAAAAATTAAACCAAATCCGCGATAAAATCCGTAAATAATAGTTTTATTTCAATGTGTAACATTCGCGTAAATCTAAGAAACCATTATACTGTCATTTTTTGTATACAAAAACCTTTGATAGAAAATAATCTGTGTCGATTACCGTTTATTTTGAAACTACTCCTCTATCACAAATAAAAATTAATTTTGTAGAAAAATTACATCATGTCACCCCTAAAATTTGTGAATTATTTCTATTTTATGCATTAAATATGATAACACTGAATTACAAAAATATATTGACCAAATAATTAAAAGTTGAGAGGTGTCAAGGGACACCCGGATGGAACGAAGTTCCTTTCGATTAATTAGTGTTTTTTTTTTAAGTTATAATAATTAATATTAAGCTTACTATAGCCAAAAGTGTCATTACAACTTTTCGTGAGAATTTTTCCGTCTAGCCCCCTTTCACAACGCGCGATAAGGAACTTCGTTCCAAAAATTACTGTGTTTTTGCAGGTTGGAAGATAGACGAACGTGATCTAGAAATTCGTGAGAACATTGGTAAAGGCGAGTTCGGTGATGTGATGCTGGGCATCTTGAACGGATCGCAGAAGGTTGCAGTCAAAATATTGAAAGATCGTGAGGCTGCAAGCAAGTTCCGAGCGGAGGCTAGCGTTATGGCGTAAGTAAAATATTCTTTCAATATAAACATATTTATCATCAATAATGTTTTTTAACAATTTGGGAACAAATAAACCTAGATGGAAAGAACGAAACTATCCGACGAAACGCTGTTAAATATAGAGGCATTAACTAGTGCAATTTTAATATTTAGTGCATGCCATTAATTGTTAATCAATATGCAATAAAGTAAAAGAAACCATTAACATAATATATTTAATATTAATTATGTGGTTGACCATTGCCAACCGTCACTATTTGTTTAAAAAGAGTCATATCCGATTCTCTTAAATATTAATGAAGTATTATTTTCCCAATGCCTGCCTCAGTGACGAATTTATACTAGGGTTTGATTGCAAAGTTGATGTTTTGGGTTCGAATCCTGAGTTGGGCAAAGCGATATTCGACTTTGCATTCGTTATAAGCCTGAAGTGAATTTGTGCCCAATGTGGCGATTATCCTATCACATCGCGAGTCGGAACACAAAACGAAACGTGCTTGACCTGTAAGCAGCTCTGAATAAGGCGTGTGTTTATGTACGTGTATTGTTTATACAGTTCTCTGAAGCACGACAACCTGGTGCGTCTGCTGGGTCTGGTGTTCACGTCGGCGGGCAGCACGTGCCTCGTGACGGAGCACTGCGCGCAGGGCTCGCTGCTCGACTACCTGCGCAGCCGCGGCAGGCACTACGTCACGCAACTCAACCAGATCAACTTCGCATAGTCAGTACTTACACACTACTCACAACTCACAACACAATCACACACACTGACACGAGGTTCGAATGTTGGAATGGTCGACCAACTTCGCATAGTCAGTACATTACTCACGCTCACTGCTCAGTACCTATACAGGACGGTTACTCTAGTCTCTATACTCCGACTTTTGAATGTTCAAATATTCGATATCCACATATAAGATTCAAAAACCACTTCCTTAAATTAATACTTATTCCCTATGAAATAATCATTAACTTCTAACCAACTGTGCCACGGAGGTTGCCAAATAGAGGCAATACTTCACTGACCGAAAAATTATGGTTTTACTAAAATAAAAAATACTGTGATAATGTTAACGTTCAAGCGTTTAGAAGCAGACTTTTACTGCACGATAAAGAATACTATGATTACCCAAAATGTTGGGTACACCTACAATTGATATATATATCAGTAATTTGTCCAAGAGTGTATTATTAGAAAATGCTTAATATACATGTCGTTGGTGCCTTTTCAATAAATTAAAACGCCACTCTAATATATTGAGGTGTTGAATAAGTGTTTGTGCACAGCGACACGTGTTGCGGCATGGAGTACCTGGAGCGGCAGCGCGTGGTGCACCGCGACCTGGCGGCGCGCAACGTGCTGATCTCGGCGGAGGGCACGGCCAAGGTCGCCGACTTCGGGCTCGCGCGCGCCGACGTGGCGCTCGACGACCCCGCCGACGCCGCGCGCCTGCAGGCCAAGCTGCCTATCAAGTGGACCGCGCCGGAGGCGCTCAAGTACAACGTCAGTACAATAATGTATCCTATATAGAGACACTCATGTCAAAACCTTGACTGCGTGGCCACTAAAGCTGAGATAAAATGGAGATGTCTAGAAAACGCCCAATCACATTATTAACACATCCATGACCGACATGATTGGCTGATTTCTATTTGCTGCCCTACTTCACCAGCCCAGTTTCACCGAATCATTTGTGTTGTTTACCATTTATCTTTGTTTAATTTATTTATAATATTATGTTATGCTCAGTGGAGTTGAATCTAAAATATTTAATTTAAATTGATTTGCTTGATTTCAGAAATTTTCAAACAAGTCCGACATGTGGAGTTTTGGTATTTTACTCTGGGAGATTTATTCCTTCGGACGAGTTCCTTACCCTAGAATCGTGAGTAGATTTTTATATTATGTACCTACCATCTTAAAATTTTTAATCTATATATTTCCTATCTTATAACCTTAGAGTATTTATATATAGAGGGAGCGCTGTCATACATTCGCGTTTTGAAAAACGTACATATTTTCTTGTTCGTAATGTTGGTAGCGCTCCTATATTAGTAAAAATTGAATTAATTATTTAGCAATAAATTGCTATAAATTCCGATATGATAGCCGAAATCATATTTAGCTGTTATCCTTTTAAAACGAGTTTGAGTGGAATTAAATAGACCGAAACTACTTATTTTTATTATTTTTTTCAAATAATTTGTTTATGTTGCACAACCTGTTCAAATATTAGCCAATAGGGGGGCAGAAAAAGGTGGCCCGGCACCACCATTTTTATCTACGTTTTTGAAGTACCAGCGCTCCCTCTATATACCGGGTATCTCAAGACTGCTACCGAAAACGAAGCCGGGTGGTAGTTTTAGTGGCTACAAACACAATGCAATTAAAAATTTCGCCTAGAAACGCGACAATATTTTTTTATGATTTTTTAAATATCGTCATTTTTGGGTGGTAAAACCATAGTTTTTGCTAAAATAATAATTTAAACTCTTTTATACCTTAGAGTATTTATAAATAAAAGGGTATATACTATTATTTTAGGAAAAAATGTATTTACCACCCAAATATGGCCATAGGAAAAAAATAACAAAAAAAATTTATGGCTTTTTTTTGCAACTTTTTCTGTTGCATTGTGTCGGAAGTCGCTTAAACTACCACCCGGCTTCGTTTTCGGTAGCAGTCTTGATATACCCTGTATATACTCTAAGTTTATAAAATGATAATTTTTACAAATCAGGCGATTGTATCATTTAATGCTTATGACTGCCTATTTAACTGCCTACGATTAATTTGGTAGTTGGCTCACGGTATTTTACAAATGATTAAAAAGTAGCCACATACCATAGTATCAATAAGTAATCACATAATTACTTGAGTAAAGTTCCTACATCCGTGTGGCAGTACTGTATGAATGTGTTTGCTTGCAGCCGCTGGCGGAGGTGGTCCGGTACGTGGAGCGCGGGTACCGCATGGAGGCGCCGGAGGGGTGTCCGGCGGGCCCGTACGAGGTGATGCGCGCCGCGTGGCACGCCGAGCCCGCGCACCGGCCCAGCTTCGCGGCCACGCGCCTGCGCCTCGCCGCCATGCACCACCACCACCTGCACCACGCGCACCAGGTACTGTACATTACTGATACGTTTATTATCTACTAGCGGCCCGGCCCAGCTTCGCCCGAGTACAAATAGATTTCTGTACAATAATATGTACGTATTATACATATAAAACTTCCTCTTGAATCACTCTATCTATTAAAAAAAACCGCATCAAAATCCGTTGCGTAGTTTTAATGATTTAAGTATACAAAGGGACATAGGGACAGAGAAAGCGACTTTGTTTTATACTATGTAGTGATATATATAAAAGAGGAACCTGACTGACTGACCGGCTGACGTATCAACGCACAGCCGTAACTACCGGAGCTAGGAACGTGAAATTTTGCACAGGAGTTCCTATTGTGACGGAGGGTAGCACTAATCTTATATATAAAAATGAATCGCAAAATGTGTTGGTAACCGCATAATTCAACAACGCCTGGACCAATTTGGCTGATTTTGGTCTTGAAATATTCGTGGAAGTCCTGGGAAGGTTTTAGGGGTGAGAAAAATAGGAAAATTTCTGAGGAAGATACTAAAAACCTTTTTTTTGGGTATCGTTTAAGCGTGATGCGTCCAGCCAATATAGGATGATCTTTGTTTATTTGACGGGAGACGTAAAAGACGGTCCAGCTTCAACTACCATCCAACGTAAAATGATCTATCTTTCCATTGTCTTTCATTGACGGCTGACGAAATAGAACAAAATTCAAAAAATGTGTACATCGTGTATATCGTGTATATAATATTATCTAGATACGGCGTCTTGCGCATAATTTTGTGAAATGTTAATTGAAATCATGTCCATATCTACCAAAATCGCCCATTGTTTTTTGAGATTATTGCAACAGTTTTAAACAAGGTATACTCTATCGAAGCGTTTTGCCGGAGTACACCAAAATATATCTAATTATAATTTTTCGTTTTCATAAACGACATTGTTTTTGAATTGATACTTTTAGATGCGCTGGGGGACAAATTTAAATTTCGCATTAATATTGTTTTTAGACTCAAGAATAAAAAGAATATTGGTACGTTGATGCCGTATCTAGACATTATAACGAAACGATATGCAGTTTTATATTTTTAAATATTTGTTCTATTACTTACGTCACCTGGTAAGGCAGTATGAAGGTTTTATTAATTTGTATATGGTAACGTACTAGACGCGACTGCCAACAAGTTTACGATGGTCACGGGTTCAAATCTCAGGGCACACCTCTGACTTATCGGATTAATTTCTACGTGAAATAAAATCCGCCAACCCGCACTAAGGCAGCGGGGTGGACTATATCTTCTTCTTCTATAATATAAAAATGAATCGCAAAATGTGTTGGTAAGCGCAAAACTCAACCTGGACTAATTTGGCCAATTCTTTTTTTAAATGTTTATTATTACTTTTATTACTAACAAAAAGTAATGGCGTGCAATATTATTTGGAAAAACAGCATTTTGGTGCTGAAATAAGGGAAGGAATATTGGATGAACAATAAAAAACGCTTAAGATTTTAATGTCAAAATTTCATAAGGCAATCTTTATATGTATATGTATATGGAGAGACGGGATATAATAGGGTGGAAGGTACGGGAGAAGACTGGGATAGCTGACAGATTTGATAGGATCAAATGTAAATGCACGTTATAAGACGGGATGGATAATAAAGAGAAAGGACGGGACGGATCGGGAAGAGACTGAACAGACGGATGAGACGGGATTGAGCCGGACAGTAGGACAGCTACGTCAAGTTTAAGTATACAAGAGTTTATAGGAAAAATAACATGTATTTGGTGTGGAGTGGAATCAAAAAATATATGCACCCAGGCGAAGCTGGGCCGGGCCGCTAGTACGTAATAAAACAACCGTTCACTTTATGAGCTAATTTATTACTGACTTGTGTTAACTTTTTAATTTTACAAATTGGCAGGAAAGTGCCATAGAGCACGGGTGACCATAGACCACAGATCACTCCCAATAGATACCTAATGCAAGGCAGCGGTTGTACGCCACACATATAAGCTATCGGATAGATATAAACCAATGCCAAATGTCGCCACATCAGTGTCGTCCAAGTAGTGGACCCGCACATATCGTCGAACGGTAGCGAAAATTACATTTTGGGAACGTAAGATTACAGTTAAAAAATGACTTGCTCAATAAAATGGTGTGCAAAAAACTCAAAAAATGCAAGTATCCAAATAAACGCAATAACTTTTCATCGGTAACTAATATTCTTTAAATTAATTTCGCCCCGAGCGAGCTCAATTCATACTGGTTAATGTATCAATGTCAAACAGTCGAGTTGGAATCGAGAATCAGCCGTCTCTTTTTCGCATAGCAATAACCATAATAAGCTATCTTTTTTTCGTGCAATCACACGTTCTTCTAGTGTTTGACGCATGTTTATATTATAATTCCCAGAAATATCGATATTTTAAAACAATAATGTACATTAATTTTATTAAATGACAATGTCACAAAATATATATTGAATTAAACAAAAATTGCAAATCACCATAACTACGTTATTTTATGTTATTTGAAAAAGTTAAAGTTTTTAAGTAGGTACTTTTCCAATAATTTTATTCTACTATTTTTTCTTGCTTCGCTATCGTCAGGTAAAAACTGTGGGTAAGTATATAATATAATGTTTGAACAATACAATTCTTTTTTTAGATTCCCCACATGTCCCGAAAGGAAAAAAATATGGGAAGATGCAAAATGTCGAGGTGATGATTAGTGGCCTATAAAAAATAGCGTAATTTGTTCACGACATTTTAACCAAGAACTTTTTTTCCCAATGAAAAATCGTAGGCGTCTAATGGATACTTCTGTACCAATAGAATATTTAGCAATTCTGGTACCTTTTTATTTATTTAAAAAAATATTATTTTGTAGTTCAATGTGATAAAATAATGTTACTATCATACAACACTATTATATTGATTTTGTCCAGCATCCAAGACTAACATTTATAGATTTAATATGAAGCTCGTTTAAGCGTATTCGTCTGATGGTATTTCGGGTCCTATTTTTCGAATCAAGTATCTACTGAGTATGTATTTCTAGAAGACTCATTTAGCTAAAGTGTGGTGGTTTATTATGTTGAACTACCACGCTGAGGTCTCAGGTTGGAATTACGAGTTGGGTAAAGATATAGGAATTTTCTATTCAGTATCGGCTCCGACCTCAGTAATGTATGTAATATATTATTTATTATGTGTGGCCTATATTGTGTTAGGTAAGCTCCCCATCCCATCATCGGATGGAGCACAAAGCGAAACATAGGTGCACTGATTATATTTGCCTATAGGATAAAAGAGGGGTTTGCTTGTTTTATGCTCTCAGTCAAAGAGAGACGGTATGCTATCATGGTCAAACTGACCACTAAGGAAGTTCTCCATTGTTTGGTATATATGAAATGGAAATTTGCCCTTCCGTTAATACCGCTACTCTAAGCTTGTGCGCTTCGTTTACAAGTGTTTATTACTGTGCGAGATGAGTATATAAGCCCTCCTACATCTTTATTTTTTATTTTTTTTTATCTTTGGCATAATTAAGGTTCGTTCTTTTCTCTAGCGATATACGTTTTCAAATATCATGGGAAGGTATTTATCATACGTTTTAGTATACTAAGTTTATTGAGAATCGGTAGTATAAGCCATTGCACTAATTTTATAACCCCCGGCACGAATTTTGAGCGCTCGGCGACAGAGTGGGGATTGCTTTGCGCATCGTGAACTTAAGGACAAAATAAATGTATACCGATTTATTATTATTAATTTATTCTTAGTTACTTATACATTATAGGTATATTATTATTATTTTATTTTATGGGATGAAAGGAATATTTTATTAGAATTATGAATATATTAAGAGATATATTATGAATGTATTAATATTGAGAGAGAATCTAAATCTAAAACAAATTGAATTAAAAGTAAGTGAACACCAGTGGAACAATAAAAATAACAATTACTGTAACATCAAAAAAACTATTAATTCCAACTGCACTTGATATTTTTTTGATTGAAAAGCCGTAATGAATTTGAGATGTAAAATTACATTTGTTTCGCAAATGTATTTTCCTTATACAATATAATAAATCGGGGCTAATTAAAATGCAAGCAAGTATAATTTAGTCGTAGTAAAGCACGTGCGGCGAACGCAATGAATGAATTAGGCATAACAACAATATGGCGTCGATAGTGAACCAATCACTAGCCGATGCGATAATGCCCCCCGCCCGCTTACTTCATCATACCACTAAAGAGACCCAAAAATCGACTTCTGCGCAAGTAACGGCCAGCGCTCAAGATTCGTGCCGGTAGATATAACATACGTTGTATATATCATTTCAAAAACATTCATAATTCACATTTCATTGTCACTTGCCGATATTACCATCTACTACAACCGCCGTCGGAAATCAAGAAACGGAATAAGTTATTGTAGCCCTTTAACGCGTGAGGTTGAGTTATTTAATATTTCATTTTTTTATCTGATTTTTTTTACCAACACTTAATTTGGGTGTTTCGCCATTATGGTATACAAAAATACACGACGAATAATGGAAATGAAACCGTTACATACTGAAGTATAAATCTTAATCCTATTTTATTCGTGGTTAGCGATTGGTATAATTTATTAGTTCAGGCCGGTGAAAAATATTATGAAACATTTAACAAGTTGGTAATCAAGTTATAGAAGCGATCATAACAAATGAACTTACTGGCAAATCGAACTATCGATACGTTTTTTTTATTTATCGACTTATGCTTCATCTCTCCAGTTGAAGTCCACGTGACCGCGCTGCAACTCGCCCACCTCCCGCGCTGTTCCCTTTGTTGGCGTTTTCAGTTCAAAACAAAACTATCGTAATGCGGTATCTATTGGGAGTGATCTGTGCCATAGACACATCAATAACGCACCTTTACACTGACCTAACTACACTGAACTAACTAAATATATCTTATTTTTGGGAAACATTCATTAAAGATTTGTAACATAAAGACCAAAGTTGCGGTGGAAAGACGAGTTGGATGCATTCGAGCCAAAATGGCAAGAGCTCGACGAAGACAGGGTCAAGTGGAGTGACAAAAGGGAGACCTTTGCCCAGCAGTGGGACACAGTTTAGGCTATTGAAATACATAAGAAATTTTGTACTTATGGAAGATACATCTAGAAAACCGATTTATAAGTCTTACTGCCTTTCATGCGTCAATAGGTCCTTCTTTAAAAACGGGTCGATAGGTCATTTTGAGCCAAAATATTTTTAAAAGTCAAAATCTTTTTTTTTTTGGATTAGGTCACTCTTATTCTAAAGATACGATACATTGTGTTATTTCTCTTTATAACAACTAAATAAATAATTACAAACCCATTGTCCTGCAGTGAGAATATAGCTCACAGTATTTTAAATAGTGTTGTGTCCAATATTTGATTTCTAAATTTGAAATCATATGAATAAAGCATGTAGTGCTTATTGTAGACTGTATTGTATTTTATAGCAGTTTTTTTTCGCTTGCAGTGAACGGGACGCACAAGCACGATGGACTGAAACGTATGAATACTGCATCGAGCGAGTTGAAGACGCGCCGTAGAGGTAACTCCGCGGACGCTATTTTATTAATTAAAAATATAAGTACTAAATTATTTTAATAATTATATTTGAAGAAACTTCCTCGCTTAAGAAGTAAATCTAGTATAAATTAGGTGGTGTGTAAAATTAGTGTGTTAGATATATCAAGGAGTGTGTCAAATGTTAGTGCTGATAACACGGTAGAATTTTTAGTGACGGTCTCTCTCGCACTTCTATCTATAAATTCGCGAACTCACATAACGATTTTAACCTCAGTGTAAGATAGTGACATGGTATATTTTATATGTATTTTTTTAATCCCTCGAGACTGCAACACTAAAGATTCTGCGATTGTGAATGTTGAAGGCCTAAATTGACGAAATCTCCTAACTGTCGAAAAGATTCCACCCAATAGTGGCCGTGATGGTCGTGTCGCATGTCGGTACTGTCGTACTGTCTAGTCAATATATTGTTTATAATATTGTTTGTATCATATTAGTATTTGCACATTAATTAAATCGTAAGGCGACTGATTACATGGAAAACGTCACACAGAATGCACTCCTCTTTGCCACCTATTTATGAAACGGAATACAATGTATTGTTAGGGAAACTTCAAAATGCAATTTGTTTATTTTGTATACATTATACGGTTTAATGATATCGACATAGTGTAGGTGTGTCCCACGCGTGGGAACTGCAACTAAAGTATTTTCGTGTTGTGTCAAAATTACTAACTGTGTTAAGTGAAAAATTCATTCCTTATAATGTTTAACGTTGAAGTCTGATGTTGTCAACGTATTTATACTGTGCATTTGTGTCTAATCTATGTTGGGGGTTGTTTGGGTCGTGCAGGCTTGGTACCTCGATCCTCATGCGGTCTGTCCGCGTTGCGTACTAAACCAGCGTGACCCACTTAGCGCCCTTTTAGTAGTTTAATTGTAATTGGGTTCTGCACATTGTGTTATAGAGTAAAACTGCTTAGCCGTAATGATGAAAACAATTTGTTAAAGCCAAGGTTGTGTGCTATTGTAAAATTTAGGAAATGTATGTATGGATTCAAATTGACGTTTAGGATACAGACTTTAGGGATTTTTCCGTTTTTTATATTATGTATACACTGTAATTATACTGTCAATTTGGCATCGCTGGACGTTATGAAATTGTGACCTTAATGATAATGAGAAAAAATTAAAATCCGTATTCTCTTATTCTCTGAAACCTAATAGATAGGATCATTCACATTTACATGTCTAGTCCACGTCACTTTTCTTATTCCTCACTTTTCATTGAAGAAAAAATATAAATGGTAAAATCTATGCATTTCAATTACTTACTGCTTCTTATTAGGGATGAGATATACTTGCAAAATCAAGTACCAGGGCTTCTAAGTACGAGTACGTAAAAATACTAGGGTTCAAAACCCGGGTCTAAAATATTGTAAAAGTATTTTGTAAGTATGAGTCGGCAACCCTTCGCGTCCCAGCCGCGGCGCAGCGTCTATAAAATACTTGCATAGGAATTCAATTCGTATTTCATAACAAAAAAGGAGCAAAAACGCATAAATAAAAAAAAAACTTTGCAAGTATTTTCTATTCACGAATACGATTGTGATTCTTATTTATACTAAGTTAAGGATAGTTTTTCTATGGAAGTATTTTTATGTATAGTGTTCCAAGTTCCTCGCGCACCGACGTATAGCGGCGCCTAAATTTGAAAATACTTGCATAGGAATTCAACCCGTATTTGAAGGCACATAAAGAGCAAAATAGTATGAATAAAAAAATACTTTGAAGTTTAAAGTGTGTTATTGACAGATACGATTGTGGTTCTTATTAATATTCTATTATGAATCGTTTTCCTATGCAAGTATTTTCATGTGTAGTTTCCAGATCTCCGCGCATCGACGTACTTTCATACTTATAAGTATTTTCTGCTCGTACCAGGGCGCCGTAATTCGAAGTGAATACCTGGTTTTAAAACCTGGTATCGTAAATACGTCTCATCTTTATTTCTTATCTGTACAAACTTAAGCACGCTTGCCAATGCCTAGGCTTTTTCAAAAACCACAACCTCGACCAATTATTGAAATAGTTTCATTTTTATCTACTCACCGACTGTTTTAATCAATTAAAATATGTACATTTGATGATTAAATCGATGAGCTCCTCGTATGCATTTCAAAAATGTGTAGAAATAACATGTCCAGCATGACAAATGACAATTTTTTATGATATAAGTAATCGAATCTCACATGGAATGTGTGTTAAAGTCCAGTTTTAAGAGTTATTGTAAAGTTGGTGTGGTGTTAAATACTTAAAAATTACTTTCCAACTGTACGTGTATACATATTATTTATACGCATATATTTTGATGAAGAGTCGAGATGTTTACACTCGTGCGTGTCTATATGTGACTTGGTTCAGAGACTATATTTCAAGTAAAGGGAATGTCCGTTCGTATATCCGATCTTATGCAATACTAGCTTTAAGTGTTAAATTGTTTTTACAATTTATTTATAAGGATTATCATTGTCTATTTAAAAACAAAGTCTTTAAAAAATATTGTACATCGATCGTAATCTATTGCGAATCACTTGTGTCGAGCCAAAGTATAGTTTGAATTACAATTAAACTTTCGTTTGGTGTTTCCGCAACTTATTTTTAATACTTAAGTCAAGGAGGCAATAAATTCATACGACTGTTTGCATACATTAATTTGTTCGCGATATCCAAGTATTGCAGTTGTATCTTATTTATTATTGTATTCAGGGAAGAAAGTTAAATCTCATATTGTTTTGTTTATAACTGTACTATTATTTTCATTGTTGTAAATACATAGGTACTTGTAATGTTAAGGGATAAATGTATAATAACAAAATATAAATATTGACAAGGATCATAGTGTTTCATTATTACTTCATCTGCCGGCAGCTGCAATCGCTTGGGCAACTGCTGCTTAACGAAATGTTGGACGACTTTGATTTAACGGAGGTTTTATCCAAAGACAGTTTCGGCTGCCATTCTTGAGGGTTGATCTCGTCATTGCTGTCCTTCTGTACTCTAACACTTGAAGTCGACATGCGAGTCTGCGTCAGTCGTTCATTTAGCTCACAGCAATGACTCGCTTGATCCGCAAAGGTGGTCACTAATTTGTTTTCAGTGCTCGGTTTTGGAGTGTTTTCATTACATTGGCAAGTTATATTTTTCTTACTTTTCTTTTTAGTTGCTTTATGTTTATTGGACGGTATTTTAGGTGCGACGTCAGTATCGCTCTCGTATTTACAACAAATGTCGTCTATAGACATTCGTGTTACAGCCGCATTTGGATGTTCGCACGAACCAAATCTACTTTTGTTAGCTTCTTTCTGTGCGCATAGGCAATATCTTTTTTGGACCTTTTCGCAATGGCAAATAGTCAATGGAAGCAAATCCACTTGAATGGCCGCACTGCCTTTAATTTGGAATTCGGTAAACTGATTGTGTGAACGCAGAGATGGGTAAAAATATACCAAGTCGGTTGTGGAAGTCCAGCCGTCATTATGGAACTGAAACATAAGGAATAAGATATAGGTCTTATGGCAGCGTACGAGCGATATTAATTTTCTTATTTTCGACGTGCAATAGAAGTGCGTAGGAATTTTTAGATTCATCTACTTTGGACTCTGGTGTTGGGATAGGTATTAACTTCTCTCAATAATAAATTAATTTATCTCATCTAAAATGAAATGTTAAATACCTTTAGTTTAAATGTAGTATCAGATTTAGTAAACTTCAAGTCGTATAGCTGTTTCTGAACTGGTGCTCCAGGTGGTATTTGTCGTAACTGGCAAAACATTGTTTGCGGTGGTCTGGATGAAATAAAATATTGCATAAATTGTTACTAGGTCGGGGTTAAAAAGCTTTTTTTTTCCTGTGACATTTCTCTTTTCTAGTCGGATAACACCCTAAATTGAAGCGACAAATTAATTATTAATGTACCTACCTAAATGGCGTAATTAGGCCCACTTTCTACGCTATGCTGAAAATGAAACTAAATCCAATGCCTCAATCATACAAAGTCATCATTTACCTACTTTTAAAGTGACTATGATTCACAGAATATCTTCAAAACATAACGTACGGATTTGTAATACTGCGCACGAGCCAGGCCGAAATATTGGGATTCCACATTGGATTTACATAATTATTATTCATCGGAGTATTGTACATTTGAGGCCACCATTGTGATATTGGCATGAAGTAGTACTGGACTGTGCCGTCTGGTTGTACCAGGGACGTGACATCACCCTCGCCTATAATTTCTGAAAAAATATTTAGAAATTAAACATGAGTTTCCACATGCTTTCAGTATTTTCGAATCCAGATGGATAATTAATACAGAATTAGATTTCCTTGTAATTCCACTTTATGTATTTAATAAAGCAGTGACTGATGAACAAAACCAATTTGCAACAATGCCTTCTTAAAACATTTGATAACGTTTAGAACAGATATTTCAGCGAAGATTTTGTGTTGATGATGAAGATGAAAACATTTAAGTACTAATCGAATCTCAATACACAAATGAAAGCATTTGTAAAGATATACATATGTAATTACGTCGATTAAAGTCACCCAGAGGCGGATTATTATGAAACCCATAGAACTGCATCGTGAATTGTTTGATCATTTACTTATATGATGTAGTAAACATATTTGTTTTTATTTATTCTTATCCTATTGCTTTCATTCTGTGGACGTTATTAATGTCAAATATGATTCAATGTCAATAAAATTACACGAGTCTTCTTGAAACGGATCTCTTTTTGCCCGTCCTATGATATCAAAATTATCCTTACTATACTCGGAAATGGAATCCGAGATCAAAAATGTAAACAAAAGTGTTACCACTACAATAAAATAATTTGTCATGGTAGTTTGTTCACAACCGTTAAAAAAAACAGGTTGGAATTATTCTCATTCGTTAAATAAGTATAAAACAAAGCCAAATAAAAAATATTTGGTATAATATTTACATAAACTACAATTTCAACTTCTTTTCTAAGTATGTGAAAAAAATGGTACGAAAATATTTTATGCTACAGGTATTATGCAGAAATTCGTAACCTTAGGCCACTGAAATAAAACTTTTTTAAATTTCGTCTCCTTAACTACAAATACGTCGCTTTGACGCCCGCGACACCTCCCTTCAGTTCATTTAGTTGCTTAACTTGATGAATGTGCATCATGTGATAAAGTTAAAACGCCGTGAAGCTGGTTTCACGTTTTCTGTTGAGTTTTTGTTCTATTTTGTTCCTAAGATTTCTGGCGCTCGTGTTCCTAGCCGAACGCACTATGGTCTTTGAAAATCACTGTGAGTAAAACCCATTAAAATTTGATTGGGCCCAAGTCAAGGGTCACGTCGAAAGGCATAATAAAACATTCAATATGTTCAAAATTAAAAATAAATATAATTAAATAAAACATAGTACTCACAAGATTTGAATCTATTCACTAATCAAATTATACCCAATATGTTTTTGAGAAAATGTTTCATAACCCTGAAATGTCACTTTTACAATGACATTTGTTTGTTTACATTTTTGATCTCGAATTCGATTTTCGAGTATAATGTTATAAAGATGAAAGTGTGTAAGGATGTATGGATGTTTGTTACTCCTTCACGCAAAAACGGCTCAACCGATTTCGATTAAATTTGGTATATTGATAGCTGACACCCAGGATTAACACCAAGGCTACTTTTTATACCGAAAAAAGTCACCCTGTGGGTGAGTCAGGAATTAAAATATAAATACTTGGTACTCTTTCAAATTCGAATCGGTTGACGAGATGGGAGAGGGCAGGATTGCATGCTTTTTGTCACGGGGCTGAGTGAGACGGGACAAAAACCAGATGTAACGGGACGAGAAATATAGTCGACATCGCGCTAACTATACAACGACAAATGCTATCATCAGCACCCGGGCGCAGCCAGACCCGACCGCTAATAAAATTATAATTATTTTGGACTCCCGCACACTTCAACATGTATATATATATATATATATATATATATATATATATATATATATATATATATATTACTTTTTTTGGTATTTAGAGCTTAGGAATTGTAAATATTTATCATAACATGATATAGGAGACTTGTTGGAGCTTAGAGAAGACCCATAAAGCCACCAGCATAAACTATCATCACCTGATTTTTGACTTCTAGCGTGTAGGTGCTCAAAATAATAAAAAGCAAAATTTTATATAAATTTAATAACATTTATAAATTGTACATACATATATCTACATTATACTTATTAGATACCCTGGATATCAGCTAAACACTGCGTTTCTAATGTGGAAGTTGACTATGTACTCGGAGTTAGTCCTCTGAACACTGATGGCGAATGGATCAGTTGGATGGAATGTAAAAGCTACGAGTCTTCTTGCACTGGCTGGCACTGACTGGCCCAAAACCCCAGCGTATATCTTAAATTTAAGCAACCCCGAATCTCGGGCATAAAATCTGCAAAAGACGAAAGACATTATATTGTAAATAATAACACCTTATATAAAATACCCAACATAAGTCATCAATAAATTACCTTATAGGATATTCCCCGTAAGCTTTAGGTCTTTCCATGACAGAAACCCACTTATCATCGTAACTGAAAAGCCCTAGATCTAGATACGGCGAGCCACTGTAAGACTGCGCGCTGATAGGTAACTGCGCTAATATGCGTTTTGTCGCCTCGGTCCGGCCGCCGTAAATAGCCCTCACTATTGTTTGCTTAAATCTCTGTTGTGTCAACCGCGCGTATAAATTATTTGATGGCGAGCATGTAAATTGTGAATCAGCACACAATCTTGCGTTTCTAAAACAGTCACAATAATTTTCAAACAACTGCAACAGTGCTTCTGACGTATTCTCGTACACTTCCAATATTTTACTTTCGCTTATATTGTAAATCACAAAGAATGAGAACTGACTATTAGGTTCTGCGACTCGTAACGTGACAACTTCTTCACTAGCGTATTTAATGAAAAGGTGATCTTCGTCTAACAACTGCATTTTCCACATTCTTAAGCTTCTAAACATATCAAAATATTTATAAAATTTTCTCAATTCCAGGGGGTCTCCTGTTTCATCACTTATAGATTTGGCTCTTTTGAAAAGGAAGACAAGTAGTCGATGCTTTAAGCTATTGATTATCTCTTCATGGAATGGTCTTTCATTTATAGATGTTACAAACACTGAACCAACAACAAATGGGTCGTCATCATAACAGTATCTCCCAATTTTCCGAATTTCTATCAACATTCCCTCAACAATTTGAAAAAGATGAATGGTTTGATGCTGTACTGATAATACAGCTAAAACTTCTTTATACAAATATATGCCTTGGTTGTGTGATAAATATATTTTGTCAATTTTGAAATGTTTTGTATCACATAATTTTCCATGATGCAGATCCACTAAGTGAAGGGAGTAATCTTCCAAAGGTGACCTGAAAATGTATAAGAAATTGAACATTGTTTAAATATACTCATGGAAATAAGATTTTCATTAGGAACAGCTAATCAAACAATTTAACTGTGGTGGTAGTAAGACAAAATTATAGCTTTGCTGTTAAATCAAGTTTAATGTGGTAATTGCAAACAAAACAATTTGCATGATGCTGAATTTACACACAATTGATAATATTATTGTTTCTCCATACCTTACAGTGGGTGTGACTGCTTCATTGTTGCTATGTATGTAATAAAAGTGAGGCCTTGACTCATCAGGAATGTGTGCTGCTGAACCTACAATCACATAGCGGCCATCTTCAGTGAACAAACTACACTCCCTGTTCAATTGTTGGTCCATAAAGGGCATTTGTCCAAGGTTGTTCCGCTCTGCTCTAGTCACCTCTCTTTGCTGGCATACATTCACAGTGAATTTTGGCTACAAAAGAATGTACTAATGAAATTTTGTTCTAGTTTGTACTTTCTGTCTTGCTTACTGCCAGATGGTGTGTGTGAAAATATGAGTACTTGTATGAGTATGTACAACTGAGCTGAACTTGAGTTTGGCTCAATTACAATTAAATGTCATAGGTCGAAATCATCCTGTATATAATACATCTGAGAAGTTGCATAAAACATAACGGCCCAATTTAATTTATAATTATCAAATAGATAATGAAATCTGAAGACAACCAACCTTAAAGAACCTATAAAAAATATGTGTCCGTATACGATGGTGCGCATCAGCATCAGCATTTAATAAATCTGATGGGTATCCAGCCACTAAGTCACCTGCTGCAGAAGCACCTCGGTACTCATAGATCTAAAAATAAAACATCTATAAATATTAATTGTACTAATAATATATAATTTACCTGAAATGGATTAACAGGGTTCGAAAATATCCAATATTTATTATAAATATCAAAATCTCAGATATTTATGATATATATAACGTGACCATACGTCCCGCTTTAGGCGGGACAGTCCCGCTTTCAGGAACTCTGTCCCGGCGTCCCCAGCAAGTCCGATATAGTCCCGCTTTTGCAATCAGACCAAAAGATAGTTTAAAATGTATTTCCCGCTCGCAATGCTTTACCAAACCACTTCTGAAACCGTTGGGTCGAATTATCTCAGAACTTTTGTACAATAAAAAACTTGTAAAATACTAAAAACAATTAGTACTTATTTAATTCCACAGATGTCCCGCTCTAGCATAAAAAATAAATGGTCACGTTAGATATATATCAAGTTTGACAATACATATATCAATTTTGTATGAAAGCCATATATTTTTAATTGTATTATAATGAATACTATTTGAATATGTGTCTCACAAACATACATCAAATATATAAATATATCAAAAAAATCTAAAATATTTTTAATGTTTTATTCATTCACTAAGGTAACAAAACAATAAATATTACAAATATTAATAACTCTACAATATAATCAAATAAGTCTTTTAATTATCAATACAGTTATTAGTTAAACTGTTAATTCTAAAACAATCAATCTAAAATATCAAATAATGCTGTATTCATAATTGTACTTAGTTTGACTGGAACAAAGACAAAAGTAAACTGCAAGTACAATTGAGACGTATTAGTCCATATAGTCCTCCACGCTAGGCAAGTGTGTGTTGAAGGACTTTACATACCATAGAAATGAACTATGACTCTGAAAGGACCAGAGGTGGGCGCTGGGAATAGAACCCGTGCCCACTGAGCGCACATGCGGCCACGTCTAGTCCGTTTACCAACAGGCCATCACACACTCTCAAAGCACACTCTAATTAAAATAGACACATTTCAGTTCAGTTCAGTTCTTGTTAATTTGGCTTTTGCGGTGTTGCCATACCCCAATTCTGCCAATGTCATGTATAATGACATAATATAAATGAGACAAAGTATATAGATAATTAATAAAATAGCAATATTAGTACTAAATGTTAAAAACAGATAAAAATTACGAAAAATGAGATAAAATCTATTCATAGATATTATACCGGGTATATCAAGACTGCTACCGAAAACGAAGCCGGGTGGTAGTTTTAGTGGCTACAAACACAATGCAATTAAAAATTTCGCATAGAAACGCGACAATTATTTTTTATGATTTTTTAAATATCGTCGTTTTTGGGTGGTAAATCCATAGTTATTGCTAAAATAATAATATTAACTCTTTTATACCTTAGAGTATTTATAAATAAAAGGGCATACACTATTATTTTAGGAAAAATGTATTTACCACCCAAATATGGCCATAGGAAAAAAAATAACAAAAAAAAATTGTCGCTTTTTTTTGCAACTTTTTCTGTTGCATTGTGTGTGAAGTCGCTTAAACTACCACCCGGCTTCGTTTTCGGTAGCAGTCTTGATATACCCTGTATAAAATAAAATAAATGACACTACATTTACACAAGAGGTGTATAAATGGAGAAAAGGTGAGACTAAGTAGGATTTTCATGTTAGTGGGTCGAGGGATTTCGGGAGGAAGAATGTCATACAGGGTATATCAAGACTGCTACCGAAAACGAAGCCGGATGGTAGTCTAAGCGACTTCAGACACAATGCAACAGAAAAAGTTGCAAAAAAAAGCGACAACTTTTTTTTTATTTTTTTCCTATGGCCATATTTGGGTGGTAAATATTTTTTTTCCTAAAATAATAGTGTATACCCTTTTATTTATAAATACTCTAAGATATAAAAGAGTTTAAATTATTATTTTAGCAAAAACTATGGATTTACCACCCAAAAATGACGATATTTAAAAAATCATAAAAAATAATTGTCCCGTTTCTATGCGAAATTTTTAATTGCATTGTGTTTGTAGCCACTAAAACTACCACCCGGCTTCGTTTTCGGTAGCAGTCTTGAGATACCCGGTATAGGGAAAGAATTAAATTGGGACAGTTGAAAAATATGTGGTCAAGATTACCCTCGTCCAGACCGCATTCACATAGGGAATGATCCCGGACCCTGATTTTAGCCAGGTGAACAGGCGTGCAACAATGGTTAAGACGAATTCTGCAGACTGTAGACGAAATAGATTTGTCAATTGTTTGAAACACTGAAAACCAAGGTTTTGATGGAACTATTGGTTGGATGCTACCGTCAAATTTTCCCTTTCTGTTTCTCGTGATCTGCCACTCTTTATTCCAAGCGTCCATCATAGAATTTTTCATGTTAGAGCAGATATCAAGAGGATTAATTTAAAAATGATCTAAATTACCAATGTTAATGGCCTGTTTGGCACAGAAATCTGCTGTTTCATTCCCTGTTATACCGGAGTGACCGGGTATCCAGGCTAGAACAACATTTATATTGACTTGTTGACATATAAACAGAGCCTCTTTAATTTTCAGGATGACAGGGTATCTGGATTTTGATTTAAACGGATTGGAAGTTATGGATTGTAAGCAGCTTTTGGAGTCTGTTAAAATTATAGAATTCGTTAATTTATGGGAAGTTACAAATTTAATCGCTTCTAGAATAGCAATGGCCTCTCCAGAAAAGATTGTGGTAATGGAGGGGCATTTATAACTTAAAATAATTTTGGAACTAGGGATCCAAACTGCAGATCCTACGATACCATCATTCGAAAGTTTAGAACCGTCGGTAAAAAGTGATATCCAACTTGGAAATTCTGAGGATAACTTGTCTTTTACTATTTTGTCTGCTCCAACTGAATATTTCTGAACGTCAAAGTCCAAAAATACCTTTGGAGAATAAGTTAAAACATTGTAGGGTAGGGAAAAAATAAAATTAGAGGAGAATTGTAAGATTGGGTCTGGAAGGCGAGAGAATTTAATGAAGCTGCTTACTAAACAAGGTAAATCGAAGATAGATTGATATCCTTTCCTTTCTATCAAAGAAAAAAGAAAGCTGAGTTTATAAAGGAGAGGATGACGAGAATTTTGGGAAAGCTTAAATAAAAACCTATCCGAAATAAATTGTCTACGCAAATAAAGAGGGGGATCAACGCATTCTATTTGCATGGCATTTATTGGAGAAGATCTCATTGCACCAAGAATTATTCGAAGACATTTAGATTGGATTTTTGAAAGCCTATCCAAAGCTCCCTTGTTTCCAGGATCTAAGAGGAAAGATCCATAATCTAAATTACTGCGTATTATGGCATTATATAAATTTTTTTGAGTAAAGGGGTGAGAGCCCCACCATACTCCAGCCAAAGAACGTAAAATGTTTATATTTTTGTCAGACTTGGAACATACATAGTCACAGTGAGAGGCTCCTGATAGCTTGGAGTCCAACCAAACACCCAAAAATTTTACCTTGCTATCTTGTCGGATTAGCTCATTTCCGACAAATAAATTAATGGTAGGAACATTTCTTCGCTTTGTAAATACGACTGTGCTGCATTTAGACGCAGCTAAAGAGAGACCGTGGTTACCTAACCAGGAACTAAGGGAAGTTAAAGCATTGTTCAAACATGAAGCTATGTTATCCGGATTCTCAGAAGATGCATAGAGTGTGAGATCATCTGCATATTGGAGAATGGAACAATATTGGTTGACAGATTGATCAAGATCTCGCGTATAGATGTTATACAGAATAGGACTTAAAACTGACCTTTGTGGTAAGCCCTTCCACACAGTTCTAGGGTGTAAAAATGTGCCTTGAGATTTAAAAATAATCCTTCGCTCCATAAGGAGATTGCATATGAAAAATACTAACTTAACAGGGATCCTCAGCTGAATTAATTTATTCCTGAGGACTGAAAGTGCAACATTATCATATGCGGCCTCTACATCCAAGAAGACGCCGGCCAGGATTTTTTTTTTTCAAGTAAAGCTGTATGGACATCTGTTGTAAAAATACTTAGGCTGTCCATAGTACTCATGTCTTTTCTGAATCCGAATTGAGAATCCGATAAATAATTGTTATTTTCTAGGTACCATTCTAATCTGTGCTTTAACATGTGCTCAACAATCTTTACTAAAGTTGAGGAAAGAGCTATCGGTCTATAGCTATTGGGATCTGAAGGATTTCTTCTAGGTTTTGGGATTGGTAGGATTATTTGTGTTTTCATTTGTTCCGGAATTTGTTGTGAATTATATATACAGTTAATCAATTTTAAAAAGTATTGTTTGTTTTTATCAGAAGATTTAGTGATAAAGGAATATGGGATGCCATCCATCCCAGGAGCAGAGTCAGACAGACCATCCAAAGCTAATTTCAATTCTACAAAAGAAAACTCACAATCCAAAAAAGAGGAGGAGGAGGAGAGGGGATAGGGAATGGAGGATGAAGGAATCATGTCAAAATTGGGAACTGAGGGAGGAGCTAGTTTATCTGCAAAATCGCTCAGCCAAGTTGGTGGGTCATTATTTAAAAGGTTTTCCGTGTGGAGAGAACCTCTGTAGATTTTAATTTGTTTCCACACTAAACTGGGAGGGGTTCTAGGGGATAACGATTCGCAGAACTTACGCCAACCAATACGTTTTTTGGAAGAAAGAGTTTTTTTTGCCTTCGCTGCTTTATGACGGTAATTAATAAAGTTTTCTATAGTCATAGTAGAAGTATATAATTTTTCCGCCTCTTTTCTTTCTCTAATGACCGAACTACAATCGGAATCCCACCAAGGAGTAGAAATTCTGTTTTTTTTTTATTCTTTTTTTTGGGAACATGCTTATTGGCACTGGTTGTTATAGCATTTAAGTAAACAGAGTATCCTACCTGGAGGGAATTAATATTAAGAATGGGGAGGGAATCTAAAAGGAAATTAAGATAAAAGGAGTAAGAATCCCAGTCTGCTCTGGATAGGATATACTTAATAGAGGGAGAAATATTGGAAACCGGGATTACCCTATTCGGGATTTTGAGGACTATAGGGAAGTGGTCACTACCATGAGTACTGTCGAGGATGGACCAACACAAAAGGAATGAAACGTTAGACGAGCAGAGAGTAAGGTCCAATGCACTATAAGGGTTTTGAGAAGGGAAAACTCTACGGGTAGGAGAGCCATCATTTAATATGCACAAGTTGCAATCATCAAAGATGTCTATGAGGGAACAGGCAAATATGTCATTATGGCTACAACCCCAGGATGAGTGATGGGCGTTAAAATCATCCATAACAACGACAGGAGAAGGAAGAGATGAGATTATAAGTTGGATATCAGAAAGTAGGGATCTATTAGGGTGAGGAATGTAAAAAGAAATAAAGGATATATTTAAAACTCGAACTGCTACAACATTAAAATTAGGACTATGGGGAGGGATAAGGATTTGGGAGAAAGGCATAGACGATCTTATAAATAAGGCACACCCTGCATAGCCATCAGCACGATCGTCCCGGAAACAAGAGTAGCCTGATACTCCAAAGCGAGTTCCAGGCAGCAACCAAGTCTCTGCTATAGATAAAACAATAGGGTCAAACTTTGAGATAAGGTGTATTAATTCGTGTTTTTTGGGGCGTAAGCTTTGACTATTCCATTGGACTATGACTGTCTCTGGGTCCATGATGGTTAAAAATTTTTGTTAGGGAAGAAATTACATTGGCAACGTTGGGCAGTAGGGAGTAATTATTTTGCGTAACAAAATCTAAAACAATCTGTAAAATTAAGTTAATTATGCTGTCGTATTGGTCTGTTTGTGAGGAAGGTGAAGGAGTATTTGAAAGGGCACAGCCATTTGGTTGGGAAGGTGGTAAGTCAGAAATTATAGATTGGTGTAGGGTCTTATTGTAAGTTTTACCTAATGGGACTCTTGGACGGGGATTAGCGTAAGTGGTTTTTGTGTAGGATTGAGAAGGAGGGACTGAGTTAGGAGTGAGGGGGATTGCATGGGAAGATGGAGAATTACTGTTAATATCGGGGGAAGCTAAAATCTCTGAATAAGTTTTTTTATTTAGTCTAGGGAACTGCTGTTGAGCTTCCTCATATGAGATTCCCTTTTGAACCATTGTTTTTTTAATGGAAACTTGTCTGTCATGTTCAGGGCAGCATTTATTAGTGGAAAAATGACGACCCGAACAAAACAAGCAAGTTGCTTTGTTTTCAGGAATGTCACATGAATGACCTTCAATGACATACATTTAAAACATTTAGGAGACGATCTGCATTGATTTTTAACATGACCGAAAAGGCAACAGTTAACACATTGGATAGTTGGATATTGATAGATTTCTACTGGGAGGGATGTGTGAAATGAAAAAATTCTTTTAGGAAGAACTTGCCCTTGGAATGTTAGCACTACAGTTTGGGTAGGTGACCAGGATACTTCCTCGTTATTTACAATTTTTCTACTCAGACAACGAGCTTTAAGGACAATGCCACATCCTTTAGGTAATACAAGGCTCTCAACAAACTCATCCATAGAAAAATCTACTGGGATATTTTTGACAATACCCATACATGTTATAGGAATAATTGCAGAATAGTGGTTGTCAGAGAGGATTGGGTTAATAATAAAATTGTTTGCATCAGCTGCAGAGCTGAATTCTACAGAGATTTTGTTTCTACCGACACGCTTTACTCTGTCGGGTTTTATATTTTTTATTTTGTGTTTGAACAGTAGTTGTCCAAACTTAATAGGTCTAATGGTTAAACCAGACGAAGGGTCAGGTTCGACCCTGGATATTTGGACAATAAATGGTCCTTTGTCAGACTCTGTGTAAGTGTTGATGCCTACAACTAACATGGGGTGAACATATAGACGTTGGATGGAAGCTGACGCAGAATCTATGTCTTTTATAGATTTTTTGGGATTAATTGATGATTCTGTGTCCAGTCGTCTTTTAATTGGAGCTACAGATGGTGACATATTAATATTAGGGGGATTAGGAGGATCTGGAGGATCTGGAGGGTCAGGAGGATCTACCTCCATTTTGCTAAAAGAAAAAAAAACTATAATATAATTACTAGACAGCACAAGTTGTTAGTTATTAATCTTACCACATTCACTGGACGAACACACAACACAAAACTAAACTAATTGACAAATAAAAGTTAGTGAAAGTATCAAATAAACCACGAAAACGAATTTTGGGGATGACACTGACGGTTACCTCCCCTGGCAAATTCGCAAGGAGACACATTTCAATACAGACAAATCTGTAACCAAACTACAATTACGTTACAATATCGCAATTTGTTTGACATCCATATCTTTTAAAACGTTAATTATAAGTACTATACCAACCTCCAGCGACGTTTGATCGGCGGAGAAGGCTATAAAATGTTTGCCATCTGGACTAAATTTTCTTAGGAAACAAGGTGGTTTTTCTACGTTTACAATAGTCAAATTGGGAAAAACGTTTTGATAAAACTCTCTCACAACATGGAAATGAGAACCGGGTTTTCGAGATCCATAAATTTCCCTTTCCATAAGTCTCAAAACTATGTTTTGAGGTTTGATTTTCCTTGGCACTATTCTTTCTGTACAAAAGAAATCATTCTCCTTAAGCGTTCCTGGTGGTGGATCTTCATAGTATACATATTTAGACTTGCTAGAAGATGCCATGCTCTTTTAAATAGTACAATAATTCATTATAGCGATAAAAACAAAAAAAAATGAAATAAATGATAATTTCTATTTTGACTAGCACTAGACATGTGTAAAGCTGAAAACACACTGTAGGACCACAGACGACTAAAAATACAGACGGCCAACTCCATACAAACTTTTTAACACGTTATGAAAACTCACACATCGAAACCAAACATGCTTTTCTACATATATAATTCATTCAATCTTCATCGGATCTTTCTTTCTTTTCATTGATAATTTTGTCACTGACCAATAGTAATAAAGAATTTTGTTCATCGTATTTGAGCCATCTCTTTCGTACGTTATACGTATATATATTAGATGCGTTTCCCACCAGAGCTGATCTGAAATCGGTACTTTACCGAAATTACCGATTTTGAAATATTTAGGGATGTACGTTTTACTTTCAGTAATCCGATTTTTACTACCGGAAATTTACCGGTTTTATATTTGGGTTTCATGCTTTTATGTTCAAAATTATGGATTCAAAATGAAAATAACAAATAAAACCAAGTTATAATTCTAAACCTTTAATCAACAATATATTCTTTGATTTATTTGATGTTATATTTTTATATTAAAACACTTTTATTTAAACATTTTTATCCTAATGAATATTATAACCTCCAATACTTTTTTATACATCTTCAGATTAATTTAAACATTTTCAATTTGTTAATATCTCTTAATTTTAGGACCAATAAAACAATGCCAAATTTAGGAACATGACTACAGAATGGAAATATGCATTGACAAATAAAAGTTTAAATGGAAACATTAATAATTGCAAATTATATTTTACAATACCATGAAACAGCACAAGATTACTTTGTTGGTAAATTTTATCTAAGACACAATTGACATTAAGTAAATAACAAAGCGACTTGGCTTACTTTTGGAGAAATTGAAAAGCAAAAACAAGACATACATAATTAAAATAAGCTATAAATTAACAAATAATTAGTCAAATCATGGAACGCGTTAAATGCATGATAGCTATACTAAAACTTTTTTGATTAATTATTATAATATATTAAAGGAATAGGCAGAACATATGTTTAAAATAAAGTCATTTTAAAGAATGTTATTACTATTACTATTATAATAATGCTATTACTATTATAGTATGCACAATATAGGTCTATAATATAATCTTATAAACAACTGCATTGCACTGAATTTGAAAATATAACCAAAATCTTTAGCAAATGCATTTTTATGAGAATCTTAATTATATCAAGAAGTATAAATATTATATACAGATTATTAATGAACATAATTACTTCTGTTGTGATTTAACCTTCACCAATATTAACATATAAGTCTACAAAAAGTGATCCTGCAGACATAGTAGAGACTTTCTTTGTACTTCCAACGATGAACGCATTTGCCTGCAAATTGCTTGGACTGGAAATTTCACCCGAGTCTAGCCTAGAAATTATAAAACAATTAATAAAAAAATAAATATTATAAGGGCACAATCTGTTGAAGTTGACTGCTTTCCTGACTTTAGATACATATAACCATAAAAACTGATAATTATAAATTAATATGTTAGGAACTTGGAAATACCTATACCAATAGCTTTAATCTTGCACTGTACTGTGCTGGGTCGACTTATTCTTTCCACTGCAGAGCACAAGCTTCCTCTACAGTGGAGAGTACGAATGAGAGGAGTAAGGGTACATAATCCATCAACTCTAGACACTAACAAAAAGTTAACCTTATCACATGTTCAGAGATCTAATAAATCTGTATTTCTTATATTCCTGTAGCAGATTAAACTAGAAATAGGGTCACAGCGGAATAACATATTATTATATTTACCTTAATTATGTCAGATGAGGTTAGATTTATGTTTTTCAATAATTTCAATAATTTGGTATTTCTTGCTCCGCCAACATAGCTGTTCACTTATTAAAGTGTTTGTATATTTTGTTTGTGAAGGCTGCACAGATATTTCTGTTTTTTTCGTTTGTGCACTCGGGAACAAAACACATAACTAAAATTAATAATTATCACGTAAATCACATGTTTTTAGATACGATTTACACAAACCAAATTATATCACGTTTGTACTGTTAAATATTTACGTTACTGATTACAAAACAGATGAAATAACATGCAATTAAAATAAAATAAGCAAATCCAAACTAAACAGCAATCGAATGTTGTAAAATATGGCGGCAATATGGCGGCGACAGCGCACGGGTACACGCACACATTCATAAAAGTGAAAGAGATGGGGCGAAAACGGCATATGAGAAAGCGAGAAAGAAAATTGGGTTACTTTTTAAGCCCGAGTTAAACGGGCCTGCTGTAGGACCACACTGTAGGACTGTAGGTTTTTATCTTACGCATAGAGTAAAGAGTACAAAACTATGGTAAAGAGCACATCTTATATGGTTCGTACGGGTCGTCAGAGGGCCCACGTACGTTTTTATTTTTTTAATTTCATTGACAAAGGACGGTTTTCTCGTCTGCCAATGACTAAGCTTTTAGGGATGGAAGAGTCGATTTTTATGTACTCTTCATCTCATCTCTATATGAACAAATAAATAATATATTTAATTAAATGAAATCAATCCTAGTTGGCGCTTATTATAAACAGTTCTTATCTGTGATAACCTGTGGTACTATCACATTCGAGTTTGCAACTGTTTTATTGTCAAAAACAATGATTCAATTAACATTAAATCACACATCAATCAATTATATAATACTGTGATTGATTAAATTCTGTACACAAACATAGATTACATATTGAGAATAAATTTACTGTGGAAAAATGTTAAGCAACAATGCCGTGTACACATATTAGAAATAACTTCTTCTTTATTTTTATTTTCTAAATAGACCTTTGTGTATCTGTTTTTGTACGTCGTTTTTAATGCTTGTGGCAAATAAAACTATTTTTCTTTCTTTCTTTCTTTCAAATACTTATGTATAAAATGTGTGAATTCCAAAGTAGGCAAGATTGTGTTTCGAGCACACGTCTTGTTCTTGTTGTCTTTTTTTATATATTTCTACTACCAGTGTCATTTTAAAAGAAAACAAAAAAGAGACTACCTGAAGACAAATAACAAGGTTAACTTTTTTCTATTATAATTCCTAAAACAGCGCGTGTATTTTGAAATTTTAACATCAATAACTTAATATTTGTTTGTATAAAAAATTACTCCGTTATTTTTAGTATGATACTTTATTATCTTTAGTACAAATAGGTACTCACTATTTGTTCCCATACTTCTTACTTTAAGTGAGCATATTTGTATTCTTTACATTTAACATTATAAATAATTTCTCTATTACGCACATATTCTAATCGTTTTTCTTCCATTTTTTAAATGAACGCACAGACGAACTTTTGGCTAATTACTGATGATTAAATAAATAAATGCACTCAACAATCACATACATAGTCCTGACCCCACATTAAAATCAATTAAGTGTTGTGTCGTGGGTATCGGGAACTACGAGAGACTTTTCGGTCTCACAAACATCCAGACCCGAGAAAAATACTTGTGGGCCTCACAAACATTTGTCTCGGTGCGGGGATCGAACCCGTGGCCTCTCGTTTCACAGGCGGCGTCTAACCAACTGCGTCGCGGAGGTTGTCAATTACGTCCAGTCTAGTATTTATGACCGCTTCTTTATGCTGAAAACAAACTGTAGGTTTTTGTCTTACGCATAGAGTAAAGAAGCGGCCATAAATACTAGAGCAACGCGTCTTACAGCGATCTGAACAATAGATTCTTTTGTTGTGTGCACACTGTCGGTCGAAATTCGAGGGCATGACCTTCAAAAACAAAAAACGTCTGAGACATACAGCGCAACTAACATAAATTGACAAGTGGTGAAATTAGGAACTAGAAATGAAAGTAAAAAATATCTTCAACGCTTTCATTAAAATATTCTTTCATAATTTATACAATGTACATTTATACTAGTAGTCCAATAGTAGTAATGATAATAATGTCCAATGTAATTAAATTTGAAGAGAGAAAAAAATAATGGTTTCTCTGTGCACCACAGCGCTTTTGATTGATTTGCGATTGTGGACAAACTTGAGTTTACACAACAATAGGTTTTGTAAATATGGCTACCAGCTTTTAAGCCAAACTAATAGAACATTTCGTAAAACTTACAATTAAATTAGAATTTATAAAACATACAAGGTATAATTTTCTTCATTCAATCTGCATACAAATTAAAATTGTTGAATACAATTTGGACATTTTTAATTATTTACATGAGGTGTTGCTGGGAATCTAACTTGACTTAATAGAAATAAACACCGCAGTTCTTTGACCAGTTATTTGTAAATACTAGACTGGACGTGATTGATAGCCTCCGTGGCGCATTTGGTTAGTAAAGCATAAGGTCACGTGATGCGTACTACTTTGATACACAAACATGGCGGCGGCTCCGCCCCTAAAAATAGTGATACGCTAGTACCAAATTTTCTATCGATATCGATCATCAACAGTGGCATACGACTAACATTAATATAACATTTTTAATTTTTGCTTTACATGTCAATTGAGTATAAACAGGGGATTTTTGGACTTGACAGTCAAGTCATTAAAAATTAAATCCGATAATAATAGGTCAATGTTTTGATATTTTTTTCATGCTATGATTTATTTGATGGGTAAGTTTTACCTGATGATTGGATTGGATTTGTCAAATAATACACACGTGAGATAAAATACAACTTTATTAATAGCTAGAATTTGCTTGCGACTTCGAATATACCACACTTTTTTCCTTAAGCACCAATTTTCACTATGTCAATATTTCTTTTGCCAAATTATAACTAAAATCTAAAAAAAACAGACATTTAGCAAACAACAATGAAAATATGTATAATTATACACTAAACTAACAACTTAAATATATAAATAGAAACAAAATATCTACACAAAATTAACAATTAAAATGTAAAAATAAAAATTAAACAATTAGCTAAATAAACACAATTAACTAAATAAACTGACATTATTGTGTTCTGTGACATGAACCATTGTAATTTTAAATGGCGATATAAAAAAAAGAAAAAAGAAGACAGTTCGTGTTGCTGACGAAGTTTCTTGCGCCACTTCTTCTTCACAGCTACAACACGTTCCGAAGCGGTGGTAGCAGGAATGAACAATCCAAAAGATCTTTTGAAAGACTATTTGAATAAAGAATATATTGATTTTGATTTTGAATAAATAATTCAATCAAACAAAAAATACATAAGGTACATACATACATAAACATACAAGCGGTGAATAATGTGTACTATAGATTTTAATTTATGTATAAATATTGACTGCCTATGTGGCGTAGTTGTATTATGGTACGGTTACAAAGCTGAGGTCTCGAGTTCGAATCCCGGGTCGCGCAAAATGATATCGGATTTTTCTATTCATTATCAGCACAGTCAGGAATTTGTGCCCGATATTGCGATAGGCTCGCTACCCACAACATCGTAGGACGGAACATACAAGGCGAAATAAATAAATAAATAAATAAATAAATAACACCCAACAGTCACATACATAGTCCTGACCCCACATTAAGATCGAGTCTTGTGTCGTGGGTATCAGGAACTACGAGAGACTTTTCGATCTCACAAACACACAGACCCGAGAGAAATATTTGTGGGCCGCACAAACATTTTTTGACAGCCTCCGTGGCGCAGTTGGTTAGACGCCGCCTGTGAAACGAGAGGCCGCGGGTTCGATCCCCGCACCGAGAGAAATAATAATAAATAAATAGTAATAAATAACACCCAACAGTCACATACATATATAATTTTTTCCCTTATTTAAAAAATCTAAATGCTTTTCATATTCCAATTATAATTCTCATTTTCATATTAACAATTTATTCAAATAAAAATCAAATAAATTGATATGAATAAAAAAAATATCAGATTCAAAACTAAAAATCAAAGTGAATGTTCCTTTAAACTTTCAAGGTAAGGAATGAGGAAACCAAGTTTATTTGTTGATACTAATTTCCAGTACAATTAATCATTTATTTAATAAAAATGAAATGATGAGCATTGCAATAAAATAAAAACTTTATTGTCTCAAAAACTAAAATATTAAACAAATTTTAAAAAAATGCCATAAATGTCCAGTACTATTTCATATTTCAACAGTGGACAGCAATAGGCTGATATGATGATGATAATTTTACATGTGACTAGTTTTAAAATAAAATTCTTTAAGAAATAAACGTCTGCGTTGTCTGTAATCTCAAAAACAAAAATATAAAACATATTATTATCTTTTGTTAATCTTTAAGTTTAAGCAATGAAAATGTTAGAAGTAATTACTGTCACCAATGTCCACTCCTATTTTACATTTGACTAGTAATTAAATAAAATACTTATAACAAACTTAACGACTCCGTGGTCTCAAAAACTAAAATATAAAACGAATACTAAAACGAATATTGGTGGTAGGTCTCTCATATGTGAGAAGCTCCAGAGATGACAGATTAAATAGAGATGCTACCGGCTACGTCATAACTCACTCATAACCATGGACGTAGTATATAAACAGGACTGCGCACTGTCATCGGAAAAACGAGCCGAGCAAGAGGTGCAGGAAGGACACACTCCCCGTGTGTCCCGTTCCTATAGGGTGACCATATTTTTTGGGATATACAGGAATTTTAATAAAATTGGCTAATATAAAGTCGAATAAAGCATTTTGTTTTTGAGTTAACAAACGTAATATTGTCTAACCGTGTAAAAAAATATTTGACCAAACCAAAATATTGGACCATTAGGACCTAGCAAAAAAGTTCAATATCATAGTTTATTACGTATACTTTTAATAGGTGAAATGAAAAATGAAAATAATAATAATAAATCTTTATTGACAGCAAAATTCAGTTAACAATCTTCTCGTCTGTTCACAAAGTGCGTATGTTGTGTGTTATCAGTGCCAGTCGTCGTAGGGGGTGGTAGCTGGGGTCAACCCAGAGATTCTTACCACTCTCTACCCCGCCATTACCGTGGCCGCTACCATAACCAGGAATAGCGGGGCTGCCGGGGACTGGAGTCCTGGTCCTGGTTTTAACAACTATTAGGCTTTTTTATTGTTTATGCCAATACTAACCACGCTTGGCAGGCGGGTTCGCGAGCGCAGGAGGGTTCGCGTTGATGACGCTGCTATCCGTCTTCAACTGGGGAAAGGAAATAGAGTTTGCGGCTAGAAGATGTTGTTGGAAAGGAAAGTATGGAATATAGAGATGGATACTACAGCCACGGAGGGGAAAGTTGGTAGTGATTGCAGTAGTTCGGGGGCCGAGGTCGTATACTCGTAGCACCTATTTTAGGACAGGCCAGGACCACTAGCTAGGAGCATCGCTGACCTACTTAATACCAGATACACGTTATTATTCATACCTAATCTTGTAAAACCTAACGGCAACGTAGTTGTCCTACCATCTCATACCTAACAAATATCTTAATCGAATCATTAACAAAGTTCAAAAGGGCGGCGATAACTATAATTCTGAATCTCAATTTAAAGGGGAGGTTTAAATTTCGAATTTCTGACCAATTGGATCAATAACAAAAGAGTTTCTTCCTTTCTGCCATATTATTAGTGATATTTACAACAAAAAAAATTGATTTTATGTATAATATTTCATCCCTTATTTCGACCCCATAATACTATTTTTCTAATATTATTCACGCCATTATTTTTCATTTGGAATAAGGTTTCCATAACTGTAACGGCTTAAATTTTTATGTAACATTTCAACCCCTTTATGGTTAACTTTAAGAACATAAAGTGTGCAGTTATTTTTGTTCATAAATGAGTAAAGTTTGACATCTGTAACTTCAACAGTTTAGATTTTTCCATACATACTGCCATCTCGTTGTTCAACCCCTTCAAGCGTTGTCTATATAATAAAAGGTAACCTTTTGCCCTTACCCAAGGTCTAATCTATCTCTGTATCAAATTCTATCAAAATCGGTTCAGTGGCTTAGGCGTGAAAATGTAGCAGTCAGTGGACCAGTTAGTGTAATACGTTCGTGCCGAAATCTTACATCACTCAGTAAATAAAAACTATCGCAAGAAATAAATATTTTTTAATCATACTTAATTCATGATCAATTCTATTAGAAAAACTTTTATCGTGTTTATTTTCACTTAAAACATAGTAGGATGCAAATTAACGTGTATAAATTAAACATTACTTTAATAATAAAATTGTAAAGAAAAAATAACTACTTTTAATATTCAAGCAGATTAAAAGTTATTCGATAATTCATCTGAACTTTGAATTGTCGATCAGAAAAGTTCTAAGGCGGGTTTTATTATGGTCACCGTAGCGAATGTTTGTAAACAAAAATGGTAAATCTCATGAAACCACTCACTTTTGAATCGATATACAACAACCACTATATTATTCACTTATACAAATCATTTTGCAACACTTTTTAACCAATTTCCGTTAATAAATATCGAAAATAATTTGAAATTATACACCTGTGACATTTCGTATAAGCGATGACATATTTTATTTTTATTATCAAGTGGCCAGAGTTATAATTACAAATTCTCCTATCATGCATATAACCTTCCATTGTAATGCCATGAATTCGTTTATGGACCCATAAGTAAAGTTAAATAATAATATTTTTCTATATGTTACTATAGATATTCTGTGTTTATTTTTTTATCGAACTAATTATCTTTTCGCGAATGTAAAATAATCTACTAGATAAAATACTTTTTTTGGTCTGGCTTGCAAATGAAAAGGGATAAAACCCCCTCATACTGTCTCACTCGGTTTCGGCCTTCCTCCATGTCATTTACCATAGTAAATTAAACCTTATGCTACATGCACATGTCTTATTTCAGGATGACACCATTTTCTTCGTGCGCAATCCTGTTTATATACTACATCCATGCTCATAAGATGATAATAATATTGAACAGTATAAACTTACTTCGAGTTTTTTCATACGTCGCATAGATGGAGCCATAGATTTAGTATAAAACATAGATCGGCAATGTGAAAGAGATAGAATAATTTAACTCATATGTTAAAGCGAGATGCATGATGCGACCATACGTTTACACAGAAGTACTGTCCCACAAACTTATCTGACCCGGTGAGAGTGTCGCTGTTGTCGAATTTGGTGTTGCCATTAAAAATAGATATAGCAATAAAGTGGGTGAAGTAAGATTTTTCAATTCTATCAATAGTGTCAAGAATATTAGTTGATTTTCCTTTGCATGTTATTTTCCTTCCCAAGATTTCTAACAAATCGCTCCCCATACCCTTAAACAAGTGTATCTGTATCAGCCCATATACTATATGTCCCACTGTTGGGAACTGCCCAATTCTACAATCGAGAGTGCCATTGAGGGTGGCTAGGCCATATCATAGGCCATATAGTCCACCATGCTGGCCTAATGCGGGTTGGTGGACTCACATACCATAGATATTCTTATAAATTGCTATGTTATGTAGATTTCCTCCCTATGTGTTCCTCCACCGTTTTAGTGCGTGTTTATTGACTATCAATACCCACATGACTCCGAAAAGTCAGATTTGTGACCTGGGATTCGAGCCTACGACCACCGTGAACATGTTGGCAGTCGCGTCTGGTCCATTCATCAACAGGCCCCCACGAACGTAACGATAAATTCTAGTTTATTATATGTACTTACATGTATTGTACTAGTACGTACAAAATGTTGTTTATGTGGTATTTATTTTGAAAAGCTGACAACACAGACCTGTGGCGGCAACTACGCGTTGATACAATTTTTCTAAGGGTGCTTATATTGGTGCTTTATTGGTGCTTGAGATGCTTTTCTTCCTTCATAAAATGTAATACCTGAAGTCTAACGTTCCTAGCGTCACTTTATCAAGTTCTCGGCATATTTCACTAGTTTTAAATAATGCAGGAAAAATAAATACATTGAGTAAACAACCAATGGCAGATATGTCAGCGACTGGCAGACAGACTGACATTCCAAATGACGTTATTGTTTCCACTCTTGGCCACCGGGCCAGATAACTTTGTGGCTCTATAGCCTGCAGTGACCCAGAGTCGAAATATGTCAAACTAAGCGAGCAACAAAATTCGCTTATTTTCATAATTTATTTAATTTTACAGTACTTGGTTATATTTATTAAACGTAGTTTATTATAGTGCATTGTGCAGTGCCAAGGTGTGGTTCATGCAGGCGTAAAAATCCGAAATAATTAAAGTTTTCACAGGTACCGGCCACTTTTGCACAATACTATTTTGTGACGATATTATAGAATTAAATGGAAATCTGTGTATACATATCGGTAGAAAAGAATATAGTATTTCATTATATAAATACGCTGAAAGCATCCATTACGTATAAAAAATAATATCAAATACGTGAATTTACAATAATTTCAACCAAAAGTTGCTAGGGATTGACTGACAGGTTCGATCAATAAAAGGCTGTCGATAAAATAGTCGATGACAACATGTTTCCCTACATTTTTATAGAGCTATAGTATGTTGTGATAGTGTGCATTCTTCTTCTTCTACCTGGCGTTATCCCGGCCATAATTCCCCGGCCCTTATTATCGTATTCATTCTACAATATTAGTTATTACTTTACTTTTTCTCATTTTTTTATATTTGTGGAATAGTTAATATAACACTTCATGTGTGTGATTAATGAATTAAGAACCTGTTTCAGTCTCTGCCAAGAGGCTGTCAATTTATATAATAGTAAAACAAGAACATATTCGATATTATTATAAAATATGCGATACTTCTATGCACAGTATGATCGTCCAAACCTTGAAGCAACATTATTCATTTATCATAACATTAGGTATAGGTTTAAAATTTATAATTCTCTTATGAAAAACATTAATTTAGGTGACGTGATCGAGAAAAGCTTCATAGTTTATTAAACTGTCTCTTTCTTCAGCCACAGGAATGCGACTAATGAACATAGGCCTTCCACAAGAATGTCTACATCAGTTTGTTGTAAGCTGCCTGCATCCAACGACTTCCTACAAGCTCCTCCGTACACCTCCAACGCGGCCTAGCAGGCGTCCAACATTTCCCAATGTGTTACAAGTCAATTAATTGACTTAAATAAGCATTTTTTTAACTCTAGTATGAATATATAATAATATATATAGTGCTTGAGATGCTTTTCTTCCTTCATAAAATGTAATACCTGAAGTCTAACGTTCCTAGCGTCACTTTATCAAGTTCTCGGCATATTTCACTAGTTTTAAATAATGCAGGAAAAATAAATACATTGAGTAAACAACCAATGGCAGATATGTCAGCGACTGGCAGACAGACTGACATTCCAAATGACGTTATTGTTTCCACTCTTGGCCACCGGGCCAGATAACTTTGTGGCTCTATAGCCTGCAGTGACCCAGAGTCGAAATATGTCAAACTAAGCGAGCAACAAAATTCGCTTATTTTCATAATTTATTTAATTTTACAGTACTTGGTTATATTTATTAAACGTAGTTTATTATAGTGCATTGTGCAGTGCCAAGGTGTGGTTCATGCAGGCGTAAAAATCCGAAATAATTAAAGTTTTCACAGGTACCGGCCACTTTTGCACAATACTA
Source organism: Hyles vespertilio (assembly GCA_009982885.2). Classification (NCBI taxonomy): domain Eukaryota; kingdom Metazoa; phylum Arthropoda; class Insecta; order Lepidoptera; family Sphingidae; genus Hyles; species Hyles vespertilio. The sequence goes on from CM042824.1 coordinate 12,883,705, forward strand.
TTTTGTGACGATATTATAGAATTAAATGGAAATCTGTGTATACATATCGGTAGAAAAGAATATAGTATTTCATTATATAAATACGCTGAAAGCATCCATTACGTATAAAAAATAATATCAAATACGTGAATTTACAATAATTTCAACCAAAAGTTGCTAGGGATTGACTGACAGGTTCGATCAATAAAAGGCTGTCGATAAAATAGTCGATGACAACATGTTTCCCTACATTTTTATAGAGCTATAGTATGTTGTGATAGTGTGCATTCTTCTTCTTCTACCTGGCGTTATCCCGGCCATAATTCCCCGGCCCTTATTATCGTATTCATTCTACAATATTAGTTATTACTTTACTTTTTCTCATTTTTTTATATTTGTGGAATAGTTAATATAACACTTCATGTGTGTGATTAATGAATTAAGAACCTGTTTCAGTCTCTGCCAAGAGGCTGTCAATTTATATAATAGTAAAACAAGAACATATTCGATATTATTATAAAATATGCGATACTTCTATGCACAGTATGATCGTCCAAACCTTGAAGCAACATTATTCATTTATCATAACATTAGGTATAGGTTTAAAATTTATAATTCTCTTATGAAAAACATTAATTTAGGTGACGTGATCGAGAAAAGCTTCATAGTTTATTAAACTGTCTCTTTCTTCAGCCACAGGAATGCGACTAATGAACATAGGCCTTCCACAAGAATGTCTACATCAGTTTGTTGTAAGCTGCCTGCATCCAACGACTTCCTACAAGCTCCTCCGTACACCTCCAACGCGGCCTAGCAGGCGTCCAACATTTCCCAATGTGTTACAAGTCAATTAATTGACTTAAATAAGCATTTTTTTAACTCTAGTATGAATATATAATAATATATATAGTGCTTGAGATGCTTTTCTTCCTTCATAAAATGTAATACCTGAAGTCTAACGTTCCTAGCGTCACTTTATCAAGTTCTCGGCATATTTCACTAGTTTTAAATAATGCAGGAAAAATAAATACATTGAGTAAACAACCAATGGCAGATATGTCAGCGACTGGCAGACAGACTGACATTCCAAATGACGTTATTGTTTCCACTCTTGGCCACCGGGCCAGATAACTTTGTGGCTCTATAGCCTGCAGTGACCCAGAGTCGAAATATGTCAAACTAAGCGAGCAACAAAATTCGCTTATTTTCATAATTTATTTAATTTTACAGTACTTGGTTATATTTATTAAACGTAGTTTATTATAGTGCATTGTGCAGTGCCAAGGTGTGGTTCATGCAGGCGTAAAAATCCGAAATAATTAAAGTTTTCACAGGTACCGGCCACTTTTGCACAATACTATTTTGTGACGATATTATAGAATTAAATGGAAATCTGTGTATACATATCGGTAGAAAAGATATTATTATAAAATATGCGATACTTCTATGCACAGTATGATCGTCCAAACCTTGAAGCAACATTATTCATTTATCATAACATTAGGTATAGGTTTAAAATTTATAATTCTCTTATGAAAAACATTAATTTAGGTGATTTAATTTAATTTAATTACTCTGGCAACACCTAAAGATCATCCTTTTGAAAAATATATATATTTTATGTTTAATATCAAATATATACACAATATTCACAATTTATATCTAAATAGTAACCAAAATTATTCTTTTCTACAATCACATAATGTTTTATAGAAGAAATAGTGTAAATAAACAACAATTCAGCATAATAAAAAATAATAGAATGACAGTGTGTGACAACGTCAAATTTTTTTACAAAACATGTTAATAAAAGACCAAAAGGATGTTCCATAATAAAGCCAGGAAGAAACGGAACGCACATTTAACATCTCCCAGCTCGTCGAGCTCTGCGTCGTGGGCGTCGGCTTCGGACGTATTCGAAGTGACACCGGACAACGACGCGTCGAGCCAACACGGCGAGCTGCAGTCGTCCCCGCCGCCACCAAGACCTGCGCAGCGAAGAGGACGACCCCCTCCAGCGGTGGGCTTGGGACCTGTGGGGCCGAGTGTCCCGCCTACGGTCCCCGCTACCGGTGGAGTAGTGCGCCGCATGAGATGGACACGTGAAATCAATGAGAATGTCATGCGGGCCTACTTTGGGGCAACAAATGGAGGAATTAACCTCACTGCCTATCGTGTTAAAATGCTGTCTCTGTTTCAGGCTTTGGAACCAACGGTTGATGTATCATCCCAACGACTGTCGGATCAAGTGCGATTTATTCAGCGGCGTAAGTTGTTGGATGATGACACACTTGAGCGGTTGCGCACAGACTTATGTTTTGTCCAGGAAGACCATGTATCGCCCGTCAGTGGAGATCAAGCGGCAGGCCCAACACCAACACCTGTTGCTGATTTCGAGCTGACGGACAATTTGGATGACAACGTAAGTCCCCAAGATAAACAGCAACTGAGAGGAGCTTTGGAGTGTGTGATTTTGGAGTTTGCGTCTTTATCGGCGTCTTGTAGACCGCGTCTGCCACGTTTGCCAACGCATAGAAGAAATTTGGCGCTGATGGGAGCTTTGGACTCCATGTTACCTACATACTTGGAGTCCAGTCGGGATCTTGTTGATACGCACTCGATCCTTTACTGCGCGGCCGTCGCAGCATGTCGAGTGGCTAATGTTCAATTCCCAAAAGAATATAGAGCTACTCGAGGTGTTGTGACTGTGCCTGCCTGGCAGCGGAGGATAGAGGATCGTATCAACAGGGCCCGAACTCTCATCGGCAAGCTAATTTCTTTTAAAGAAGGAAACAGCAGGCCGAAGATTATGCGTTTTGTGACGCAGGCTTTTTCGGGGACCAACACAAGTCCTCGAAATTATAGGCTTTGCGTCACAGAACGCATAGACTTCTTCAAACAAAAAGTCTATGCGTGGGCGAACCGCATTCGTCGCTACAGGAGGCGATGGGATCGTTTCCAACAAAATCGCAAGTTCCAAACTGACCAAAAGAGGGTTTATAGATGTTGGGAGAATCCTCCACAAGGTGTGGTGGATGGGCGGCTTCCCAGTGCTCACGAAATGCGTGAATACTGGACGAATATCTGGTCGTCGCCTGTCTCTCACACTGAAGCCTCCTGGTTTAGTGTTGTAGATCGAGCTTGCGAGGCAATACCGGCTATGGAAACCATTTTAATCAATCCAGAAGATGTGCTAACTGCAATTAGACAGACGCAAAACTGGAAGTCACCGGGTCCGGACGGTCTGCACAACTTCTGGTTAAAATGGTTTCCAAGTTCGCATGCTCGATTGGCAGTGCAATTCCAGGATGCGCTTGAGCGGGGATCCCTTCCAGCATTTATGACAACAGGTGTTACTCACCTTCTCTTTAAGTCCGGTTGTACCACGGAACCAAAAAATTATAGACCCATCACATGCCTTCCCACTATTTATAAAGTTTTGACCTCCATAATTAGATCTAAAATTACAGACCATATAAATTCTAACCAAATTCTTTTTTTCGGCCAAACAGGTTGCATGAATGGGTCCCGTGGTACTAAGGAGCTCCTTCTCATTAACATGACCATTTGCCAACAGGCTCGTCACAACCGAAGGAATTTATCGGCTGCCTGGATAGATTATAAAAAGGCCTATGATTCGGTGCCTCATACATGGCTCATGAGGGTGTTAAATTTGTATAAAATTAATACAAATTTATGCAACTTCCTTGGGTCTTGTATGGGGCAGTGGACCACTGTCCTAAGATATCCAGGTGGTACGGTTCCTCCTGATTGTGACGAGCCGATTAGAATCAAGCGGGGTATATTTCAGGGCGACAGTCTGAGTCCACTGTGGTTTTGCATGGCCCTGAATCCCCTCAGCACTCTGTTGTTGGATTCAGGGTTAGGCTACCGTCTACGGAGAGGCTCTGAGCCTATTTCTCACTTGCTTTATATGGATGACCTCAAGTTATTTGCATCGAAACAAACCGAATTGATTGAGTTGTTAAAAATAACGGATATATTTAGCAAATCAATCAATATGGATTTTGGTGTAGATAAATGTGCGGTTATCCATGTGAAGCGAGAGGAGGTTGCGGTCTCTGATGACATACTAGTCTCAGAGACTGTAAGGCTCAGATCCCTCTCCGTGACGGAAACCTACAAATATTTGGGTATGCCTGAAGCTCTAGGTATCATGGGTGCAGATGTAAAACGATCGTTGAAAGAGCGTTTTTTTAGCCGCCTGACAAAAGTACTTAACAGTTTTTTATCAGGTGGAAACAAGATTCGCGCTTTTAACGGTTGGGTTATGCCTGTACTCATGTACTCTTTTGGTATACTCAAATGGACTCAGACCGAATTGGACGCCCTGGATCGTAAAGTCCGAACTCTCCTGACTGCACATCGTATGCATCATCCACGATCATCAGTGATGAGATTGTACATCCCGCGGAGATGTGGTGGCCGAGGCATTCTTAATGCTAAGGACTTGCATAATCGCGAGGTGTGCAATCTTAGGGATTATTTCCTTCACAGTGATGTTGATATGCATAGGGTTGTAGTTATGGTAGATAAAGGATTTACCCCGCTCTATTTGGCGGTTGAGAACTGGCGGAAACCTCTGGTGGTAGGCATTAAGGATCGCGAGGACATATGGAAGAGCAAAGAGCTGCACGGTCGGTTCTATCGAGCCCTTCATGGGCCTGATGTGGACCGACTAGCGTCTGTGTCTTGGCTACGCTTCGGTAACCTCTTTGGGGAAACCGAGGGTTTTGTCTTTGCAATTATGGACGAAGTTATTAAGACGAACAACTATAGGAAATACATCCTGAAGGACGGTACGGTCGACATCTGTCGGGCATGCCACCGTCCTGGCGAGTCTATCAGGCATGTTATCTCCAGTTGTTCGTATCTTGCTAACGGCGAGTATTTGCATAGACATAACCTAGTAGCCAAGATCATACACCAGCAAATTGCCCTTCGATATGGACTTGTGACACCTGAAGTGCCATATTACCAGTATATGCCCCAACCAGTTCTCGAAAATGGTCATGCAACGCTGTATTGGGATCGATCTATTATCACAGACAGGACTATTCCAGCCAATAAGCCTGACATTGTGATAATAGATCGATTGGCGCGTCGGGCTATACTTGTTGACGTCACCATCCCGCATGACGATAACCTTGTCAAAGCTGAAAAAGACAAAATGTCTAAATATTTAGATTTGACACACGAGGTTGCCGACATGTGGGATGTCGACTCAACAATTATTGTCCCGATTGTCGTTTCTGCTCATGGGTTGATACCAAAGAGCCTCGACCAACATCTACAGAGGCTCTCAATCGGCTGTTGGGTCAGGAGTCAGATTCAGAAGGCAGTATTGCTTGACACGGCACGTATTGTGAGGCGGTTCCTCACTTTGGGCTCCTAACCACCGGTGGCTTGGGTCTCGAGCCTCGCCATCGTTGGATAACTTTTTATATTTTTATATGTATTTTGTTTTTTAATATATATATAAAAATGTAAAAAAAAGACTTAAAATAAAGAGAAATATATAGTATAATATTTTTATAGTAAAAATGTGTTTCTTAGACTTACGCGAATGTTACTCATTGAAAAAAACTAATAATCACGGATTTTGTTGCAGACTGAGTCCACCCTGTGACTACGAAAGGTGTAAAGTAATCGAAACTTCGCGACGGGAAATTAAAAACGAAAAAAATAAACCGAAAATGCTAAAACTTCGTAAATTATAGTTTTATTTTAATAAAAGGTTTTTTTGTTCTCAGTTTAATTAGTAAATAAATAAATAAAATAAATAACACCCAACAGTCACATACATAGTCCTGACCCCACATTAAGATCGAGTCTTGTGTCGTGGGTATCAGGAACTACGAGAGAATTTTCGGTCTCACAAACACCCAGACCCGGAAGAAATATTTGTGGGCCGCACAAACATTTCTCTCGGTGCGGGGATCGAACCCGCGGCCTCTCGTTTCACAGGCGGCGTCTAACCAACTGCGCCACAGAGGCTGTCCGTGTAGTATAATTAGTGTATGTGTAATTAGTATATGTACTATGTATACATCACAATGAAAAAAATAATTTTGTTCAGGTGAACATAAAGACCCATACAAAACATCTCAAACAAAATGTTTTCAAATAATATGACAATTTGTCTTTATTTATTTGTGTGTGTTATCAATCTGTATTGAAATAAACACACGAATAAGTTTCTGTTAATATATAATAAAATGTCGCATATATCCATAACATTTTATTTCACAACTACAGGCCGACAGCTATATCGATATCGATATGATAGTATCGAAAGTGCATGGTACACCACTATATGTCAAGCACACATGTAAACTTCACGCACACAATCGTAAATCAGTTTTGGTCGCGCTCAAAATGACACATTGCCGATCTATGTTCTATACTCCATCTATGGATGGAGCTGTTGATAAAAATCGATTTTTATGGATAATTTATATAATCGATGGCTGGACTTTATAGTCGTTTGGCACGAGTTGAGGGGTAAAAATGGTCAGAGGTGGTAGGGATTGGGTCCCTGATTATAACGATACCACTCTTATTAAAAGGCAATGCGTAGTTTTCGAGAAATTAATAAAAATAGTTCTTAACCTCAAATCACATATTACGCAAAACGGAACGTTATTATAGGCGATTGACAACTATATCGCTATTACTAAATAAGTTATATTATCTGTGGTTTAGAAATTACATGAAATGGAACGTAAAATAAAAGTAATAGCGTTAAGTGTCAATGTCATTCATTCATAAACTTCATTCCGTTTCCCCCGAGTTGCGTGAATGTGTTCTTTGAGCTCCGTGGTGATTATTGTGTGGATTTCTTCAACGACTTTGGCATATCTTCTGGACCTCGATTGTTTGCCTTCACGACCAACCTACGCTTTTACACTGGACACCTTTTACACTTTTTTTGTTTTATTTGTTTTCAACAACACAACCCATTATGTCTGATGGTAGTTGTTAAACCGACTTTGGGTAATTAGGTCGACTCTGTCACAAAACCGACATAGGGCACCCCGACTTCACCTAGACTTTTGGGTACCAACCCTAGAGTGTATATAAAAGCCGGAGGCGCGGAGGGAGAGCAGACCCCGCCCGCTGTAACAAAAGATAGGCATCCGTGCGAGCCGTAGCGGCTGAGGCTGGTCGCCGGAGGCGACCAGCAAGCCGAAGCTGCGCAGGCGAGCGTGGATGCCTATCCTTTGTTACGCAAGGGCGAAGGGGCTGCACTTCCCGCAGCGCCGGAGACGTTGCAGAAGCAACTTTGTTTTGAAAACAAGTGTTTTGAGGTTAGGTTACTTAAATTGCTATTTCTCAGGAATGGTGTATTGCCTTTTCACGAGAGTGGTATCGGGGGACAGTGGGCACCCCCCCTCCTCCCCCTCAACCCCTACTACCCCCCATTTCGTGCCAAACGATTCTAAAGTTTTCCCTAATCGATTTATAAAAAATCGATTAACAGTATTTTAAAAATCGATTATAAAAAATCGATTATAAGAAAATAATAATCGATTAAATTAAAAATCGATTATTTTTTAACATCTCTACTGTGGCCTTCACTTTGATGACAGCTGTGATCAGTGATGACAGCTAAATGTTGATAAAGTTATGTCACCCGTGGTAACCTAAAAAATATTTTATCATCAAATTAATATCAATGATAATATCCTTTAAAATGTTAACTGGGTTTACAGCCCGTTTTGATAACTTAAAAAAATATTTCCTTACATTGAGCAAACGCAAATCGTTCAGATATGGTTTACCCTTCGTATTGTTTGTGATAGGAGGATCATTTGGACTGAGAGAATGGACACAAATCCGGTTGGTAATTTTTAATTCTCCAATTTGAAAACAAAATACCAGTGGTTTCTTAAATGGTACTAAAAGATGAAAGTAATGTAATAAAACTCATGGTAATTGACAGTAACGTGATTTCTTCATATCAACACAAGCTAAGCTGATATGTGGTACGAAATGTGATCTAGAGTTGTGTTATAACAGGTCAAACTCAATACCTGTTCTTCCTGTTACTGTTCCTTCCAAATAACAGTTCCTAATAACTGTTCTTAAATAACAGCCTGTTATTTTTCAAGTTCGGTTTGCCAGTATGATTGGATACGCGTTGTTATTATTTGTGGTTAAAATACTAGGTGCTTCTCGTTCTAGCAAAGGCCTATTCAGATGGTATGAGGGAGACCAACTACGTAATATGTACGTCAACGTTATAACAGGTAACACAACCTAATTCAAGAAGCATTTTTCAAAGACTTCTATGTACATGACTGCCAACTGCTTTTTTTGCATAAATACTAGGTGTGTCTCGTTTTAACAAGTGACATTCGTGTGTACATTAAAAAGAGACGGGTGATGAGAACAGTTTTGTTAATAACAACTGTTATATTTTAAAGAACAGATTAGGTCTGTGGAACAGATATATGTTAACCGTGAGAACAACTGTTATCTGTTATTTGCCTTCTACCTGTTCTTCTTTTGAACTGTTACGATAAATACGCCTCACTCCTAATGTGATCTAAACATTTGACCTACAATTTAATAATTATATTGAAGATTCTATAATGTGATACAACACACATATTTATCTTTTATTTTAAATCAAGGGAATTCTGGAAGCTATTATATTTTGATCAATTTGCTACTAAATAATTATGGCAACTTAAAGTGAAAGAGATGTGTGGTACACAGTGTAGTTGTATTATCTAACTATTTTTATATATGATAAAGCATATCCTCTGTATTTTAAGCTGCCCCTTATTCTTTTTCTTTTTATTATTATTTTTTCTTTTTCCTTATCTATCACATGGTGGTCTGTAAGAAATCATAGAGACCGCCATATGAATTTTTGTAATTGGTATATTTAAAACTAGATTATTAATATTTTTCTATAAGTATGCAGTAAAGGATTAATAAATAATATCACAAATTCTCCAAAGTCAAAATCCAAATAACAAAATGGGAGGACCAATTTTTTTTATGAAGTTGTAATGTATTCTTTGTGTTTCTCAGCAAAAAAATAATTCAAGTTTATTACAAATTTATGGATAAAATAAATTCTTTGTATTGTTGACATATTTTAAACCACAGAATGTTTTAAGAAAATTCAAGGTACATTTTCAATAAGGTGAATTTGTCTATGAGTTCATTAAAATATCCAAATAATATACTAGTTGAAAAACACAAAAATTGATGAATTCTAAAATTATTCAGATTGAATTGACTAAAAAAGTTTGTGGGATAATTTTTGTCATTGTGAATTTGTGATTATACATTTACAACAAACAATTAAATTTTGTTTGCAAAATCCCATCCGTCATTGCATCATAACAATGATGAAACTTGTGACTCAAAATAAGTAATATAGCAACTCACTTCTTGTAGTGTAATGAATATTAATTTTATACAATATATATAAAAAGTACCATTTCCACACTATGTTTTGTATAAATAGTATAGGTATATTGTATAAAAAATATATGATTTATGTTTTTGATACAATATGTTATTTTTATCATACACTAGACATATAATGAAGATAAAACATAACAAGGATATAACTTTTATATAGATTTGCTGGAAAGGAGAAGGGGCAAACATGTATGGACTCCAGCCTATCGACCAATAACGACAAGCCATATATCAATGGAAAGGTCTTTTTAAGTGCTACAACTTCTTCTATGGCAACAAATTGGAAATCGCTGTATTTTAGAAAATATATCTACTTAAAGACTATAGGAAAATCTGCGAAAGAGCCTCGCCATAGTGAGCAATAACAACAAGCGATGCGTCATTAGCAAGGTCTTTTGAAATACTATAACTTCTTCTACGGCGGCCAGTATCAAATCTCTACGTGGAATAAAATATCGCTGCGTCAAGGTAACGCAAGGATGAAAATATGTATATGGACTCATAGCCTGTTGACCAAATAACGACGAGCGATATATCATTCGAAAGCTCTCTTTATTTTTAATAACTTCTTCTTTGCCAAGAAACCCCGATGAATGAAAAGAAGTATATCGACATAAAGAATAAAGATATTGCGAGGCTCATATGTATGGACTCAAGCCTATCGACCAATAACGACGAGCGATATGTCAATGTAAAGGTCTTTTCGGGTGCTACAAAACCCAATCACTGTATTTTAAAAAATATTGCTACTTAAAAACTGCACGAAAATCACTCGAGAGGACCTCGGCATAGTGAGCAATAACACAAGCGATGCGTACTACATAACGTTAATGTACACTGTCATGTGCGTGAAATGAGTCCACTTTAAGTTTCGTGATAAGATGAAATACGATGCATTCAATCCAGGTATTGGTCAAAAGTTGTCCAAGGAGGATTTTGCGCGACATTTATGTTTATAAGTATGATATTTTTGTACTGATATGTGTTCATTTCCAGTGACGTCAATTATTGTCAACGTTCTTTATAAACTAATCCGGAGGGCTCTTAAAAAAAAGAAACAATTTAAAATAGAAAAACTAATAATATGTGGACATTAAGTAGATATACAGTATACGTACAGGCAAGCGAAATGTCGGACGCTCGCATACAAGGTGGATGGACGATCTGACTAAGGTTGCAGAAAGTCGCTGGATACAGGCCGCTTCCAACAGGTCATTATGGATATCCTTGAGGGAGGAGGCCTATGTTCAACAATGGACTTCCTGTGGCTGACATGATGATGATGATGAAGTAGGTATGAACTGCTTCGGTGGTAGTTGTACTACGGTATGATTGCAGAGCGGAGGCCTCTGGTTCAAATCCCGTGTCGGGTCCAAGTGAGAGCTATCGAATATCATATTGCTGGAAGTTATTGGTCAACAGGCTGTGAGTCCGAATGCATATTTTCATCCTTGTGTTACCTTTACGCACTGACATTTTTTTTTCACGCAGAGATTTGATACTTGCTGCTGTAGTAGAAGTTTTAGAATTTGAGAAGACCTTTCTAATGACGCATCGTTTGTTGTTATTGCTCACTATGGCGAGGCCCTTTCGCGTAATTTTCTTGCATTCTTTAAGTAGCTATATTTTCTAAAATACAGCGATTTCGATTTTGTTGCCATAGAAGAAGTTGTAGCACTTAAAAAGACCTTTCCATTGATATATGGCTTGTCGTTATTGGTCGATAGGCTGGTATGCCCCTTCTCCTTTGCTTTTAAATATAATATTGGCTAACTACAAAGTAGCTTTTTTGTAGTATATGTTTCTAATTTCTAATACTTTAAAATGTAAAAAAAGCTCTAAAAGTGGTAAATCATAATGTTTTCCCGTAAACACTATGATTTACTAAGTTTTGTGATATATTTTTTAAATGATCCACACCTTTGGATAAATGTGAGATATTACACTAGAATCACAGCAATATATTTATCATAATACAAGTATATTATACACATAAATAATAAATATTGTTGACATTTGGATGGCCTTAGGGCTACTCTAGCTGTACTTTCGTCAATAGACTACCTATTACTTTTGTTAGAGTGAATATTTTGTATGCCTAACCCACCATGTCGCCAACTATGTTATGATGAAGTTTCTTCTCAATAGCCACAAAACCAATCTGCAGCGTAGGTAGATTTTATTAACAATTCAAAAGACCTTCTAAAATACTTTTTGAATAATTAATATTTTCATTTTCATTTTCATGAGCATAATAACTAAATTTGTAGTGAATTAAGAATTTGTTGAGTACATGATAAGGAAAAGTTGAAATAACCAATGATCAGAATATTTGTCAGTTACTATAAAAGAGGTAAAGTTTACGAATTCACATTGTTCCAGCTTTTACCGAATCATAGAAATATACAAATTCTGATGAAAACATTTGGCATGTATCCAATATTGAATACAACAACCAAAAGTTGTTGATTTCCTCACAGTAGGTACAAAACTCCAGTAAACTGCGTCATAGTTTGCATTTTATGGGCGCCGCCAACAAACGACTAACGTTGTGCGTCGTGCGATAATTTGTAGACTGTTGTTATTTAGACCCAATTTCATTAATGTTTGTAGGTATTTATATTTTAAATTTTTCGTATGCAAATCGCTTATGGGTAAGATTCTATTACTAATGTAGTCTTATCTTTTAATGGCATGTCACGACTGAAACGAATATATTCCGATAACGGTACTTCTTTGGCATACTATGTAAATTTAATTGCGCTAATATTTATTATTTCACTGTTTTTTTACTTAAGACCAATTGGGTTTTGCACGATGCCACGCAGATGAGAATATTGAACATTTATGAGTTGTATGTCCTTCCAGAGAGGTCAACAAAGTCGTTCACACGAGCAACGCTGCGCCCATTGCTCAACATTAATACAAGCTTAGTTAAGTTACTTGTTTCTTTTTATAGATACCAGTTTTCAAAGGTAAAAGGAGTTAGTAAAGAGGAAGCCGAAAAGATGGGCTTACACAAAGACAAGAAGGTGACCTTAGAAGATACATATGAAGAAATCCAGAAATTGGATATAGATAACTGGGAAAACAAGAGAGGACCACGGCCTTGGGAAGGAAATTTAGAGGCTAAGAAAAAATGATGTTATTTGTGTATTTATGTATTAAAGATATATACCTACCTACGTAATTATAATAAGTTGTACGTATAGACAAACCAATAAATTATGTTATGATTTCAACGGCGCGGCGTCTTATTTATTATATACGTTCTATTAGTGTATACCTATGTAAGTATAAACTGTAGGTGTCTGCCATTGTTATCGACGAATTACTGTGTTGATTATATTGTTTCGTATCTCGTGGTCGTGATACAAATTGGAGAGCTTAACAATGACATTATCAACAATCCGTGTTAACATTTTCCGTAGGTATTTAGTATCTACCTAAATCCAACGTTACCAACTTGTTTTGTTTACCTACAATGTGAACATTTCGTCTACAACTTATTTCACCTAATTATATTTACTTACACAAAAAAATGACTAAAATTTCTTAAATTTCATACTGTAAGTACATACCTAGTAGCTACCTGTTTTATATACCTACCTACTTAAGGCCTTATTTACAGAGTTTTAAATTAGTTACCTATCGCATGTTCTTTCTTCTTCGCTGAAACTTTATTTCAAAGGGACAAAACTGAAAACATATATGATATACCTAGCTTAACTAAAAAAATAGGTATAGGTTTAAAAACTGTATTTCAATAAGGCCGTTAATGTCCCTCAAATGATTCTAGGTACCACATTACGTTAAAGTTAAGTACCTATGTATGTAAGTAAATATTGAGTGGTGGAAATGATACATTAACTATGAACAATCTGTTAAAATTAATAATATGTATAATTGTTAGTCGTTTAAGAGGTAGGTAATATTTTATAGATCAGCTTTTTATGAAAATAAATGCCTAACTTCTACTTAATAACGAGATCTTAACAAGGTTTCCTGAACCAAATATAGGTAGGGATCTGATTCGGTCTAGCGATCACACCTCTGATTATTTAAAATTTAATTACCCACGTACTTACCTAGCATAGGTACACATCATAGATGTAATATAGAACACTAAATCTATGGTACACATATAGGTATATACTGGTATATACATAGTTAAAAATTAAGCTAAATATACACGAGATAAGGCATCGTATATGACTGGGACTACCCTGTCTGATTTATTTAGCATTTTTTGTTTTAGGATTCTCGCCTCTCGGAAACATATTAGTTAATTGAACTACTTTCTAAATATTCGTTATTAAGACTCGAATTTACTGAACAATAGCGACTGAATTATCTAAGCATGTTATTATTATTTTTGACTTTAAAGGCTTCATAAGCAAATTACACTATATTAATAAAATAGGTATGTACATTGACTAACATTGATATCGATGGGTATGTAGGTTCCTATATTATACATAATTAGGTCATAGAATAGGATCATAGAATCTAAGAGGACTACGTTCGACGTATCATATACATACTGCTTACTAATATTAGATCAACTTATTACTGTACCTAGGTACTTATTACAATCTATGACTTGTAAGGTTTCCACGACCTTTACGTAACTATAACCCTTGAACCATGTTAAAAACATATAAGTACCTAGGTTCTTTATTAGTATGTTTTGGAATTAAGTTTATTATTTTTATGCACAATAGGACATTGGAAAATATAATAAGGTAATAAGTATAGTTATCGGATTGGAAAGGACTACCTATAAATCGATAGGGACTTATTATATCGTGTGAATTTCTCTTTACTTTTTTGTTTGACCTACGCTTAATCAACAATAAAATATCGAAACCTAAATAAAGTTCACTGTACGAAATGTATAATCGGAATTAGTTCGACTGGAATCAAAACTGGAATAGTGTAATGGTTTTTGGGTGTTTTCGCAAAATGTTTTGTAGTGGATAACACGTCACAAAGAAAATACGCAAGCATTCTAGAAGGGGAAATATGCTATCTCTGTCTTTTAGTTGCGTTAAAAAGAGACGAACAAACATAATCGAGTTTGCTTCGTCATGTCTGGCATTATTGATCCGACGCGAAACCAGAGTGTATAAAAAGGTTTGTCCCCATTGTACTGACGCATTTGAAAACGAGTATTGCGGCGAAGTTGAAAAAAGAATAAGTGCGTAGCGTTCCGAGTTCTTTTGTGTAGATATTAAATATTTTTAAACGTATAAGTGCTGTATCTTTCAAAATTCTAGTGATTTTTACTGGTAAGTACTATGTTTTGTAAACCATGTATGTACCTGATAACTGTTGAAGGCAATCATAATGATGTGCTGTATTTACAAGGTGGTATCGAAGTCGTCGGTGCGCCATATTGTTTTGTCCTTTAGTATTATTCATCTAATCTTTTACACACAGTTAACAGAGAGATTTGTATGCTGTAAAAGTTATAATAAACTAGGAATGTCAACGTATTCAAGTGATCGCAGAAACTATTCCATATTATAATAATTTTTAAACGATTTGTCTGATACATTTACCTATATTACAAAGGATCCTTTAAAATAGTATTTGTAACAAGTAAAACAATGTGTATTTGATCTATTTGATATAATATACGTACTTGAAGATAAAGCGAAGTTTTGTAAACCTAATTATTATAGCCTTGGTCTATTACGAACAAGGTTAATATTTCTAAAATGGCTTTCAACATAAATACTAGTCATCGAAACTGCGTAGTAGATAGATATCTAGGAACACATATTTCACAATGTTTTCAAATTGCTATGACCTATTTACCGTAAACTTAAATGACTCATCGGCCTTATCTGTAAGCTAGCATGTGTAAAGAGAATGCGGAATAATAATTTGGCCCAGTATAAGAATAGCATCCTTTGCTAATGCGTGTAATTTAATGTTGAACGGTTTTTTGTGGAAAGGTATTGTCCGTATTAACACGTCAACAAAAATATTGTTTGATATTCACGAATTTGATTTGGAATCATTTTCCCTCTTTTCAGATCAAAATGCAGATCTTTGTGAAGACTTTGACTGGCAAAACTATTACTTTGGAAGTCGAACCTTCCGACACCATAGAAAATGTTAAAGCTAAAATTCAAGATAAAGAAGGCATTCCTCCAGACCAGCAGCGACTTATCTTTGCTGGCAAGCAGCTT
Source organism: Hyles vespertilio (assembly GCA_009982885.2). Taxonomy (NCBI): domain Eukaryota; kingdom Metazoa; phylum Arthropoda; class Insecta; order Lepidoptera; family Sphingidae; genus Hyles; species Hyles vespertilio. The sequence continues at coordinate 12,899,349 of CM042824.1, forward strand.
GAGGATGGCCGCACCCTGTCCGACTACAACATTCAGAAGGAGTCCACACTTCACTTAGTGCTCCGTCTTCGTGGTGGTATGCAAATTTTTGTGAAGACCTTGACCGGCAAAACAATCACATTGGAAGTCGAGCCCTCGGACACAATCGAGAATGTAAAAGCAAAAATCCAGGACAAAGAAGGCATTCCTCCAGACCAGCAGCGACTTATCTTTGCCGGTAAACAGTTGGAAGATGGTCGCACATTATCCGACTACAACATCCAGAAGGAATCGACACTCCACTTGGTGCTCCGTCTCCGCGGTGGTATGCAAATCTTCGTAAAAACCTTGACAGGCAAGACGATCACATTAGAAGTCGAGCCCTCAGACACAATTGAAAACGTCAAAGCAAAAATCCAAGACAAAGAAGGCATTCCCCCAGACCAGCAACGACTTATCTTTGCCGGTAAACAGCTCGAAGATGGACGCACATTATCCGACTACAACATCCAAAAAGAATCCACACTTCATTTGGTACTCCGTCTCCGCGGTGGTATGCAAATTTTTGTGAAGACCTTGACCGGCAAAACAATCACATTGGAAGTCGAGCCCTCGGACACAATCGAGAATGTAAAAGCAAAAATCCAGGACAAAGAAGGCATTCCTCCAGACCAGCAGCGACTTATCTTTGCCGGTAAACAGTTGGAAGATGGTCGCACATTATCCGACTACAACATCCAGAAGGAATCGACACTCCACTTGGTGCTCCGTCTCCGCGGTGGTATGCAAATCTTCGTGAAAACCTTGACAGGCAAGACCATCACATTAGAAGTCGAGCCCTCAGACACAATTGAAAACGTCAAAGCAAAAATCCAAGACAAAGAAGGGATACCTCCAGACCAGCAGCGCCTTATCTTTGCTGGCAAGCAGCTTGAGGATGGCCGCACCCTGTCCGACTATAACATTCAGAAAGAATCTACTTTGCATTTAGTTCTGCGTCTTCGCGGTGGTATGCAAATTTTCGTGAAGACCTTGACCGGTAAAACAATCACATTGGAAGTCGAGCCCTCGGACACAATTGAAAACGTAAAGGCCAAAATCCAGGACAAAGAAGGCATTCCCCCAGACCAACAGCGACTCATCTTTGCCGGTAAACAGCTCGAAGATGGACGCACATTATCCGACTACAACATCCAGAAGGAATCGACACTCCACTTAGTGCTCCGTCTTCGTGGTGGTATGCAAATTTTTGTGAAGACCTTGACCGGCAAAACAATCACATTGGAAGTCGAGCCCTCGGACACAATCGAGAATGTAAAAGCAAAAATCCAGGACAAAGAAGGCATTCCTCCAGACCAGCAGCGACTTATCTTTGCCGGTAAACAGTTGGAAGATGGTCGCACATTATCCGACTACAACATCCAGAAGGAATCGACACTCCACTTGGTGCTCCGTCTCCGCGGTGGTATGCAAATCTTCGTGAAAACCTTGACAGGCAAGACCATCACATTAGAAGTCGAGCCCTCAGACACAATTGAAAACGTCAAAGCAAAAATCCAAGACAAAGAAGGGATACCTCCAGACCAGCAGCGCCTTATCTTTGCTGGCAAGCAGCTTGAGGATGGCCGCACCCTGTCCGACTATAACATTCAGAAAGAATCTACTTTGCATTTAGTTCTGCGTCTTCGCGGTGGTATGCAAATTTTCGTGAAGACCTTGACCGGTAAAACAATCACATTGGAAGTCGAGCCCTCGGACACAATTGAAAACGTAAAGGCCAAAATCCAGGACAAAGAAGGCATTCCCCCAGACCAACAGCGACTCATCTTTGCCGGTAAACAGCTCGAAGATGGACGCACATTATCCGACTACAACATCCAGAAGGAATCGACACTCCACTTAGTGCTCCGTCTTCGTGGTGGTATGCAAATCTTCGTAAAAACCTTGACAGGCAAGACCATCACATTAGAAGTCGAGCCCTCAGACACAATTGAAAACGTCAAAGCAAAAATCCAAGACAAAGAAGGCATTCCCCCAGACCAGCAACGACTTATCTTTGCCGGTAAACAGCTCGAAGATGGACGCACATTATCCGACTACAACATCCAAAAAGAATCCACACTTCATTTGGTACTCCGTCTCCGCGGTGGTATGCAAATTTTTGTGAAGACCTTGACCGGAAAAACAATCACATTGGAAGTCGAGCCCTCGGACACAATCGAGAATGTAAAAGCAAAAATCCAGGACAAAGAAGGCATTCCTCCAGACCAGCAGCGACTTATCTTTGCCGGTAAACAGTTGGAAGATGGTCGCACATTATCCGACTACAACATCCAGAAGGAATCGACACTCCACTTGGTGCTCCGTCTCCGCGGTGGTATGCAAATCTTCGTAAAAACCTTGACAGGCAAGACGATCACATTAGAAGTCGAGCCCTCAGACACAATTGAAAACGTCAAAGCAAAAATCCAAGACAAAGAAGGCATTCCCCCAGACCAGCAACGACTTATCTTTGCCGGTAAACAGCTCGAAGATGGACGCACATTATCCGACTACAACATCCAAAAAGAATCCACACTTCATTTGGTACTCCGTCTCCGCGGTGGTATGCAAATTTTTGTGAAGACCTTGACCGGCAAAACAATCACATTGGAAGTCGAGCCCTCAGACACAATTGAAAACGTTAAGGCCAAAATTCAAGATAAAGAAGGCATTCCCCCAGACCAGCAACGACTTATCTTTGCCGGTAAACAGCTCGAAGATGGACGCACATTATCCGACTACAACATCCAGAAGGAATCGACTCTCCACTTAGTGCTCCGTCTCCGTGGTGGTATGCAAATCTTCGTAAAAACCTTGACAGGCAAGACCATCACATTAGAAGTCGAGCCCTCAGACACAATTGAAAACGTCAAAGCAAAAATCCAAGACAAAGAAGGCATACCTCCAGACCAGCAGCGCCTTATCTTTGCTGGCAAGCAGCTTGAGGATGGCCGCACCCTGTCCGACTATAACATTCAGAAAGAATCTACTTTGCATTTAGTTCTGCGTCTTCGCGGTGGTATGCAAATCTTCGTGAAGACCTTGACCGGCAAAACAATCACATTGGAAGTCGAGCCCTCAGACACAATTGAAAACGTTAAGGCCAAAATTCAAGATAAAGAAGGCATTCCCCCAGACCAGCAACGACTTATCTTTGCCGGTAAACAGCTCGAAGATGGACGCACATTATCCGACTACAACATCCAGAAGGAATCGACACTCCACTTAGTGCTCCGTCTCCGTGGTGGTATGCAAATCTTCGTAAAAACCTTGACAGGCAAGACCATCACATTAGAAGTCGAGCCCTCAGACACAATTGAAAACGTCAAAGCAAAAATCCAAGACAAAGAAGGCATACCTCCAGACCAGCAGCGACTTATCTTTGCCGGTAAACAGTTGGAAGATGGTCGCACATTATCCGACTACAACATTCAGAAGGAATCTACTTTGCATTTAGTTTTGCGTCTGCGCGGTGGTTTCACAGATAATTAAAATGTTCTTCGTTTCCCGCGGTCAGTATTTATAATTATGTGCTGAAACAAATAAAGTACTGTGGATATAACATTTCTTTTTATTTATCATTTTATGTATTAATTAATATGTGTGAATATATCAATGAAATTGCAACTTTTCATTAATACCATATATTATTTATGTGCCCTACATACAAGTCTAAGCATTTTAACGATAAATCAAGGTAATATCTCGAAACATAGCATAGGTAGACCCCGTTAATTAAATTTGGTCATTTATAACCTGTTTTACGTTTTTAACATCACTACTCATTCTACTATTTAGGGGAAAAAATATTTAGGGATTACCTAAAATTATTGTATCTACACTATTGATACTACATAAATATATAATATACACTAATGTTAATACCAGCTTATACACATGACAAATTAAGCGTCCTATATAGGAATTTCGACCTGTGCTGTTTATTGTTACTGTAGGTACGGTATGATCTTCTAAATCTACAAAGTAGTATTTATCTACTTTTTCTACGTCCAAATATTTAATGCCAGTGGGTATAAAATGAAATAAATCAGACTACACAAACCCCATGCGTGAGGACACGTATATAATTTATACAACTACTACCTATCTATACCGGGTATCTCAAGACTGCTACCGAAAACGAAGCCGGGTGGTAGTTTTAGTGGCTACAAACACAATGCAACTAAAATTTTCGCATAGAAACGCGACAATTATTTTTTATGATTTTTTAAAAATTTTCATTTTTGGGTGGTAAATCCATAGTTTTTGCTAAAATAATTATTTAAACTCTCTTATATCTTAGAGTATTTATAAATTAAAGGGTATACACTATTATTTAGGAAAAAAATTATTTACCACCAAAATATGGCAATAGGAAAAAAAATCAAAAAAAAAATTGTCGCTTATTTTTGCAACTTTTTCTGTTGCATTGTGTCTGAAGTCGCTTAAACTACCACCCGGCTTCGTTTTCGGTAGCAGTCTTGATATACCCTGTATACTCGTACCTAAAAACGACATAAGTACCTAACACATTCAATTATTATGTCCAGGCATTTAGACTGCCTCGGTGGCGTAGTTGTACTAAGGTATGGTTACAAAACTGACGTCTCCGGTTCGAATCCCGGTTTGGGCAAAGTGATATTGGATTTTTCTATTCATTACTAGACCAGAGTCAGGAATTTGTGTTTGATATGACGATAGGCTCGTCAGTTATCACATTGTGGGACGGAACATACAAGGCGAAATGTGGGTGACCTGTCACCCCTGCCTACCTCTTCTGGGATAGAGGCGTGAGTTTATGTATGTATTTAGAATCAAAGATGTACTATAGAACATTTTAGGGTTCCGTACCTAAACGGTAAAAACGGGAGCCTATTACTAAGCCTCCGCTGTTTGTCACTCGACTATAATTCATAAACCGTGATAGCTTGATAGTAATAGATAGAAAGCAGGCGGAGACAATACCACCACTTTGCTCGATACTGAAATTACTTTCGCTCCATCCCCTTTCATCCACTTTTTCGTCAGGGTACTTTTGACTTATTAACTTACTTATTGTTAACTCGATCTTAATAAACAGAAACAAACGTGATTTTTAGGTTTTCTTTTATAGATTATGATACGGAACCCTTCGTGCGCGAGCCTGACTCGCACTTGGCCGGCTTTTATGCTACATTTATATTTAGAGTTAATAAGGATTTGGATAAGCTGCTCAAGTAGCCAAAAGGTATAGAAATATAGGCCATGTAAGAAAGAAAGAAAGAAAGAAAGAAAACTCATTTATTAGCCACAAATAAGATGACGCACACACTTGTTTAACATAAATTTATATATATAGCTAACAACAAAAAGACAGTAAAAGGGAGTTTGTACGTCGCATAAATGTGACACGTAGGTGACCACTCAGCTTATTGTTGCACTGCGACGCGAGCCACAGCGCAACGCTGGTTTTCAGTGGTCACCTTGAGTACATATGTTTAGTATTTACCACTGCGTAAGTTAGCCTTATCCCTGTTGGTCTAATGACTCAAGGACCTAGATTTCTTAATTGTATTAAGGCGGTATATGAGTACCTATGGGAGAGGACAGGAGTATTAGAGGAGTCAGGAATGGCTTATTGTTAGTAAGTAGTAAGATACTGACATAGGTGAAACCAGGACACCCTTGTATTACCTAGTATTTACAGTTCCATGATGTGATAAAGGATGAGCTTATCGTCATATCTGGTACACATTCTTGAATCTGGGCTGATATGAACAGAAATAATTCAATACCACTTTCTCTCTCTCTCTCTCTTCCTTCAGCCGTAAGAAATCCACACCTGAACAACGGCCTCCTCCAAGGATATCCAAATTGAATATAAATAAACTAATCCTTATCTAAGTTCACATATGCACTGGGTATCAGATCTAATTGTAGATTGGCCTACGCTGAGCAATGGACTAATCTGTAGGTAGATTAGTCAAGCCCTTTGGCCATGTCGGTAGCTGTGGAGATTGACGGTTATAAAGGTATATTTGTAATTTGGGTGCAGGTTCCAATACGATGTTTTCCGTCACTGTAAAATATACACATGTCCTAGGATTTGAACCCGCGACCTCCGCGAATATTCCTACAACCGCATCCGGTTCGTTTCCAACAAACCTCCACGCCCTGAATGAAATTCAAAATTCTTTTATCACGATGATTTCACACCTTACAAACTGCCATAAACCTTCGCAAATCGTATGCATGAATAATTGTATTTTAATTAAATATTCGCGTAATTACCTACCATTTATGTGTGGCTTTAGAAACTATTTCAGCTAAATATGTATAATTAATGTATAATATAAATATCATTTTCATAGTAACGTTAAAATTGTTTACTATTTTATTTATTAATCTACTTACTTACCTTTTATGTCGACATTTTTCCTAAAAGAGTACGTTACAATTTTTCCTCATGTTAGTAACACTTCTTGTATTGTTGTCAATTTTGAAATTTCATTTCAGTTTTGTGGGTTAAATTTTGTGGTGGTATTTAAGTTATGGAGTTTATAGGCATTTTAATGAACCCTTAGAAAAGTGAAGTGTTAAAACATGATTTGTTTTATTTAATTTAACGTTCGGAGACATATATTTTAAGGGCCGAATCCAGAAGTACTTAATAATGGAAGAGCCTATTTTACGATATGAAAAAATCGACTTCTTGGGAGAGGGACAGGTAAAATGGTATACCATAATGGTATCGTAATTATTCTCTTTTAATTATACATATATTTCACCGATTATGCTTTGTTTTCGAATTAATAACCTCAAAATCGATGAGCAAAGGACTGTTTATTTGAAAACGTCATTTTCTATGTCTCCTTGTGTGCCAACAGTTTGCAACAGTATATAAAGCTAAAGACGTGAAAACAGACAAGATAGTAGCAGTTAAGAAAATTAAAATAGGTTCCAGACTAGAGGCTCAGGATGGCATTAACAGGACAGCTCTTAGGGAAATTAAACTATTGCAAGAATTACAACATATCAACCTCATAGGACTACTGGGTATGTATAATATAATCTGATCTTAAAGTAAAATAAATCTGCATCATAAAATTCCATTAGCATAGTATGTGTTTGAGATACTGCCTGTTATAGAATTTTAATATTTTCTATGAAAATATGTAATTCCAGATGTATTTGGACAAAAATCAAATGTCTCACTTGTGTTTGACTTCATGGACACTGACTTGGAGATAATAATTAAGGACAACACTATTGTACTTACCCCTGCTAATGTTAAGGCTTATATGATTATGACTCTGAAAGGTAAATATGACAAAAATTGTTGAATCTGGGAATTATGTATTGAATATGTATGTGACTGTTGGGTATTATTTATAATTTATTTTTAAATAGTCAAGTAACTTTATTGAAAAATACTTAAACAATGTGTTTATACCATTGGTTTACACAGTATAATATTAATAAAACTGAACATGATTAAAAATATAAATAAGCCATAAATTATGATGCTATTTTTGATATGCCATCACTTATATAAGTAATACAATCCCATCAGCATATGAGCATATCTATATTCAATATGGAGAAAAGATGCCTTTCTATTTCAGAAGTAGTCACTCTTTTCATCACAGTTTAAACTAGCATAAAGTGTAATTTATTACTACTTCATGAGTATTTGAATCTCCTCTGTGATAAAAATGTACGTACATATTGTAAACAATTTCTTTATCCTAGGTAATTATAATATTTTTTTGTGAATTATTAGGTTTAGAATATTTACACCAAAACTGGATATTGCACAGAGACTTGAAACCAAACAATTTACTTATAAATAGAGAGGGTATATTAAAGATTGGTGATTTTGGTCTTGCAAAAGCTTTTGGATCCCCATCAAGGATCAATACTCATCAAGTTGTCACCAGATGGTATAGGTAAGATTCAAATCAGATTTATGCTGTTAATTCCTGCACAATATTTTCTGTCATTTATTTATAATAATATAGAGTGTAATTATCCATGGGTATGACTGGCATAGGCCAGCGTGGTGGACTATATGTCCTAACCACTCTCAATCGTACTTACGATTGTAGAGTAGGCCCGTGCCCTGCAGTGGGACGTATATGGGCTGATACAGATACAGATACAGATGACTGGCATATAATGGACTTAATAACACCATGTGTGAACAACAATAGCTGCATAGATATTGCACATGAGGGTACTCATACTTTACTATATATTTTGTGCAGTCAAAGTGTAGTGCAGCTTGAAATTGTTTTTTTTAAATTCCATGAATGGCGAGACGAGCAAGCCGTTCGCCAGATGGTAAGCGATACAACCACTCATAAACAGTAGCAAAATTCCACTGCGCTCGCTATCCTGATACATAAGATGTTAAGTCTCAATATGTCTAGTAGTTACTTTGGCTACTAAGTCCTTCAATCCAAAACACAACATTGCATTTACACTGCTGTTTCACGGGAGAATAGACATTGCGGTGGTACCTACCCAGATGACCTCTCACATATGGGCGACCTACCACCAAAAATATTTCTCAACATTAACAATTCAATGTTTTCAACATTTGACTTTTCTTCTGTAGATTTAGGAGTTACAATTAAATATAGGCATATTATATAAAACTATGCATATACTATGTGTTACTACATTCACTATCTACCCATAATTCTGAACAATATAAGTAACATCTAGTAACATATAAGTAAAATAATGGTTTGTCTCATCATAAAAATATTCTTTAGAGCACCAGAGCTTCTATTTGGGGCACGGCAGTATGGCACTGGTGTTGATATGTGGGCAATTGGCTGCATACTGGCAGAATTATTGTTAAGGGTGCCATTCTTACCTGGCGAGACTGACTTGGACCAATTGTCGCGAATCTTCCAAGTATTTGGCACACCTACAGAAGAGATCTGGCCGGTTAGTTATTTATATTTTTATATTTTATTATTTGGTGTTATTGTAATTGCTGGTGTATGTTTTTTTACATGTTAGGTCTGGCAAACTAGCAAACAGGTCATTATGGTAAGTGGTCACTGCACAAGTTTATTTATGCTGAGACATGACAGGCAACAGCGTAATTATACGACCTCTCAAGATGTTGTATTTTGCTTTTTGATTTTGATTATCGTAATGTGTTTTCCCTATGTTCAACATCACCATAATATTAACAAAATAAAGTATATTATGAGTGTAATAACTCTGGTCTGCAGGGATCTCCTCCTTAAAATACCGGGAGTACAGGAAAAAGGGAGCACTTGCTAAGTTACATACAAGGGCATAATATAAATTTATGATAATAAAGAAATAATATATTGAAAAAAATTATTTGTTTTGGTGTCATTTAATATTTTAATATTATCACCACATTTTCCCATTAAATCAATTCGAATGGCTAAAGAAGAAAATTATAACATATACGTATTTTTTCGGTTGGTCGGTAATTAAATGGTTATCGAAATCATAAAAACAATTTATAACAGTAACAAAACTTTCATAGTCTTCGCCTTAACACTTTTACATATAGGCGATGTCATAAACTCTCAGAAGTTTGGCGTAATATGTTAGGGGAAGCATGTGAAGTGTTCATTCTTGATTTGTCAACATCCATGTTATTATCAGAGTAAGCTACGATAATTCATCCTTATATAGAAGTAAAGAAGATTTACTAAAACGTATATCAGCAGGTGCGCATTTCTTTGGACAACCTGTATAAATACTGTTAGTAGATAGAGTTCAACCAGCTGACTCTAGATCTGTTTTCAGTTCTAGAGTCAGCTGTAGATTTAATATTTCAAGTGAGCACTGATGGATGGCCAAATCCGAAACTATAAGAAATAGCGAAAGTTACTGAAACAAGTCACGAGCCCGTTATAGATGAAAACTAAAACTGCATAGGTACTTGGATTTTTGATAAATTAATATTCCTAGCGAGCAATCGACCCGTTTCCTTACTTGCCTATTTGCAACATTATTAACAGCATTTTAGCATAGACAGCATGTTATTTTTTTCAAATTCATTGGGTTTGATTCCTCACTAGGAACATTGATAGTTATATCAAAAATCTAAGTATGCATTTTTAGTTTTTACATATCAATTCAAATGTATTAAATATATGACAATGTAGCAAATTAGTTCAAAGGACATATTTTTTTACAGACCAATGTAATTATTATTATTTACATATGCAGTCATATGAAGACTACTACCATTAAAACATTGACCAGTTCAAAAGATTTATAAAGAACTATGCTAAGTAGTCAGCATGTAGTACAATTCTATATTATAGTACATCCTCTTGTCTCTTCATCTCGTAGGTAAAAAAAAACCCCTTGCATTATAGTAATTTATTTTATAAATATGTATCTAAATTTCAGGGCATGAAGAGTTTAACTGATTATGTGCAGTTTAAGCAATTTCCCACTCAACAATTACGACACATATTCAGTGCAGCTTCCGATGATCTCATCATATTGTTAGAGAGTCTATTAGCTCTTTATCCGCCAAAACGATGCGATTGCACGCAAGCCCTGCAGATGTCTTATTTTAGGTAAGTTTTTATTGATCCACCAGTAGTCTTTATTTTGGAGATGTTCACTACAAAAACAGCCTTTCAAAAATGAACTGTCTTTACAGCAACAAGCCTGCACCAACAGTGGGTTCAAAATTGCCTATGCCCTCAAATATTACCAAAATGGAGACAGAGAAACCATCCCTCAAAAGGAAACTTTTAGATAACATTGATGGAGGCTCACTGGCAAAACGTCTACAATTTTAATAGAATAATCGCCTGACATTAAAACTTAAATGCTGCCACAATTTAATACAATGACGACTGATGACTAAAGTGCAATTTAACAATCGCTAGATATGTATTTGTGTATGAAAAATGTGAAACAGTGTTTATTTCAATGTATTTTGAATAAGATTATAAACAAATCAATTTTTCAACTTGTTATTGACGGAATGAATGAAACAAAGAAGAGTAAATGTTTTATATTGTTTGTAAATTGTAGCAAAGCAGGACTTTCAGTTTGACAGACAACAATAAAAAAATTAGACGTAATAAATAAATATAAACCTCAACTTTGTATAAGAGAAAATATAGATTTGATATAAACAATATTTTTATTTTATTGGACATGCATAGAACATTTTATAATTATTATGAACAAGCTTAGTTTTAGCTAATTGAATGCACCAAAATTTACAGAACACCTAGACATGATATAATGTTGAATATCAATATTTTAAATAAAACAATTTAAAATGTAAAAATATGCCTTATGAGTAATTAATAAGCACCATAATTGCATTCCGCTGTATACTTTGGCGAGATTTGGCATTGATTAATGATACACAAATACGTGCACTTTATGAGCAGTTAATTGCAATATCGGTGCCGAATCACAAGCAAATACTTGACTTATTTGGATAGAGGGATTGGTGTAGCAGTCCTGTAACAAAGAAAACTTTACTGAAAATAAATTTCATGGAATGTGTACCGAATCATAAATAAGAATTTCGAAAATGAGTTGTAATGATTTTCATTACAACCCATTTTTTAAAAAACAATAAAATCGAATACAAACTATCCTATTACGTCTTACGCATAGAGTAAAGAAGCGGCCTTAGATACTAGATAAACGCGTCATAGAAAGATCTGAACGTGACCTTGTATGTTCTATTGTCGTGATTGGCCAGTTAGCCGCATCTAGTATCTATGGCCGCTTCTTTATTCTATGCATAAGACGTACGTACAATAGTTTGTTTTCGTAACGTACGAACTCATTTTTCGCAGTGTGTAAGCCATACGAACAAGGTGTGTTTTAGTAGTTCGATTATCTATCTCCATAACCACCAAAGGGCGTTCGAAGATCACAGCATCTGTGCACTTCACTTGAAACTCTGTTATATAAAAATATTATAATATTTATAAAGCCAATAAATAATCTTTAAATACCTACTAAAAATAAAAACTAAGAACTGAATTGCAAAAATATTTCCCTTAAATTATATTACATTTTTTCGTTAATCTATTTTGTAGGTATATTTTTTATATTTTATTAATATTGAAAAATGTAAAAATATCATATGTAATTAACTCACCATCATCCAGATGGTCCCCATTATTGGAAGTGGTTCGTCTACGGTTAGGCTTTAATTTGTTTTCCTTCAATATGACATTCTGTACACAAAATTTTATTTGTCCCTTCTTTACGTTCTTACATCTATTTTTTTTTTGTACTAGTTTTATTTTGACGTTGCATATGTTCACACTTTCTGCAGGCAAACACAATATTTTATCAAAGCAGGCAGAGCTAGGATGTGCAATATTATTAAATGATAACAATGTTCAGAGAGCCAATTCACAAATTATTTTTACCTTTGATTCGTTAAAACATTGTGTTAGCCAAAGACTCATTCATAATTGAAGTGGCCTGAGAACATTGAGACATGTGTTAGTAGATATTACCTTGGGTGAGTTAGAAACAACAGAGAGACGTCCATAGACACCATATTTGCGTTCGTCCTCGGGTCTCAGAGTACCCATTTTTTTCATTACTAGATAAATCTACAATACCAAGAAAATATTTATTTTATTTACAACAATGATACAAAGAGTTGATGTAAAGACTTGCCCTAAGGGCTTGAAATTTTGAAGTTTTTAGGTAAGTGGACAATAGATTTTTTTTACTACCTATAGCATCGTATACCAAAATTATTAGTCGTAAACTAATCATCATCATTATCATCTCAGCCACAGGAAGTCCACTGCTGGACATACGCCTCTCCTAAGGATCTCCACATCGACCTGTTGGAAGCGGCCTGCATCCAGCGACTTCCTACAACCCTTGTAAACTAATAGGACGAATTTGTTAAATATCATGATAATTTTTAAATTTTGTAATAGTTAAGGATGTCATATACAAACTTGTTCTAGCATTCCATAACTTCGTATGAGGAAGTCTCGTTGTGCCAAAAGATTAACTCGTTCACGTTCTTCTTTCTCAACGATCGGATCTGGCTCAAAGGAACATAGCACGTATGTCGGCTTGTTATCTTTTTCTTGTACCTGAGAACATCAATCATATAAAATAATAGTGTTTTATAAAAAAAATATCGCATGGCCAACACATAAAATAAAAATATTATAAAAATACAAGGTGATGATCAACATGCTAATATGTACATTTATGGCCAAACAACTAAGGTTGGGAACAATAAACAATTATTTACAGTTTGTAACGCAAGTGACGGTTTTGCAGTTAGCTTGTTTTTATCTTTTTCATCTCTTTCCTTTTCTTTGCGTTTATCTTTTTCTTTCGTCTTGGGCTTCCCCTTGTCTCCAACAGATACGGCGGTGGCTGTGGACATGGTGGCGGTGCTCGAGTCTTCGCAGAGTTTCTTCTCACCTTCCTTCAAGGGTTTCGGTTGCGAAGGTTTCTTGAGTGCTTCTGCTTTTGCCTTCGTTTGCTAAATGTACAACAATTACAGATCAGTACTAAATAATCTTATGAGAACAACCTAATTCGGGCATAATGGTAAAATATGCCCGTATTTTTAGACTTAGGGAATAGATAGTTTGTTATGTCAGACCTGGAATTCCTCCCGTTGAATACGCGTACAGTCTCCGCGAGCCCGCGACGAGGCCGTCCCCGTGTAAAGAGACCCTGACGGTTGTTGGAATAATGACGCATATTGCTCTCCTACAGGATACACTCGCCTGGCAGAATAAATTTATATGACTTCAAATTAAAACATGTTCTTTATAAGAAATCAGACTACAAATATCACTAAATATAACTTAACTTATCTTGGAACAGATTCTACAAGGTTTTGTTTAATTCAGTTTGCAGGACGAACCTAAAATTCCCAAGGTGCGTTTCTTCCCACTGGATTTGTGTTTGCCAAGGACTTTTCTCTGGCTCCTTATCTTCAGTCGGAGTAAATTCTGCAAACCTGTAAATTTTATCTTAAATGTTATTTAATACTAGGAGTCCAAACCAGCTTCTCACTGTTGCAAATATTTTCGGTAAATCTAGTACCGGCCTAGTCATGTTCAACTCACATAATTCAATCCATCAGTTGAAGCACTTGTCCCAGTGCCCATGTCAATTGTGATAGTGATACATAATATTATAAACCACATGAAGGTAACGTTTTCTTACAAAATTATCTAATTATCACTAACTTGTTGGTTTGAAGAAGTCTGTCCCTAATCCTCTTGCGATCCTCTTCCAGGACACGTTTTTTGTCGCATTGCCAAATATTGAGCATTGTGAATGTGTCCGTTAACAAATTCTCTTTTACTTCGCGATCCAACTGAGTATCCGTGTGGAAACTGGGAGAATGATTCACCTAAAATATTTTTTAAATACTGTGGTTATTTTATTTCTTTTTTTTCTAGTTTAATATTTAACATCAATATACTTCAAAAATAAATAATATTGCATTGGTATAAGTTTTAAAGTGAAGTGGCTCAGTTATTTAAAAATATTATTAATGTTAAGCTTTATAACTAATAATTTCAATGCATGAATAAATTTATTGATGTTGGAGAAGGAATTCATTAATTAATGTTTATGGATGTTGTCTCACCTCTAAGATATATGGATGTAGTTTATGATCCAGAAGTATATCGAAGCCAAGAATTTCGAAACAAGCATGTACCTGAAAGTTAAATTACTCTTGAAATATTGCTGATAAATAAGGAACAAATACTCGGAAGATACAAGGAAGCCGCGGCATGTATTCTGCAGTTGTATATTTTGCTTTTATAAGTATCAAATGACGTCACAACTATCTGCAAAATTAAATACTTCTGGTAACTTCGTTTTCATTGGTACCAAATAATTGCATTAAGCTTTCGTCTTTCACACAATCATCAATGTTTTCGGTGATTGATATAGGTCTCAATACACTTATGTAAATGACTTAGATTATTTATTCTAAGGTAAATGAAATGCTTTAAAAGCAAAGTAATTTCTTGCATGTTACTAGGCAAGTAATATTTGGGGAAAAATCGGATTAGCATGACGATTGGAATACTTTTTGCAACAATAGATTTAATAAATCAGTGCTGCATTAGTTTGCGTATAATATAATGGGTAGGTATATTTAAATAACATGATCGATATATTCAAATGGATCAAGAATGCTTTACGAGTATGAATGAACAAATTCATGAGATTACCTACCAAAATTAATGAGGTATTGAGGTATTAACAGTGGCGCAGTTCTGAACTACACTTGCACAATATCTAATAAGTAGTTATGTAACATGTTTCGGTCTATTGGATATTTTAAATGTTAAAAAATCTCAATGGAAAAGCTTTTACATATTTAGGTAGTACTTAAAAAATTACAACTGATGAAATCTGCTAATGAATAGATATTAAATGTAAATAACTAAACCATATCGTGCGAAGGAAAGCACGCATGATAACTGTGCTTGAGTATCGGCCAGGCGGATATGATAGTCTTCACGATCACTTGGTCTATCGAGTGCCACAGCCTGTCCAGGTCAACCCCTTGTGATAGCAGGATCTTGTTCAAAGTCGATATCTTGCTGACCAATCAAAAGTTACAGTTACTGAGTGACTAATTACAACTTTTTTCTAGTTAGTGTTCCACTGCTGGGCAAAGGCCTCCTCTTTTTTCCTCCACTTGACTTTGTCCTCGGCGGGCTTTTGCCATTTTGGCTCGAATTAATCCAACTCGTCTTTCCATCGCATCTTCGGTCTTCTGCGTATATATCCCGCAAAACGAGCAAATGATTCGCGTGAAAGTAAATAACTGCAGGGATTTACGAATCCTTACATTGATGACATAGGTAGGTAGGTACGTTAGGGGTTTGACAGTAAATGAAAAAGAGTTGTGGAAAGAAGAAAAAAGGAACGTGGGCTTCTAACAATTCGCTTATCGGTCGAAAACGACAGCAAAACTGTTATTTTATCTGATGACTATGAAATAAGTGATAATGAAGATTTCCGTGCAAAATGTAACCATATGATCAGCCATCAGGCAACTTACCGTTTGCTCCCAGCTTCTGAGTCGTACACATAAGTTCTACTGTGTTTATTCAACGCGTAATTTGTTAAATGCATGAATACATTTGTCGTATTATTCACATTGGGATCGGCGTATCTACTAGTAGCAAATCTGAAAAATAAATAGGTAGGAAAGAGTTTATACAAAAATCATAAAGTAACAGATAAACGGATAAAACCACGTGTCGTTTGAAAATAATGAAATAGTGTACCTAACAAGTCCTTCATTGTATACAAAGATTCTCAGTGGATCGCATGAAGTTATGAGGGTGTAAACTCGTATGTCGAATTTATAGCCGTCGACCAAATACGGCTTCGATAGATATACCTGAAATTCAATGTTTGTATGAAATGATGTGTAGTTAAATAGTATCTACTAATTAATTATTATTTAAGTATATGTTACAAGAAGTTACCTGGCAGATAAGTTTGTCTGTGGGTTTAATATCTTTCAGGGATTTGGTCAAATAAATTCCCCGACCTTGACTTCCGCATTCTGGTTTGATTATAAAAGTTTTATTTTTACGAGCCTTGCTGTAGTTAAGAGCTTCTCCAAAACTAGAACAACGGTTACCAATAAATATGAGCTAATTTCATATCAGTAATGTCGACATTGTTTTAAAAAAATATAAAATATACCTGATGTTCATTGACGAAGATTTGAAAAAAAAAATAGAGAGAGGAAGTGTGGGAGATAAAAGCTAGTTATTATTGAAGCTCAAATGTTTCAACAACCCGAAGAAGGTAAAATGGAACAGATATTTTATATTTATTACTGTTATTATTTTTGAAACATAAATAACAATAATAATTAATTAAAGGCTATACTCACTCTGCTGGCAAACACCACGTTTTAGGAAAGAAATTATACTCCTTTGGGTAAATTTTTTGCATCCTATTCAAATTTCTTGCTAACAGATCTTTCCTAAAATGTTAAAATAACAAGTTATTGATATGCTATAAAAGGTGATCACAGGATGTCAAAGACAAATGAAGATGTTAGATGTATGTAGATATGTAAGGCAAAAATGGATTACGAGAGAATAAAAGGTGGTGTACAAAAGGTAGTATAAAAGAAGAAGAATGATGAAAAAGAAATTTTTGATGTGACATTGAATGCAAACATTCCGTAAAACATCAAGTGTTTCTTAGAAAGCAATACAAGGAGTATCTCGGAGCTAGTATAGAGATAAGAATGGGCAACTTATGAATGGAAGAGGAATGTATGCTAAAAAGATGGAAATAATACCATGAAGAATTGTTTGAAAGGTAGACAAATAGATGTAGCATTGAAAAGCATGAAAATGCTAAAGGCTGCCGGGTTTCGATAGCGTATCAGTCGAAATGCTGAAGGGTGGCTAGGGAGCGGTGGCTCGCATGCTTTGTAATATCTTTGAATTTGTGTAGGAGCAAAGGTGTTGTGCCAATTGATTGGAGCAATGCCGTTATTGTTCCCCTGTACAAAGGCCAGGGATCGAAGCAGAAGTATCAGAACTACCGAGATATCAGCCTCCTGAGTGTTGCTGGTAATTTGTATGCGAAGATCTTGATTGGAGGAGTTATTAAAGAGACGATTGATAAAATATGAGATTAACAGATTCTGTACCGTCACCATAACGTTTTCATGGACGGCTGCCTAAAAACTTTGAAAGATTGTGTTTGATGATCAAGGTATTCTCGCATCATCAGAGGAGGAATAATAACAATTATGCGTGAAGCTGTTACAAGGAAAAGAATGGAGATAAATGTGAGTAAGACGAAAATTATAGTATTTAAAAGGGTAAAAAATTTGACAAAGAATGATATTATGATAGGTAGGTACCTTATTAAAGAGTAGAGCAAATTAGCGTTTTTTTATATTTGGGCTGTGTATGTATTAAGTTTTAGAAAGCATGACAGTGATACAGAAAGACGAGCGAATGCAGAAAGTCGAGTAAATGATGCGCGACCCTCCTTTATGGGAAGCCGAAAGGTTTCTCAAAGCCATGACTGGCTGTCCATAGAGGAGTTTTAGCACTAATACTCATGTATGGTAGTGAAAGAAAAGTAAAAGCAAAGCATGAAAGTAAGATTAAGGCAGTGGAATTGAGATCGTTAAGAGGAGAGCGTGGTTTGTGTTTGCGAGATGTGCGTAAAGTAGTTAATCAGGATCGAGCAATGTGGAGATTTATATAGTCTCTGCCTATCCTTATGGGGTACAGGCGTGACGTTCATGTATGTATGTACGATAATACGCTATCGAATTGTAAGAAATACCCATGAGAGTATCAGTTAATTCGTTATCAAGAGACAGATATTTTATGTAAGTACAGGGTAATTGTATACCTATCCATTATAAAGTAAATAAAAGTTTTTGTTTACTTTATAATTATTACTCTGTACTTCATCATTATCTAATATCAACTCAGCCACAGCAAGTCCTTTGCTGAACATAGGCCCAAGGATCTCCGCATCAACCTGTTAACCGGAATCAGAAGAAGCCTGCATCCAGCGACTTTTTGCAATCTTAGCTAAGTCGTCCGTCCACTCTGTACTTACTTTTGCTAAAAATTGTGTAGTGGCATGTTGGTAAACAGACCAGATACGGCTGCTTACATGCCCATGGCAGTCGTGGGTTCAAATCCCAGGGCACACCTCTGACTTGTCGGAGTCATGTGTGTTTTTATAATGAATCACCACGCACTTTAACGGTAAAGGAACAAATCCTGAGTAAACCTTGCATACTATAGCAAATTTGTAAGAATTTCTATGGTATGTAAGATCCGCCAACCCGCACTAAGCCAGTCACCTGGTCTAACCACTCTCAATCGTACTCTAGATCGTAGAAGAGGTCCGTGCCCTGCAGTGGGACGTATATGCGCTGATACAGAAATAACAGATTTAAACATGATATTTTTAATTTTTTTTTGTCTCTTATGAATATTAAGTTCAGACCTGCAAATCTCCAGCATTCCTGGAAAATGGTTGATACGCTGGAACCTCTTCATTTCCTTGGCTCTCTCAACAGATACACTCATGTCTGTCCAGTAGAAATTCCATGCCTCTTCTTCTGACACCTCCTTCATCCCAAAAGCACTGGCAACTTTTCTTATTGACTCGTACCGGCAGTTTATCAAACATATTGTTATTTGAGATCTACAAAAAATAAAAAAACATGTGCGTTGATATTCAGCTGAAGTTTAATTATTTCAAAATTATTAAATTCCACTGCTCATAGCAGTTCACAGCTGGATGTAGGCCTTTCCATATTCACGCCATCAAACTTCAACATTGACTTTTTTATCCACAAAAAACAGAATTGGCTCTCATTTCCAAAGTAAGGATAGAAAAAAAATAGTTATAACATACCTTTTTCTTTTCTTTTTTTTACGCATTGCCTCCATTGGTATTATAGGAGCAGTACGAGAGGTCGGTTGAGAAGTATCATCTTCCCCGTAAAGCTTGGAGTCATAATTCTGCATTAGCATAGATGCAATGTTCTCTGCTTGTTCTTTTTCTTCTTTAGCTTGTAGTTCTGCTAAAGCTTTCTCATCTGAAAAACAGTATTTTTTTTTTATTAAATATGCTTATTCTATTAAATATGGTATATTGTAGATTTATTTAATAAAAAAAAATAACACCCAACAGTCACATATATAGTCCTGAGCCCACACTAAGATCGAGTCTTGTGTCGTGGATATCAGGAACTACGAGAGACTTTTCGGTCTCACAAACACCCAGACCCGAAAGAAATATTTGAGGGCCGCACAACATTTCTCTCGGTGTGGGGATCGAACCCGCGGCATCTTGTTTCACAGGCAGCGTCTAACTTACTGCGCCACGAAGGCTGTCATTACACACAATAGATGGTACTATTACAGAAATACTATAGGGCATATAAAATTAGACATTCTAGTTAGATACTACAAGGAAACTTTTTAAAAATATACAAATATCTAACCCTGAACTTTATCGTATTTTCTTTTATTTAAAATTGGAATTGTTTGTTTAGAACTGTGAAGGGATTGCTGGTCCTCATCACGCAAGAAAGTGTCGTTCAACTCTACCTGCAATATGAAAACAGTCAACTATTTCGTCTCACAACACCCAAGATCAACCGTATCACAAGAACATACCTCCATTTTCTGTATTTAATAACTTATGATGGTTCAAACTATCTAAATTATTCTTTTAGGCATCTTATGGCATGCACTAACAATGATCTGTGAACTGTAAAAGTCGCCTAACCCCGGAGACCTACAACAATGTTGAATTAGCGCTGAAAAATAACATTTTCTCGTTTAGTAAAATATATATGATTTGCAATATTTAGTACCAAATTAGTCAAATATTTACCAATCTTTATGGTGCAATATCATTAAAATTTTGTGAGACACATTATTGAAAACTGTTTTTTGTTTTTGTTTCATGTCAACCTCGCAAGTCAAAATAATTTCCGCTGCACTTTTATTATAGCTTTCCCGGAATATCCGGAAAAATTGTGTACAGATTAGTGATTTAATTCGGATACACATTCCATAATAATGTTGCCATGGTAGTAAAAAATAAAGTGTGATATGAAAGTGGGCATCACTACCTCCAAATCATAGACAAGCTTATTCGAAAGAGTGAGTCAGGAAAATAAATTCTATTGGTAAATAACTTCACTATGGATGACGTGGTAATGAAAGTAAACTTTACTCTGTAACACATAAAGTTAATTTTTAAAATTCATTGCATGTAAGATAGTTTAGATTCCGATAGATTTCCATAGTGAACCGCACCTCCAGCCGTCAACCCAACGCAAATCGTCAAATTATATATTTCTTGTACATATTTCTGCTTTTCCGCCAAAGTACAGAGTCATTCTAGATTTGCCAAAATGGCAGAGGGACAAGAGGACCCCAAAAAAATTACGATTACAGTGAAAACACCCAAAGAAAAACAACAAGTGGAGATCGAAGAGGATGCTGACATTAAAAAAGTGAGTAAGGCGCTGCTAGAAATGTCGTTCATGGCGTAATAACATAAATATTGGACACGCAGTCAGTAGCGACATTTATTTTGTGATTCCGCAATGTAAATGTCGATTGGTGATATGTTTTTAGCTCAAGGAAGTGTTGTCCCCGAAGTTCAGTGCTGAACCAGAACAATTATGCTTGATTTTCGCCGGGAAAATCATGAATGACTTGGACACCTTGAAGCAACACAACATCAAGGATGGATTGACAGTTCACCTGGTTATCAAGTCTCCTCCGAGGCCAGAGCCGGAGGGGGCGGCGCGGCGACCTCCAGGTACACCACATACCATGTTACCATTTATCCATGATTTACAAGTTGTATCAGTAAATTTTATACAAAATATACAATGTTACATATAGTTTGAAGATCAGTATTTCACATTTATGTGAGATTTCTATTGATACTCAGTATGATGAAAAAGATTTATAATTTAGGGATTAACACGGGCATACATACATACATATATGTATGTACATACAATCTGGCATAATTACTTATTGTAATAGTGTCTCATAGTTAAAATACACTGTAAAATTAGGCCAGTAAATGAATTATTTATTAACTCCAACATTACTTTGCTTTTACAACACAAGTTTTTATCTTAAGAGCGTATACACCTTGCGCGCAAAGTCAACTATAGGTATTTCTTCGTTGATTTCACGCACACATAAGCGACCAAAGCTGTGTGCGTAGAGCTGCCGCGTCGGCTCGCTATACAATCGGCTCAAACAACTTTGATCCGTGCGCTTCAAATATTCAATTGAAATGTAACTGTAATATAATATCATAAAAATATTTTATTTGCATTATAAGTAGATAAATATTACTGTGCAAGCAAAGAATAATACAAATTTTGGATACTAATCATATTTTCGTTATTATTACATTGTTAAGTTGCATTCAAATCAGTGTTCAATCAGTATACACTACGGACGTTTTATTAATCATTTCGTGTTCGAACACATAAATAGTGTTAGGGGCCTTACAACCCCTTACAATTACGAAATATATTTAATTTTATATTACAATACATAACATAATTTAGCCTCGGAATTACATCCCATTATATTACCTGAAACATAATTTATACTCACTATAAAATCATTGTAGGTAATAAAAATAATTAAATATTTTACTACCAAAGTACTAAGATGTGGTAATCGCATCCGCGCGTAGTAAAAATAGCCACGCGCGGCATAATCGACTGCAGCCAGGCCGGAGCGACGAGCGATACGTCCTCCCTCTAGAAGGCCTTGCGGCGGTCTGATTTGATCCACGTCAGACAGCCTGTTTTATAGTGGTTTTTAAAATATTTGTAGATAATATGAAAACTAATTTTGTTGAAATATAGAAATGGTAATTTATTGATAAGATGTTCTTCTATTGTTATATGCAATTGCTATAAAAAATTATGTATGATAAGTTGGTGAAAAAAAATATGTTCTTGACGAGAGATTCTGAATAATTTCGCATTGTTAAAATTTTTATTTTTCAGGAACTAAACACAAAAAGATTATTTTTCTCAGCAAAATCCCTCCATAAGGGTCTTATTAGTCTGATAATATTTTTATTTTCATCTTATATTTAGTGGTTTCGGATATCTTAAGCTTCTAAATTGCCATTTAAAGCCTAAATAACGAAACTTGTGTTCAGTAATCTGTATAGTACTCACAAATTATCCATCAATCTATAATGTTTTCCACCAAAATCCCTAGATGACAACCTTTTCTAAAATTAGTAATAATTATTTTTCCTTTAAATTGTTTATTGGTGGCTATTAACTCATTTGAAAAGTCCTGTTTTTAAGCCAAAAAGCGCGTGCAGGGTATAAACGCTCTTAATAGTTACTAATGATTAAGTTTGGTTTAACAAACATGATTAATTATTGATATAACTGAACAATCTGCATAAATCCACCTGCTGATAATAGACAAATTGTATATACTATACAATACTTCAATGTAAGAGGTGTTTACCCCTTTGTGCGCTATTCTTATCTAGTGTCTGATTTGGTAGGCTTCACAAAGAATAATAATTTTAAATTCAATTGAATTAAAGTATTTTTAATTGTTTTGAAGTATGAATGTGCTAAATAAATGTGGGTTAGTTAACCATTTACAGCCTTGTTCAGACAGTTGAAAAATCTATTTCAATTATCAAATGTTTGGTCACTTATTAACAAGTTTTGAATTCAGTATGAATGAAGAAGATAAAACATTTGGTAACTAAAATTGGTTTTAAAAATGTATGTGTATATAGATTTAAATACAAGAACTTAATTACTTATAATAATTTATAAATGTAATGCAATTAAGAAGTGGCTATAAATGATGTTACAGAAAATTTAAGTAATTGCTTCACACATCAATATCATTGCCTCAGTCAATTTGGTACACTAGGACATTAATAAATTAAAATTGATGTATTAATAATGACAATGTTATATGAAATCAATACTATATAAATAGTTTTGCTACATAATAATATGTTTCAGCTGATGTTGGTGCCACACCATTCGGCCTGAATTCTCTTGGTGGGCTCGCTGGTCTTGAAAGTTTGGGCCTTGGCCAGAGCACTTTTATGGATTTACAGGTGAACCATTAATGTATTGTATATGGCTTAAAATTCCTATTTTTTTAGTAAAGGCCTTACAAATTTGACATTGTGTCTGACTGAGACTGTACATTTTTGTCATGAAGGTTGTTAATTAATATGCAAGTGTAATTAAATTAATTTGTGTGAATAAAATTATATTAATATGAGTAAAATATAAATATTGTGTGGTTTATAATAATCATTTTTCCATCACAGATTTGGTCTAGTGGTCACATGTTATGCTGGATAATATAGTATCTGTGGTTTTGGGTTTCAATCCCAGGTTGCACATACATGATGAGGGTTGTTCAGTATTTCTCATTAAGCATGATATAAGACAAGTAACTAGTTGTAAAGTCTATTTGCAACATGTATAAGAAAACATTCCACTTAAATATTATACGAGATTTAACACAAATACAAAGTACTAGCATTCTTGAGTTAATATTTTACCAGTCCCTCATTATTTAAATAATTCTACTCCAGCAAGGCTTAATTCTTATTTATTCTCCCAAATAATTTACACTCCTAAGATAAAGTGATTTTAACATAGTACACTTAAATAAGACAAACTACAAGCACAAATATTAAATGTTGGATCAACAATCTACCTGACTGGATACATATGTGACATCATATATTTACTTTAATATCTAAAATTATTCTTGGTTGCAGGCTCGCATGCAGCAGGAACTCCTCTCCAACCCTGATATGCTGCGACAGGTCCTGGACAACCCACTTGTGCAGCAAATGATGAATGATCCGGAAAATATGCGTACACTCATCACATCCAACCCACAGATGCAGGACCTAATGGCAGTAAGTACATTAATTATCTGGTGTAAATAGATAGTTGCAATAACACTAGTTAAGTAGATGAACACAAAAAATGAAATTGAGGGAGAGAGATAAATAATTAATTCACTGGTGGCACGTCTCTCTTAAATATCTTAGAGGCTGCCTGGGTAGGTACCACCACAATGTCTTTATTCTCGCCAAACAGCAGTATAAATGTACTGTTGTATATCGGTTTTGAAGAAAATTGTAGCCAGAGTAACTTCTAGACATATTGAGAATGAACATCTTATGTCTCAGGATGATGAGCACAGTGGAATGTCAAGCACTGCTTTGTAGTTCAAGGTGACGTTTGGTTTTGCTACTGTTGATGCGCGGCCGTTTCGCTTACTTTGGGAACTTGCTGTTGTAAGGTCACTCCAGTCAACGTAACTTACTTTTTTTCACTTAGCATTATTCCATGCCCCAGCTATTACTAGAGTTTCCATTATTATTCAGCATTTCATCCGATCTTTGAAATCCACGGCTGTAAGACCATTAGATCTTGTATGTAGTTATCACACAACTATTTACTATGTTACGGTGGTGTGATGCGCCCAAATATTTTTAAGCGACAGTCCTAGAATGTTTCGGCAAAGCTTGTCAGTCATTAATTTACCAACAAAATTAGAAAAGATTTGTGATTATAAATGTTACATAACATTTCGTGAGTATATTTACATGATACATCGTATTCACAACAGAATGACGCAACAAAATAATCTAATTTAGATTGGTGGAGACATGATAATTAGTATGAGTCAATCATAATCTTAGAAAATAATCAAATTATGTGACACATCAATTTTGTCAAACCAACTACTTGTAACAGTAGTTAAGCCCACACGCCACAGTAAATAATAATAATCTAGAATATATACTGTTAATAAATTATGGTGTATGTTGATGTGCTGCCCCATATAGAGTTTAAATATGGAATGAACATATTTTTCTTCCAATATGATATACATACATATATTCAACTGAATTTGGGCTCCATTTGTTACTAAATTTTACCTCACAGAACAGGTGTAGAAAAAATTGTATGTAATAAACTATGGTTAAAACAACAAAACAATATCGTTTTCTGGGCAAGCTGGGCTCCAATAATATTTTGTAAAAAAAAGTAGGTCATAGCAATTGATGGTGAGTTGTGTGTGAAAGCCCAAGTCCATACAATCGTAATCAATCAATGATAACAAATGTGAGTAAATTGACAATACCCAAGTAATACCATTCACAGTAGTGTATCAATTTCAATGAAAATGTTGTTTGAAAAAAGCTAACACAAATGCATAAAATATTCTAGAATATACAGATTTATAATTGTTAAATTATATCCTCTTTTTTTTGTTCCATGGATATATTGATTAATATAATAAAACCAAATGTGTTTCTGACTGAATCAATCTGGATTCTGGGTTTAAGTTCCAAATAAAAGCTTTTGTTTTATTGACTTTAAGTAAAACAAGGAACACTAGACCATTTGGATTAAGTAATTGCATTGCAATTACTGTTTCTGCAGTAATGGTAATTTTGAAACATAATTTCTACCCCTTTCAAAGTATATTCATAAAATATATTTATGTACATCTTAATGGCTTCTTATTAAGCTCCATACTCCATACGCACTCTAAAGGTGAAGGTAAACTTTGTGAGGCAACCTGAATGAATACCATAAAGATGTTATCCTAAAGTTCGTCAACCTGCGATATGCCAGCGTGAAGGAGCCTAAGCCCTGTGAATAGAACTATCGCTTGTAAACTAGTCCCATGCTCAAAAGTGATTATTAGGGAATGCAAATCTCGCGAGATTGGGGCTAAAGCGAGATCCCGCGAGTTTATGAATACAATCTCGCGAGATCTCGCAAGATTAGTAGTTTAGTGTGTTGTTTTTGCATATAATCACACTATTATAATAAATTAGGAAAAAATTAATAAATATAAGATAAACATTTATTTTCACGAATTTTTTAAATAGACTGCATTAATCATTGTTTGACATATCCGTCTATAATTTTTTTATAAACTTCTAAGCAGTAAACTCTGACATACGTATCTATCAAATAACAAATGAAAGAAATAAACAGTCTTCTCTTCTAATATCAAACAAAAATCTTTTAATAAGACAACAGTCAGGTGTCCGCCCCGTGACCACGAAAGCTGTAAAGTAATCGAAACGTCGGGAACTCAAAAAATATTAAACCAATTCCGCGATAAAATCCGTGAATAATAGTTTTATTTCAATAAGACAACAGTTTTTTATAACACAAACAATAACCCAAAAAATACTCGAATGCAATGGCACTCCATCACGTTAGCTAACAACAACTATTAGTAAACAAATCGAATGTTTTTATGCTCGAGTGCAATCTCGTTAAACTCGCGAGATCTCGCCTTTTTTTCGTCCGAGATCAATCTCGCTAAAAAAGGCCGAGATCTCGCGAGAACGAGATTGCATTCCCTAGTGATTATGAGCCAAAACATGTATTTTTTAAATAATATATTATTTATGTGACAGGCTCCATGGCGCTGTTCGTTAGATCCCGGCTGTGAAACCTGCGGTCGCGGGTTCGATTCCCGCACCGAGGCAAAAATTAATGTAATCCTCAGCTATTTGTTTCTCTCATAGTTCCCGATACCTACGACCAAAGACTCGCTCGTAGTGAGGGGTCGAGAATATGTATGTGACTGTTGGGCGTATTTATTTATATAAATGTTAGTGGGAATAGTTCCATTAGGGGTCAAAGAAAAGAAGATTGCTTTTATATTCTTTGATGCTTGTATATCATCTTATATTTCTTCTTACTTCGTGAATCGTCCAAACTGTTCACTGCTATTCCGTCCTTCGATATTTCAACGGTGTCTTCTAACTTTTTCCATCTTAAGTACGTTGATTCGTCGTCTCTTTCACAAAAACTACGTTCCATACCAGTCATTCGTGTAACGTTTCAAACTATTAATATTTCTTCATAACATTTAAATCTTTTATTTATTTTATTAACTTGCTACAGAGGAATCCTGAGATAAGTCACATGCTAAACAACCCGGAGCTGCTGCGGCAGACGATGGAGCTGGCGCGCAACCCCGCCATGCTGCAGGAGTTGATGAGGTCCCATGACCGGGCATTATCAAACCTCGAGAGTATACCCGGTAATTACATTTGTTCATACAAAATTAAACATGTATGATGTTAAAATTAAAAAAGTAAAACAGAGATTTTCCAACAGATTGCTGTGAATATAATTGATGGAGACCATGTTGAATTAATTCAATGATCAAATTGCTATGCCGCATGTTGCAGGTGTTACATTAATAAAAGCTGTTATTCAAACATATTTATGTAACAATCTCTGAGGCTAGATAGCCATTTATAATTTTGTAGTGCGTGTAGGTTTAAATCAAATGTCCGTTAGGGTCGCCGGGTCGTCATAAAAATAAATCAGTCCAAACACACGAACACAAGAAACAGTTTATTTTATACAGCACACAGAAAGAAAGAAGGAGTAAAGGCGACAGTAGTAAGCATAGAAAGTCAGTAAGAATAAACAACACGTAAACTAATAAATAGATAGACCACAAAAACTCTCGATCCACACTCTTGACCTCATGGCCGAACGTCGATCTTTGACGCTGCAGTCTTCCGTTGACGCCGAAGCATATCGGCGGCTCAATAGACGGATCTGGAAGTCCTTGCGACACGATGTCCGTGCTCACAATACTGTGAGCATTAAGGAGACAATTGAGCGAAACGGAGGCTCCAAAGTGTTTGCGAGAGACTTGTCTATTGGGCAAAGCCAGTTGTCTAGGCTGAAGACGGAAGACGGCCGCGTGGTATCGACGAGGGCAGAGGTATTAAGGGAGATCGAGAGGTTCTACGGACAGCTTTACACCTCGGTTGCCAAACCTACTGTTAGCTCGGCCGAAGACCCGAGAGCCGAGTTAATCCGACACTTTAGCGATGATATCCCGGACATCAGCCTGTGTGAGATTGAGATGGCCCTGAAGCAACTTAAAAACAAGGCGCCGGGCGAGGACGGAATAACTTCAGAGCTTCTGAAAGCGGGCGGAACGCCGGTACTGAAAGTCCTTCAGAGGCTCTTCAATTCCGTTCTCCTCGAGGGCTCAACGCCGGAGGCATGGAGCAGGAGCTTGGTGGTACTGTTCTTCAAAAAAGGTGATAACACTTTGCTGAAGAACTACAGGCCCATCTCGCTCCTGAGCCATGTCTATAAGTTGTTTTCAAGGGTCATCACAAATCGTCTCGAACGCAGGTTTGATGACTTCCAGCCTCCCGAACAAGCCGGTTTCCGAAAAAGCTTTAGTACCATAGACCATATTCATACGCTACGGCAGGTTATACAAAAAACCGAGGAGTATAACTTGCCGCTTTGCTTAGCGTTTGTGGACTATGAGAAAGCCTTTGATTCGATCGAGACTTGGGCTGTGCTACAGTCTCTTCAGCGGTGCCACATAGACTATCGGTACATCGAAGTGTTGAGGTGTATATACAACAACGCCACCATGTCGGTCCGAGTACAGGATCAGAGCACGAAGGCTATTCCACTACAGAGAGGCGTGAGACAGGGAGATGTCATATCTCCGAAACTGTTCACTGCCGCGCTGGAAAATGCCTTCAAGCTCTTGCAGTGGAAAGGATTCGGCATCAACATCAACGGCGAGTATATTACTCACCTTCGATTTGCCGACGATATTGTAGTCTTGGCAGAATCGCTGGAAGACCTTAGCACTATGCTCGAAGACCTTAATCGAGTTTCCCAACAGGTGGGTCTTAAAATGAACATGGATAAAACGAAGATCATGTTGAATATCCATGTTGTGCCCACCCCCATTGGAGTTGGGGGCTCGACTCTCGAAGTTGTAGACGAATATGTCTATTTAGGACAAGTGGTCCGGTTAGGCAGGTCCAACTTCGAGAGAGAGGTCAACCGGCGAATCCAACTCGGTTGGGCAGCGTTCGGGAAACTTCGCGACGTCTTCTCGTCCAAAATACCTCAGTGCCTAAAATCGAAAGTCTTCGATAGTTGTGTGTTACCAGTGATGACATACGGCACCGAGACGTGGCCTCTCACTGTGGGCCTCATTAAAAGGCTCAAAGTCACTCAACGAGCCATGGAGCGGGCTATGCTCGGTGTTTCCCTACGAGATCGAATCAGAAATGAGGAGATCCGTAGGAGAACCAAGGTTACCGACATAGCCCATAGGATTGGCAAGTTGAAGTGGCAGTGGGCCGGGCACATAGCTCGTAGAACCGATGGCCGTTGGGGCCGAAAGGTTCTCGAGTGGAGGCCACGTATAGGCAAGCGAAGTGTTGGACGCCCGCCTACAAGGTGGACGGACGATCTGACTAAGGTCGCAGGAAGTCGCTGGATGCAGGCCGCTTCCAACAGGTCATTATGGAGATCATTGGGGGAGGCCTATGTTCAGCAGTGGACTTCCTGTGGCTGATATGATGATGATGATGAAACTAATAAGACAATCGAACAGCTGATAGCAAAGCGGAAAGAATCGAGCGTCATGCGTCTCGCGTCAAAGCGGTCGGGAGCAGACTGGCGGCCGGGCGACTGCGTGTGCGCAGCGTGGTAACCGTTCGGCTCGGCGGGGCCGCCTCGGACACCGCTCGGGCGGTCGGCCGAGCGCGCCGCCGCTAGTTATATATAATATTTTAATATAGTGCGCCTGTATGTCCGTTCGTTGAACAATATTTATTTTTAAAACTAAAAATTTTACAATATAGAAGTGAATGTTACAGAATGGTATATTATAATCAGCATGTAGTTTTTATGAATAGTTTTAATTTTAATGATTATAAATAATTATTTTAATAAAAAGTTAAATTAAATTTATATAAATAAAAGTAGCTCCGCTACAATTTCATTCAACGAGCAACCATTACGATGTCTGCATGAACTACTAAAACTGCATAGAATATGGACTATATAGTGGTGTGTGAAGAAGGGAACATAACATAAACAATGTAATAAATACATAAATATATTGTGATGAATTTCTTTTCTAGGTGGCTACAATGCTTTGCAACGCATGTACAGAGACATCCAAGAGCCCATGTTGAATGTGGCAAGCAGTATGGCTGGCAACCCGTTTTCTGGATTAGTTGACAATTCTGGTAAGAATTTACATATTTTATTTTCTATCTAAATCAGCCCATGTTAACCTACTGCCAGGTATTGACCTCCTCATTTGCACACCAAATTTTTCTGTCCTGTAGCAAGTGAATCCGCTGTTTTCTTGCCTCTCTCACAATGTCATCCAACCCATTTGGCAGGTGGTCTGCTTCATGGTCGACTCGTCGTGCCTCTCATACCATCTAAACGTCTAGCCAGATAGCCAGCCCTGTCCAACTCCATTTCTAATTGGTGATAGGTTCTATTTTATACCGTATTAACAACCTTTGTTCTACTTCTAACTACTGGGAAAGTACCCTACTCTTTCCACTGTATTCCAATTGTATTTAAAAATAGTTATTTCATTAAATTAATATTCTCTGATCAAATTAGAAATATGAATAATTAGGAAATATATTACTTGATATAAAAAGAAAAAAAAAACAAAATATGGCGGGTGGATGGTTATAAAAGGAATAAAAAGATGAGCGGTTTATAGAGTACCTGTAGGATGAAGCTTGAATAAAAAAAGTGAGCTAGTTGTTCATTATAATTTTCCCCGCAGATGGCACCAACCCTCAACAAGGCTCTGAGAACAGACAGCCGCTGCCGAACCCGTGGCAGCGCGGCGGCTCCGCCCCGGCGCCTGGGGGCGGCGCGCCGGGCGCCGGGCCGGGCCTCATCAACACGCCCGGCATGCAGTCCCTACTGCAGCAGATGTCCGAGAACCCGCGCCTCGTGCAGTCCATGCTGTCCGCGCCCTACACCAACACCATGCTGCAGGCACTCAGCGCGGACCCGGACATGGCCTCGCAACTCATCAACCAGGTACACCCATACTACGCCACTTGTACTATTATTTTTATTGTATATCTACATAGTATTTCTATACAGTGCAATAAGGGATTAAATAAATAAAATTCATACTATTACAAAATTATTATACCTACTTTTGTATTATTCGACATTCATTATCAAATATATCAAATATTCACTTGATCAAATATACTTAAAATTATAAGTAACGGCCTAAATACGGCAAGAGAAATATGAACACAAATAAGCGTATGGTCTTATTTGATTTTAGTATGGTCCAAAAACATAATAAATCTTAATTTAAAGGAATATGGTTTATTGTTACCTGAAGTTGATTATAATTTAAGACTTTTTCACATCTCATAGTTCGAAAATAAAATGTATAAGTATAAACAACCAGAGTCACGTTTGGCGTGTTATTTTGTTCCGGAATCCGGACCCTGTATCTAGTATAATATATTTGATCAAACATATAACCTATTGAAAATGATACGTAAAACATACATACTGTATAAATATTTCATTCACATCAGTCCATTCAGCTATGATAGGATAACTCAAACTGACTAATAATATTTACTATTATTTTATTGATTATTTCGCATGCATTGTATAGAAATTGTTATTCACTTGTAAATATATGTAAC
This sequence comes from Hyles vespertilio, assembly GCA_009982885.2. Classification (NCBI taxonomy): domain Eukaryota; kingdom Metazoa; phylum Arthropoda; class Insecta; order Lepidoptera; family Sphingidae; genus Hyles; species Hyles vespertilio. The sequence continues at coordinate 12,931,479 of CM042824.1, forward strand.
ATAAATGACAATATATTAAATGAGATATATGTAGTAATAAAAATGTATTTCTTGTAGAATCCAATGTTCGCCAATAATCCCCAATTGCAAGAACAAATCCGCACAATGATGCCGCAGCTACTCGCCCAACTACAAAACCCAGAAATGCAACAGATGATGTCCAACCCACAGGTAAATACAATATTACCATTAATTAAATAGGTTAATGAGAAAGAAACTAATTTTACCTAATGTTCAAGTTCTATGCCTGATTTTAAGGTATGTTTAACAAAAATAAAAAGGAGATTGGTCGATTTCCTAAGGAAATTGGGCCTAGTAGTGAAAACTTGACGGACACAAATGAGACCTAGAATTAAATAATAAAGATTCAATATCCTTTAAATATAATATAGTCTTTTTGAGCTACGATATGGAATATACAGGGTATATCAAGACTGCTACCGAAAACGAAGCTGGGTGGTAGTTTAAGCGACTTCAGACACAATGCAATAGAAAAAGTTGCAAAAAAAAGCGACAATTTTTTTTTTGTTATTTTTTTCTTATGACCATATTTGGGTGGTAAATGCATTTTTTCCTAAAATAATAGTGTATACCCTTTTATTTATAAATAATCTAAGGTATAAAAGAGTTTAAATTATTATTTTAGCAAAAACTATGGATTTACCACCCAAAAATGACGATATTTAAAAAATCATAAAAAATAATTGTCGCGTTTCTTTGTGAAATTTTTAGTTGCATTGTGTTTGTAGTCACTAAAACTACCACCCGGCTTCGTTTTCGGTAGCAGTCTTGATATACCCTGTATAAGATATATCCTCTTAAAGTTTTACAAAAACTACCATATTCTACTATCTTCACATATATCTTATTTGGACAATATTTTATATATTCTGCAACTATGTAAATAATTTCGTTTAATAATATTGTAAAATGTATTACATAATTATAAACACGTTAAATAATTTTCGATATAAAGTTGATTAAGAAACCATTTCTGGGGGTAGAAATATCCGTTTCAAAAGTAGGTAGGTCATTATAAAAAGGGAATGATGACGGTAAAAATGTTGGTATTGATAATAAAAAACACATTTTTATAATAAAAAGTTCTATTTTGAAATTAAACTTGTTCCTCAACAATATCTCATGTATCTGGTAGTAACAATACATTGTCGAGGTGCTTTGCAGGAGGTGTGATATCATTTTGGTACCTTTTTTTTTTTTCTTTTTTCCCTTTACGGACCATCCCACCCCCGAAGGGGCGGGGGTGTGTCGGACTCACCGGTGCGCCTTCCGGCCCAGCGAGACGTGGAGCTGGGTCGGGTCCCTATCGTAGTCTGCGCACCGAAATACCGACTAAAAACCCCGCGTTGGCCACCATCGGTGCACTTTGGAGACGGCCCCGGGATACCGCTCAACAGACCCGCCAGGACCGCCTCCTTGTGCACTGCCGCTTACAGCGACGCGGCTTCATACGCTTGCGTTACGTCTCGGGGGCCGCCAGGATAGGGAAGGCGGCCCCGTGTGGCCTCTGCGGCGCCGGGTTAGTTGGCGTCCCGGCGCCTAGTTCGTCGTCTGCGGTGACGACGAGCGGAATCGTTCTGCTCCCGATCCCGCTCGGCGCTCTCCTTCTGCAACATGACGCGCTCGCAGAAGCGCGAGAGCGCTGCGCTCCTCGTCCCAGGCTGGGCACTCCTCCAGTGTGTGCTGGGCCGTGTCCTCGCGGCAGTTGCCACAGTGGTGGCACACGGCGGACTCCTCGGCTCCGGCTACGCGACACAAGTACGCACCGAAGCAACCGTGCCCGGTGAGCACCTGCGTCAGCCGGAATGTCGGCGCACCGTGGCGCCTCCAGCCACTGTTGGAGGACAGGTCGCACTGCCGCGACGGTCCTCGTACCAGCACTTGGGCTCTCCAGCCTGGAACGCCACTCCTCCACGGCGGTCCTGCGGAGGGAGACCAGCATGGCCTCGACCTCTCGGGACACCAGTCTCTACCCGCGCTGGGACGCCTCCTCTCGTCCAAAGAAAACTGACGAGAGGGTCTTAGCGTCCAGCTCCCAGGGCAGAGTTCCCGCTAGAACGCAGGCCGCCTCGTGCGAGACCGTGCGGTAACCCCTGACGATTCGCTGCGCCACCATGCGCTGCGGACGGTGCAGCAGGCGGACGCAACGAGGGTTCAGGGACTCAGCCCAAACGGGACTCCCGTAGAGGGCCATGGACCGCACGACTCCAGCATACAAGTTTCGGCAAGGGATGCCAGGACCATCGGTGTTGGGCAGCAGGCGCCCCAGTGCCCCCGCCGCCTTCACCAGTTTCGGCGACAAAATCGCTGCCAGCCGCATGGCGAATGCCTCAAGTTTGGCGTCCACCTTCGCCATATGGATCTCCAGCATTTGCTTAATGGGATCCACCTCCGATCCACCAGAGGTTTCCACCAACCCCATCGCTGGTCGCTGCTGCGACCGCACTGTGGCCAGTAGCTCCTCCAGCATCTTCCCCTGGGCGGCCAATTCTGCCTCTAGTGCCTTCACCTTATCGCGGAGGGCACACTTCTCCGCCTCCGCCCTTGCGAGCTCCGGCTGGATGCTGGAGAAGCGTTCGCATCAGGCAGCCTTTCAACAACCACAGAACATCGTTTTTTTTTTTGTTTTTTGAGGAAGTATCATTCATTTCTGTTCCCACGAGTGTGGGGGAAAAGAAGGTCCACCCAGGCAGTGCCCCCTGTACCTGGGTAAGCCTAGCGTAACCCGCCAGAGGGTCGGCCGGTACTCTGGCGGGGGTCGCACTAGAGACTGAACTGCCCATCAGCCATGCATCCCCTCGCGGTGCGCCGCCGCTTGGGATTCGGGGTACTTTTTATAGAGGCATCCTCCCTCGCGGTCCGGGCGGTTAAGCCAAGACCCTCGGTCCGGCAGGAGTGCGAGACATGACCACAAACCTCACAACCGGATTACGATTTGCGACGGCGACCGTGGGATGGACACTCCCACAGCCCGCCCGGCGGCGGGGTAAGCGCACACCGGGCCCGCCGAAACCTCCGGGACAGAACCGGAGGGCGACCCAAATGGAGGGTCTCGCCTGCAACGACAGATGGAGGCGGCCGCCACAAAAGACAGCGACCGCCAAACCCCCTGCCCTCCCCGTCGGATATTCGCCGTCGGCCATCGTAGTTGCAGAACTGCAACCACGATGACCCACGTTGCCCAGGGTGCACCACGTGGAGGTTCCCGACATCGCACCCCTCATTTTGGTACCTAGCCCAACCACATAATAGTCATTACATGTGCACAGCATCCCACTGTCCTTTTGATTGCAATGCAATTACAATAATGTATTATTGCATTGTGGCCATTTTGAGAGCTGTCGATCTGAATATAAACAAAACATACAATGTAAAACATATGTTTATGTTCAGTCCTAACCAAGGCTGGACTTTAGTCTATTAGCCCACGAAGAGAGCGGTGAAAGTGATCACAGGTGGTAGGGATTGAGTCCCTGATTACAACAATACCACTCTTAATAAAAGGCGATGCGTAGTTTTCGAAAATTAATAAAAATAGTTCCTAACCTCAAATCACATATTAAGTGAAACGGAATGTTATGTTTTATGGGCGATTGACAAACAAATCGTTCTTAATATATGAAATATATAGTCTATGGTGTAAAATATCGGGACAAATCGGTGAAACGGAATGTAAAAACTACGCGAGTTGCGTCATGTGTCAGTGTCAATAACCAAAACATTATTTAGGAATGTTTTCTTGATGTTTTTAGCGGAGTTGTCGCATCTGCGATGTAACCGATAAATTTGGAAGATTGAATTGTTTGCTTATATTTGGTAGTTAGTGTACCCACTTTGTGGGAAAAATAGGTCGACTTTGTCCCAAAACCGACTTAGGGCACCCCGACTTCACGTAGACTTTTGGTTACCACCCCTAGAATGTTTATAAAAAGCCGGAGGCGCGGAGGGAGATCAGCCCCCGCCCGCCGTAACGAAGGATAGGCAACCGCGCAAGCCGAAGCTGCGAAGGTGAGCATGGGTGCCTATCCTTTGTTACGCAAGGGCGAAAGGGCGGCACTTTCCGCAGCGGCGGAGACGTTGCAGAAGTAAATTTGTTTTGACAACAAGTGTTTAGAGGTTAGGTTACATTCATTGGTTTTTCTTGGGAATGGTGCGTCACCTTTTCATGGGAGTGGTACCAGGGGACATGGGACACCCTCCCCCTCCCCCCACTACTTCCCAACCCCCATATCGTGGGCTAATATACTAAAGTTTTACCGAGTAGCCAAGAGTTGTCGTAAATAACAAACTCAAAATAACTAACATCACAAAAGCACATTCCTTTCGCGACCAAGCACAAAGGATAGAATTTGACAAACACTGAATGAATTTGACAGATGTCAATTCCGATATGAATGCAAACAATGCAAAAAGTGGTAGAATATTTTATGATATCCTTTTTTTTTTACAAAATCTGATCCCCACGGTGTAGGATAAAAATAAATAGAGACATGAATCTAAAAAAATACGTCTGATTTTTTAGTCATACTTAATTTCTTGTCCATAGTTGGACCAAATCGACTGATCTCCTTTGTTTGAGTGATTTTAACTCATCAATTCCAACAAATATGTACTGAGAACAATAAGCGATTAATTGCTAAACCGCCTTCAAAACGTTATGGAATTCCCAAAGTTTAATTTATTATCAAAAATTTTATTTATTTTTGTGAATATCAAATGCAATTTTTTTTAGTTTATTTTTATGTTTTTGATTTTTTCGTGAATTACTTCACTAAAGTGCTAATTTATATGTTGTGTTTTCAACATAATTTATATGTATCGATGTTTGTTCAGGCGCTGAACGCGTTACTCCAGATCCAGCAGGGCATGGAGCAGCTGCGCGCGGCGGCGCCCACGCTGGTGAGCGGGCTGGGGCTGGGCGCGGGCGCCGCCGCCGCGCCGCCGCCGCCGCCGCCCAACCCCGCGCACAACCCGGCGCAGGCGCGCACGCAACAGAACACAGAGCTGTTCTCACAGGTTGTACCCCACGCACACTATTCGTTTGTAGTCCAGGCATATTAGGGGTTTCACCTCGGAATGGGAGAAAGTCGGCTATAAACTTGTATAAACCTTTATTTCAACACCATAAAACTTGTCTCAAAACCTACTTATAGTAGGGTGTCCGCGACTACAGATATTCCAAGGTCAAAAGTAAAAAAAATCGATTTTTTTACACATTTATTGCAAATATCTCGTTTATTATGAGTTTTATGCTATTTGTATTCATTATAAATATTGTAGAGGATTAAATTCTCTACAACTTTTGTTTAAACATTTTTTTATATCTTCATCCATTTTCGAGATAGAGGGCAGAGCGCGCGCAGTGTTTATCTATATACAGAATCTTTCGAGGTTAACCTGTAGTCCCGATTAAAAACACGCCGTTTAAAATATTTAAATTATTAATAAATACATAATTATAAATGATTCGCATTTTATTAACTATTACATTATCATTAATCTTTTTTTTTTTCAATAATTAAGTGCTTTTTCATTTAAGAACACTTACCTGCCCGTGAAATTATAAAATTAATGAGGGAAATACTTTAATTATTTCTTAATTCTAATCTTATTTATACTAATTACTTCCCAACTAAATAAGAAGAAAAGAATTCAATTTTTAATTAATGTTTTTATTGAAAAATACCGTTTCATACATTTATCAAAGTTAAAAAAATAGAATAATAATAACAACTAGAAGTTCTAATTTTAATTTTCTTCTTCTTCGTTATCATCATCGTCTTCCAATGGCTGTAATATTTCAAATTCCTCTGCGTTCTCGTCTTCAACGACATTTGTCTCCAGTTCTTCCAAGATTTCGGGATCAAAAGTACTGTCTTCATTCAAATCACTTTGATATGGTGAAGCATTAAGACAAGCTTGCCCATTACTCTGGCCGCAAGCTAAAGAGTACTGCAACCCTGCTTTCCTGCAACCACATTGCGAACCACAACCCTTTTTGCAGGTGCAGAATATTGTGTTAAGCAATTCCTCCGGAGCTGGTGGATTCATTGTCATAACAGGTTCCAGGAATTCATCACGCATTATCCAACCCCAATCCTGGGGTTCTAAATCATGCCCTAACCAAGTCTGAACTTGATAATAAACACGATTGAAATGTTGAAGAGCTGCTGCACTCGTTGGTGGAAGAGTTAATAACTGCACAGGTTTATTTAGTTTTGTTAACTTGATAAACTGTGCATAGCGAAGACGGTCGATGCAGTTCTCAGATTTTGGAGCATTATAGATTGCCAACAACGTTCGCACGTTAATAAAAAATGCGAATCATTTATAATTATGTATTTATTAGTAATTTAAAAACTTTAAACGGCGTGTTTTTAATCGGGACTACAGGTTGACCTCGAAAGATACTGTATATAGATAAACACTGCGCGCGCTCTGCCCTCTATCTCGAAAATGGTTGAAAATATAAAAAAAATGTTTAAACAAAAGTTGTAGAGAATTTAATCCTCTACAATATTTATAATGAATACAAATAGCATAAAACTCTTAGGAAACGAGATATGTGCAATAAATGTGTAAAAAAAAATATCGATTTTTTGACCTTTGACCTTAGAATATCTGTAGTCGCGGACACCCTACGATAAGTATGTTTTGAGACAAGTTTTAGGGTGTTGAAATAAAGGTTTATACAAGCTTATAGCCGACTTTCTCCCAATCCCAGTATCTTGCCCTCATATTACTAATATGCCTGGACTATTGGATCATTTTTTTTTAATTGCAGTGGATCTGAAACGCAACAGTGCATTTAAACTACTGTTTGACGGGAGACATTGCGGTGGTACCCACCCAGGCAGCCTCTCACATATGAGAGACCTACCACCAGTAATATATTGTTGATGATATTCACGGGTAGGTCTCTCACATATGAGAGCCCGTCTGGGTAGGTACCACCGAAAATTCTATTTCTCCCGCAAAACACCAGAGTAAATGCACTGTTGTGTTTCGGTTTGAAGGATATTGTAGCCAGAGTAACTACTGGACATATTGAGACTTAACATCTTATGTCTCAGGATGGCGAGCGCAATAGAATTCCAAGCATCACTTTGTAATTCAAAGTGCTGTTTGGTCACGCTACTTGTCATGAGCGGTCGTATCGCTTACCATCAGGCGAACGGCATGCTAGTCTCACCATTTAAAGCAATAAAACAAATATCGACTCTACTGAAATCTACTTTAGTATCAAACATAATGTACCTGAGCAATATATAAAAGATCTTGGTGATCCCTATAGACAACTTACAATTATAAATCAAAACATACGTAATATCCATAAAAACTTTGATGATTTTAACATATTTTTATCAAGACTAAGTTTTTTACCCGATGTTATTATTTTGACAGAGTGTAGACTTAATGAAAACACTCCAAAAATGCAACTCAATGGCTATGAATGCCACTACTCCAATAATTATATGAACCAAAACGATGGTCTTGCAATTTTACACAAAACAGAACTAAAGGTGACAATAAAAGAACCGTCTTTTAATGATGCTAACTGCCTTATAATTAATATTGGCACAGATTTCACTATTTTTGCTTTGTATCGAACTCCATCGATATACAACATTAAACGTTTCTGCGACTCCTTGGAAAAGCTTATAAGCACCTGTAACACTCCTAACTGTGTCATAACTGGGGACATAAATATAGATATCAAATTGGAGTCGGTTGACAAACGAGCATTGGAATATTTAGATATTACTGGTCACTATGGTTACTATCCTGGACACCAATACACGACACATAATAGAACGTGCCTTGATCATGTCTTAATTAAAACCAAAAGACACAGCAAGGTGCAAGGTATGCCAGACAGGGCTAACAGATCATGACACGGTTCTAAATGGCATTGATAAAGATGCGACGTACCAACTATCTCCCCGCGATGACTCTAAATATAACTTGCGAATAGATAATCTGAACATAGTCAAAGATTTAGAGAATACATACTGGAACTTATTAGAAATAAATGATGTTACACAAGCTCTTCAAGTATTTTCTGACAAATTATCTTTTATAATACAAAATCATACAAAAAGGGAAATAATGAGAAACTCAAAAATTATCAGGAAACCTTGGATGTCAGACAATCTATTGAAATGTATCCGGAAAAGAGACATATTACATAAGGAAGTTAAAAAAGAAGAAAATAAAAATAATCTATTTCTATTACAACGCTATAAATGTTATAGGAATTACTGCAACAACATTTTACAGAATCTAAAGAATGCCCACGAGAAGAAAATTATAGAAAGCTCCAAAGGGAATACCAAGAAACTGTGGTCAACAATTAAAAACATCTGTAATTTGAAAAACAAGCAATTAAGCAACAGCGACCTACTTAACGCAGGCTCTGATCCCGTTGTGGCAATAAATATGGCAAACAACTTTTTTGCGAATGTAGGCAAAGAACTAGCTGAAAAGTGTATGAGACGCATAGCCAAAACCCAAAACAGAGACTGAGTTGCTCAATATGACAACGAATACTCTAGAGATGAAAGCAAATTTCTCGGAGTCGTTTTATACCGGGTATCTCAAGACTGCTACCGAAAACGAAGCCGGGTGGTAGTTTTAGTGACTACAAACACAATGCAACTAAAAATTTCGCAAAGAAACGCGACAATGATTTTTATGATTTTTTAAATATCGTCATTTTTGGGTGGTAAATCCATAGTTTTTGATAAAATAATAATTTAAACACTTTTATACCTTAGATTATTTATAAATAAAAGGGTATACACTATTATATTAGGAAAAAAATAATTTACCACCCAAATATGGTCATAAGAAAAAAATATCAAAAAAAAATTATCGCTTTTTTTTGCAACTTTTTCTGTTGCATTGTGTCTGAAGTCGCTTTAACTACCACTCGGCTTCGTTTTCGGTAGCAGTCTTGATATACCCTGTATGTATCCTACTGACGAGAATGAAATCAGTTCAATTATTAAAAATCTTAAAACAGATTCTGCTCCTGGATGGGATGGAATACCTAATAGTACCTTAAAGAAAGCAAGAAACCATCTCTTACAATCAATTACTCATATATGTAACTTAAGTTTGGCATCTGGAAAGGTTCCTTCTCAAATGAAAATCGCAAATGTATGTCCGATATATAAATCAAATGAGACAACTTTGGCGTCTAATTATCGGCCCATTTCTCTTCTTACTTCTGTCTCAAAAATCTTGGAGAAATTGGTAAAT